>BSBK01000686.1:502500-825000 GCA_027943335.1 Chamaecyparis obtusa | reverse complement strand
TGTTCTAATCCCTTGGTCGGATTAACTATAAGAATTATTGAATCTTAAATGAAATTAAAATGAACCATTGAATTCTATAATATTATTCCTATTAATCGAACTTATTATGTTCTAATTAATAACATTTGGTTTTAGCCCCCCCCCCCCCCCCCTTGTAACTTTTTATGTTAAACCCTAATTAGGGTTCCGCCAGACTAACGCACCAGATTTCTTATTTCTCTAGATTTAAGCCATTTAATAATTCCATATTTAATGTGAATTAAGGATTTTTGTTATGTCACATGATTGGATTTAGTTTTAATTGTGAAGCTTTTACTCAAAGTTTGTTATTTAATAGTTAATGACCTTAGTACCCTCTTTTATAAGTTGAAAATTTTAGGGAAAATAATATTAAGATCATTAATGACACCTTTATGATTATTGCATTTTCCTCTTTACTAAATTTTTTTTATTAAGATTAAGTTTGGACCTAATGAATCTTTCACGCCAAACCTAGTTAGGGGATTTATGTCGCCTAATGTCGCCCGCCTTTAAATCAGACATTTATTAATGTCCTTCTACCCCTAATAGTTCTCCGACCCTAGTATTTTGAGGCATTACAATAGTCTTGCAAATTAATTGAATTGAGATTAATATGGAATAAAGTGTAATTTAAGCTTTTATTTAAAAACTAGTTCATTAATTTAAAACTTCATAATGTTATTTTTATGGGGCCAATATATGTTGTAAGTATACTGGCCAACATAAAAATAGCATTACAACTTAACCTATTATTATGTTGAAATATTTTGTACTCTTGAAAAATTAATGAATTATTAATATAAACATTAGAGTTCCTTTTAATTAAATTTTTAATAAAGGAGTATAGACCTTTTCTCATCTTCAAACTCTATTAGTCTATATTATGCCATGCTTGGAGAAGCTTAGTATCCCCATCTATTTCGATGAACTCCAAGAGGAAGTTCATGCCTAGAGGGAGAGGATGTGAGGTCCTACCCCGACTCATCTTAGCTCGATTGATGATTTGACACATGGCTAGCTAGATGATACATTGTTTTGTGATATTAGACCTATTTTGATTATGACTTCATAGCATTAGACACTATGTGATGATGTTAGATGTACCTCTACATGCTTATGTTAGATTCATATTTGCTTTATGTTATGGAAAGACTAATGAACTCTGAATTCTGCATTTTGTTACATTATCATATGGATTAGTAAAATGTGTTAGTGGTGATGTGAAATTCCTAAAGTAATTATTCTACAATTGATTTAGGATTACTTGTCTAAGTGAAAATTGAACTTACATTTTGATGCTTATAGAATTAGGGTACATTATGGATTATGTTTATGATGAGTCATGAAATGCAGTTTCTTTATGTATTGAATTTAGATGTTAGTATTGATCCTATTTCACTTTCAATATGATTATATATGCATTAATTTTATGAGATACTGACATTTGAATCGAGTGTGCAAGATTATGACCATGGTTGTAAATGCGGGGAAACAAGGATAGATCTATGTGAAATCAGTTTAAGCCAAGATCGGCTCTAAAAAGAGAACGACCTCGTTGTTACATGATTTTATTTCATAAATGTGATGCATGTATGAATGTAGTTGTAAATATTTTTAAATGCATAATTTGATATAAATTTAATTATGTAAATGTAAATATTATTTATCCAATAGGCATGCCAAGTGTGTAAATAGGTAATGTCATGTGTACTCTTTTTGTGTGGTGTCACTTGACACTAATGTGATGAGATGACATGCCTAAGTGGAATGTGAACCCTACCTCATCCTTAGGTTATCTTGTGTATCCCTAGGCATGGATAGTGGTTTAGGAAACCAAGGCTATGACATCATTTGTCATTTTCGGATATAAACTTTACTAGGGTTTTTTGAAGGGTTATATAGAGCCCTATGGTGTAGTTAGGGTTGGTTTTAAAAGCCCCAAGTCATGTACATGGGTTAGGGGGCCAATTTTTACCCTTTTCACTTCCCTAGGCTTCAAAAATGCCCCTCAAAGTGAGCCTTTCTTGAAAGTGACGAATTTGGTCATGTCTTCTAGGATAATATTTTTTTCCATGTCTTAAAATACTTACCATTTCATAGCAAAGGACAAGTGGTTTGTGAGCTAGAACCAAGACACCTAACTTACCTTGGGATGGGAGTAGGAGGAGGAATGTTTTTGAATCTTTAGGAAAAGAGACTAAAAGGGTTAGAGACTTCTTCACTATGCCAGTTGGGAGTTGGAGAAACTTGAGACTTCAGAAAGTAAAGTAAAAAGCTAAGAAGGAAAGGAATAGATCTTCTACTTATCCTCCATTGCCTTAGCTTAAGGAAAGTTTGGTGGTTCTACCATGTTATGTTTATGTAATTTTATTGTGAAGATAAAAATTTTGTGTGAATTTGTGATGTTTAACTTCATTGTGCTCATATGAATTTTGATCTTGTTCCTCCTTTTATGTTTATGAATGTGTTTTGGGTGTGCAAGATAATTCTCATCCTTGGGAGGATTTGAGAATGTATTGGGGGTGAAGGGCTTAGTTGGGAAATCCATATGTTTTAGAGCTTGGATGTATGAGAATCTTTGAGGCCTACTTATGTTATTTTGGGGGGGCTATAAGGGATATGTTTGATGCTTTTTGTGATAAGCTAGTATGTTGGGAAGGAGCCTTGTGAAGGTGTTGGGAGTATTCTTAAATTTTTGAAGTTTTTGTCCAAACGTTGGTTTAGTCCTCTAGTCTGTGAAGTTGTCCTAGGTACAAGTGCCAGAATGTCTTCAAAAAATTGTCATAACCCTATTTCAAAAATCCTTACCGTAGGTCTTGTCCTTGAAGAATTTTGAATTCATGTCAAAAACCCCAAAGTGTTTGCCATTTTCAAAATAAATCCTAAGTCAATTACTTTATTTCTTTTCGAGCGTTACTTTTTAAGTCACTTAGGTCCATTAAAGAGCACATGCGTTTATTTTTACGTGGGGGTTATATTTCTTCCTAAGTCTAGAAACCTGGTACAATAAATAAAATTTCTTATGTTTCAAGTTCATCCAACCGTGAATCTTCAAAGAAGATCTAACGGCGGTCGCGTGTTCGCATGGAATATTTCCAAGCCATGCGAACATGCGAAATGACCGTTGATCTTATAACAAAAGCCTGATACGGAAACAAGGTGGGACCACCGACAAGTATCTCACATGTGGCGGCCTTCTATTTGTCGAGAACAGTAGGGCCGGTAATAGAAGAATCTCTGAGGGTTTAAAACAGTAAAGGGAAGATCAGATGGCTGTCGTATAATCACATGGGATCTTTTAAGCTATGCGATTATGCGACAAGCCATTGATGTTGCGTTGAATCAAGTGCGATTCTCTGGTGAAACCTTTGGTAGATGTGCATAAAAAATGTTTTCTCATTGGTTAGCTTCAGCAGGCACCGGTGCTCGAAAAGAAAGAAAGTACTTGACATTCTACCAGGTGTTGCAAACGTGGAATTTCTTTATTGACAAAGGCAAGGTGGGACCGGTGGCTTAAAAGAAGACAGTGGCAGTTAGTGGTAACGGGTTTTCACATGTTCGCATAAGCTTCTTTTAAGCTATGCGATCATGCGAAAAGCATTTCATGTTAACAGAGGAAGTTACAAGAGACCGCCAAAGACAAAAAGGTAATGTGACGGTTAGTCGCATGTTCGCGTGAGTGTTTTTTATGCCATGCAATCATGCGATAAGCCGTTGGATCATCTGCTAATGAGGATCGACGGTTCTCATTCAAACTAAAGATAAAATGGTGGGAAGTGAGGCTTCCCATTGAAGAAGTGACAGTTCGCTCTTCCGGAGGAGTAATTGTTTCAATCATGCTGAATTAATTGTTGACAGGACTACTTTAAGTGGCTCATATATCAGAATTTCATGCACTTTCAGAAGCACAAAGAGATCAAAATTTGCAGAGATTCAGGTGTGAAGATTTCTGAGGTTTGGCTACTATTCCCGGGTGGTTTCTGAGAAAAAAGGTTGGTAAAATTCTTGTGCGATTTTCTTCCTTATTAAAAGAATCACAGCTCTGTGTTTAGTCTATCTTGCAAGGATTTCTTTTAAAGATAAACCTTAAAATGGCCCCAAGGAAAGAATTGTTGGGTAAAATAGAGTATAGTGAAAGAGGTTTGCACGAAGATTTATTGCAGTTACTTCCTGGCTCTTCCAGTACCCCGGTGAAGAATAAGAGTTTGATTCCCAAAGACCTAGGGTAAAAATAGCAGAAGGTTTATATGACACGGCAAGTTTTATTAGAGAGGCCAAGATTGGTACTATCAATGCAAGAGGTGACTCTGATACCACAGGACTGGAATTGTTCAAAGTAGGTTTTAGTCAGAGAAATGCCCCTCATCCTGCAAGCAATATATGGCAATCTGACTTAGGAAAACTTGTCGTGCTTGGTGTCTTTTTAGATATAGATTTGATGACCCAGGTTGCAAAAAATTATGATCCAATCACTAAAGAAATTAGGGATGCAAAGGGGGTGTTATTGTTTAATGTTTCAGCTGAAGAAATCAGGAAGGTGTCCGGGTTGAGTGAACCTTCAGAAAGTTTGGAAAGCATTAACTTTGAAGAACTAAGGCAAGTATACAATGCACAAAGGAACTATTATAGAGGCAACTTGTTGAAGGATTTCTGCACCAAAATTGGGAAAATGGTTGTTGTGGGGCAGAACACTCTGGAGCCTTTTAAAATAGAATATTTTGATCTCAGAGCTAGGGGTGCATATTGGTCATTGTGTTACATTTTTGGAGAAGATGTTAGTGAAAGGATGCCAATACACTTGATGTGCATGATGATCCAAATTTTACATGCACACGTTTCTATCACTTTTGATTTTGCTCCTTTCATTGCTAAATTAATCCATAATGGATTAGTAAAGATTCAAAAGAATGAAAGTGATAGACCCTTTTGCTGGTACTCTTTCATAATGTACATGTTTATGTTCAAAGGAGCAAGCTATTTTGAACAAGAAATGGAATTGGTGAGAAAGAAGGATGGTGAAGACATGCCAGTCCAACTATGGAGCCTCACAATGACCTGGGATAAGAAGGATCACAGTTTCATCAATTTTGATAAACGTTTTGCAGCTAGACTCAGGACGCTGTTTGTTTTAGATAACCCAAGAATCCTAACAATGTTAGCATAGCTTGTTAGGCCAAACCAGTTTGCTAAGAACCTGAACATCATACACAATTGGGGAGATGTTATTTTCTATAATGTATCAACTGTTATCAGGTTGTATGGTTTCAGGGGGACCCCTTTTATACTGCCCTATCAAGTACCCCTTAGGATTGGAATTGCAGAGTTTTTGAGGCAATTAGGAGATATTGAGGAGTGTGCCCTCACTGGGAAAGGCAAGGGAACTTTATTCCCAAATGTTACCATTGCCCATCAATTCATAATAACCAAGGGTGGATGGGTCTACATGGATAAAATTCTGGCTCCATACCATATGGCTACTGCAATTGCTAGAACAGCAGATCCAGAAGGTTTCTATAATGAAATGTTTAAAAAGAGAGCCAAGTGTGCCATGATCAACCATATTTTTAATTTCTCTGAAGATATCATCAGGAATGTAGCAAAGATACAGGAATAAGAGGTAATGAAAGAAAAATGGTTGGTATACAAGAAGACACTAGATTTTATCTAGCAATTTGATTCAGGATATTGTTTTCAGGATATTTTCCAGACTTTAAATGAGAAAAAGGAAAAGGTTATGAAGGATGATCCAGAAAAGGCTAGACAATTGTTGAGCAAGCCTGTGTTTGCAAAAGGGTTACCCCCGGGGAGATATATGGTACAGAAGAAGACTGGTTACAATGTGGTGATACTAGAACAGAGCCAGAAAAAGCAGATGGATAAAAGGGATATCCCATCAACCTCACAATAGATTGGAAAATGAAAGGAAATTGTGGAGATCCCTGATTCTCCTCCTCAGACTTCTGAAGATATAATTGATTCTCCACCCCCATCAAAAAGACAAAGGTTGGAAGAGAGACCTGCTCATGTGGAAAAGGAGTACTCCCCATCACAGTCTCCTATAAGAATTTTTGATGACCAAGAGATTGCAGAACAAGTACAGCAAGTAGATGCTCTAGGTCAGATCTTCATGACTTATGAAGAAGTAAATGAGGGAGTGCTAGAGCTACCAGAAGAACCTAAGTTGGATCTAATAGCAGGGGATTTAGCAGGTACTGAATTGGATCCTGTAATCAAGCAAGCTTGTGAAGATTTTTTGGTTGATGACACTTTTGTTAAAACTAGGGCCTTTATGCAGTTTCTTTGGAAATTAAACATCAAATAATTTCAAGAAATCTGTGAGAAGAGACATGAACAGAATTCGGAGAAGGATTTACAAGTTATAGAGGAAGAAGTGAAATAGAGATGACTGCAAAGTTCACACAAATCACTCTAAAACAGGGAAGAGCTATGGTAAAGATGTCAGGAGTACTGATCCTCCCAGAATGGGATATAGCTGATGCAGTAGTGTTTGATGTAGTCAAAAAATAAACCACTCCTCTCCATAGGACTCTAGAAGAAGCAGAACAAGATGTTAAAGGAGTCACTTTCAGTGATAATCATCAAGCATTGGTAATGTGGTCTTTGAGGAAGAATGAAAGTGATAAAGGAAAGCAAATTGTCAAAGATGACCTCTCAGGGAGTTTAATTATGAGAAGAGTTACTGATACATCTTTGGTGGAAGCATCAGGTATGGTAATGGCCATGGCACAATTAACAGAAAAGGTGGTAGAAAAGGAAGCTAAAGAGAAGGATGAGCTCATTGCAAAACTGGAAATAGTTTTGAAGGTTTATGGTGAGATGAAACAAGGGATTCTTGAGAGAGATATTCTGATTGCAGATTTAAGAAAGAAATTGGGAGAACAAGGCCCAATACAATTATCAGAGAAAATTCAGATAGCTTCCTCCTCTACAGGGCCTTCCTCATCAAGCCCCATTATTGAACTTCCCCCTTCCCCTTCCCCTCCTTCCATAGATGAAGAGGATATTGATCAAAAGGTGAAAAATAGGTTGGGTGATAAGATAAAAGGTGTTGTGTCACATTTTGTTGCAAAGGTGAGACCTAAAGAAATATACAAATCTGCAAAACAATTGGCAGATGTCTTAGTGACTTTTCAGAAAGAGGTGGCAACTGTGGACAAAATTTTGGAAAGATGGACTGCAAGGAAAGATACTCTGAGGTCATGGTTTGATCAAAATAAGGATCAGTGTGTTGTAAATATTGAGCTTGCAAGTACTTACGGGGTTATCAAGGATCTTTTTGACTTTGAGGTAAACAGGGAGAGTATAAGAAGAAGGTCAGAAATCTTAAGGACAAGATATTTCTAGGATAATTTCCAAATTTTCCCTGGTCTTATTAAGGCAGATGGGGTAATCAAGGATAAAGGTCAATGGATGGAGCAAATAGATAGATGAGTACTGACTAAAATAAATGACATTCTAGGTACAGATGATAATACCCCATTTGTACACTTTATTGAACTCCTTCAGGATACTAGGTTACACTTTTCTAATGTGAGAATAGAGGTTCATCAGTTGGTTGCTGAGTGGGAAAAGTTGTCCCCAAAGAAAGACGAGGTCCTTGCCTTTCATTGGCCAAGTGAAGAAACCTACATGACTTGGGAATCCACATATCTATCAGGAGATTTAGAAGAAAGGGCAATCAGGTGAAGAAGTGGCAGGTGTTAGTATTCCAAACTTTTGAAAGTCAAGGTAAAAAGGGACAAAAATGTCAAACAAGTTATCATAGACACGAATGTGACACCTGGCCAAATAGAGTTACAGATGGCATATGATCCAGAAAATGAGGGAGAGCAATCTTCAAACAAAGAATGATGTAAATTAGCCGGATGGTGGTCATCATTCATGCAACAAATTTAGCAACTGCTCTGAAATATCTTTAGACAAAGATGCCACCTGCGGGATTGTTGGAAATAGATATTTGTAATCTGTTGTTGCAAACAACTTTCTTGATTTGTAATCTTATTTTTAGTGCAAGATCTTTTAACAGCCATCCGAAGCTTGTTGCATCCTTTTGAGGATTCCAAGATGGCTGATTGGTATAAGTAGTAAGTCCTTGTTCATTTCAAAAGAGGTTTAAAAATATACTGTAGAGGCTTGTCGCCATTGTTGAAATCTTAGAATATTTTATCAGATTTTGAAATGTATTGATACAGTGAGATTTTATTGGAATACAAAAGAATTCCCTTGCATGATTTCAATTATCTTCTTGTTTGAATTATATGGCTTTTGTGTATTGAATCTATAAGGTAGTTTTGATATACCATTTACAAGGTATTTGTGATTTTAATCTCTAGCTCCTTTCAAGGAAAGGGTAATGTCTTTAGGTTAATTTCTGAGAGCTTAGGAATTTGGCAAGAATTTGATGATCAAACGTGTTTAAGAGAGGATGAATTGTAAGGCACTTCATCTGGGATTTGTTTGTGTTTCATTTAGAAGATTTCTGTAAGTATATGTTTCACTGTTTGACTCTATACCCGAAGATAAGGCACTGGTCTATCCTCGATTTGCAGAGATCTCACCCTCAACAAAATTCAAATAATAATTTACTTTCGTGTATGTTTGAATGACTGAGAAGATAAAGTTTGTATCAAGGATATAAACTATTGTTGTGATCCTTTCAAGAAGTAGATCTAAAAGGGGTTAACCTGCCCGAGTTCAAAGCTCGAAAAGAAGAAGGAGTTTATCCTTATCACACTTGCCATTTTTTTGCAATGAATTTTTATTTCCATTAATATCATTATGGAGCTTTGAGTCTGAAGATAGGTACACCCGCTTGGGTCTGTGGAACCCGAAGTAGAAGAAGGACTTGGTCCTTATCAATTAGCCTTTTCCCTGTAAGAATTCGGAGTTGAGAACCTGAGAGTCAAGTTTGAAAACTATATTGGTGATTCTACATGAAAAAGAGCTAACAGAAGGCATGTAAGAATGATTTGTAGTACTTGGTTTGTTTGAGTATGACATCTCCATATGTGATGTTTCCACCTTCACCCATTTTTGGATCAATTATGGTCTTATGTGCAAGCTTGGGATTGGGAGTGAAATTTGTGATGTCTATGTTTCTTGTTGTTGAATGTGAGTGTTGAATGTTTGTATCTCATCCATTCTTGTTTCCCCTAGCTCGGGGGTGGCCATGAAATGGCCTAGGCTAGGAGGTGAGCCTCCATAGTCATGAGGGAAATATTTGTTTTGCAGGTTTTACATTGTATGAAGTGCTGAAGAGATGACCAAGTTTTGGAGCTAGTGTGGCTTAGAAGAAAGATTTTGTTTGTTGTTCAAAAATGTAATTGAAAAATATTAAATTAATGTTTTAGGGTTGTTTAGCCTAAATGATTTGTTCTATTCAAATTGAAATCCACTCTCTTGAAATTGTATAATTAGTAAAGCTGTAATCATTAAAAATTTTAATTTATTCCTCTTGAAAGGAGAATTTAGTGTTAGAGTTATTTCAAAATTATTTCATTGTTATTATATAGTAAGATTGATTGTTACATTAAAGTTATACTTCCTTGAAATCGGATTATTCTAGTATTATATCTGTTTAGGAAGTAGAACATGAATATTATCTATTGTCTTATTTTTCCTGCAACCTCTATGTTGTATAAATGATAAAATTCCTATGTTAAGCAAATAGTGCATGATATTATTAAATGGTTTAATTTTCTTGCAGATCTCTATGTTAGGGAGTTAATTGATAATAGTGTTGTATGTGTTTTGTCCTATTAGTTTTGGGCATTACATTCTTCCTCTTATTTTTTTCTCTTGCAGTGACACTGGGGATGTTATGGAGTGGAGGATTTGTGTTCTCACATGATAACATGAATGTATATACACACCCGTGGTGTGTATATACACCCTTGTTATCTTATGAGGATAAGGGTGTGACCATCTTCATGGCTGGATTTCTACCTTTTCTTATCTATTGCATTTAGCTCTTTATATAACATAATTTTATTTGTAAATCTATCTTAAATGGAAAGTTATGTTCTAGGTATATTATGTTCATCTTTTTTTATATATATTTAATATTATAACAAGGGTTTTAAATCCCCTGTATGGGCCTGGACTAGTGGCTGAAGTCGTCCATGGCCCAACCCTTACTCTAATTTTTTCGCGCACAGGTGGGGGCGAGTTTTATTTTCTTTTGCAGGAAGCGAAAGTAAAAATAAATATAATTTTTTTGTAAGTTGGACATCATCGAAACTTTAGACCTTATCATTTATCATTAAATTTCTCTAAATAATTTTATTAAACTTTATCGTAATTGTCATAATTATGTTAGTGAGATTTGAAGAGTGGAATATTAAGTTTGTATTTTATCATTTTTATAAATTAGAGCTATAGTAATTTGATTATAGTTATACACAAGATCTTTATTTAACACAAATTTTAGAGTGAAGGATGGTTTATATAAATGGACTTATCTTTTTAATGAATTTGAACTCATTATAAACCCGAAACTATTATGGGATTCACAATAGGTTTTATTATTATTTAATAATAGTCATTTTACCTTTAAAATGAAATTTGACATAAGTCATCAAATGAATTCAGTTATTCTAATGAAAGCAAATGTAAAGTTACGCCTATAATATGTTAAGTAGATGTTATTTTAATAAGGGTTTATAGTTTTATGATTCAACTTAGCGAAGTGAACTTAAGGTTTATTTTAACAAATGGACTAATTAGTCAATGAAATATTATTGTATTTTAAATAGGGAGCTAAAGTGGAATATTTCTTTCAAAATTATTCCTTTGGTAATTTGTATTAATTTATTAATGAAGAGATTAAGAATGAAAAATATAGAATGAATAATGCTTAAGCTGTGAAATATCCTAATTATTTATTAAATAATTTTTGGCCATATTTCTCCTATTATATTTGGGTTTCCTAAAGGAGATTAATTTAATTCTTTAGAAACCCTTAGGGGTAGTAAAAAAAATTATAATAAATTGCCTAGGTGATATGATAACTCGTCTTTAATAATTATCTTTTAAGTCTATCTAGTATCATATGTGACCATGCATTTAACCTTAGTAGGTAACATTATTTTGGTTCTAGAATATTTAGACTATATTTTCATATTGAACCTAGATTAAACCAAGGACTTATTTATGTCAAAACCTGATTAGGTTTTCCACTTGGAAGCTTTCCTTAGTAGCTCCTTAAATTATTTAAAATTGATTTAAGTTTAGTGTCACTTTATGTTATTATTACTTTAGATATTATTGTATTTTTTTTAGCTATGTTAATTTAGTTTAGTGACTTTTGTATACCACTTGGAATTTAATAGAGAATGTTTAATTTAGATTTAGTAATTAATCTCATTTCTCTTAAGATTATCAAATTGAACTTTATTGGATTTAAATAGTAAGCTAGTGTTGTTTATAATATTTTAATTTATTTTTATTTAATTGTATTAAAATTATGAATTGAAGATTTAAAGAGAAAAAGCTTATATCTTGTTTTATTTTTAGATTGTGAAATAATTTATAATTATTTGTGATTTGATTAAAGACCTTGTTCTCTTTCTAATGGGATATAAGTGAAGGTCATATAATTATTTATAAATCCCTTAGGGGAAAATGATAATATTATAATTTTAATTCTATTTTTTATTTTGAATGATTCCCATTCTTTTCTAGGGGTACGAGCCCCATAATTTAATCTAGATCCTTATTCAACGAATATGTTGTACTCTTTCCCTAGTTTTGAGTTAGGAGACTTTATGTTACTCTTATTGGAAAGTCAAACTTTGAGCATACCTATTGGATCTTTTTACGCCAAGCCTAGTTAGGAGTTTTAAGTTCACCTATATGTCAACAGTTCATTTTAGGGATAATGGCATGCTAGCACATGCCATGATTTCCCTATGTGACATTATGCGGCTAGACTTTCTATTTTACTTTTGTATCAAGCGAGTAGTATGTGTAACCCTAGTTGTTGTCAGGTATTGTTTCAAAAATTTGTTGTTCAGTTTTGTCCTTGTATTACTACCCATTTAATTTTGTAGTTCAAACTAAATCATTATTTTAAAAAAAACTTGATAATGTTTATTTTATGGGGCCAATATATGTGGCCAATATACTGGTCATCGTAAAAATAGCATTACAGCTTAACCTAAATTATGTTGAAATCTTTAGTACTCTTGGAAATTAATGCATTATTTATATAAACATTAGAGTTCCTTTTAATTAAATTTTAATAAAGGAGTAAAGACATTTTATCATCTTCAAACTCTATTAGTATATATTATGCCATGCTTGGAGAGCTCAGTATCCCCATCTATTTCGATGAACTCCAGGACCCATCTTAGCTCGACAATTGTTTTGACACTTGGTTTATCTTGATGATACATTATTTAGAGACATTAAACTTATTTTGGATTATGAATTTCTACCATTAGACTTTATGAGATGATTTTTACAAATTTATATGATGATGTTGTTAGTTGTACTCTTTAAATGCTTGTATTGGTTCATGTTTACCTTATGATATATGAATTCTGAATCATGTATTTGTTACGTTACCTTATAGAATAGTAAATGTTGATAGTGTAATGGTTCAATGATTAATTTAGGGTTACTTGTTTTAGTGAAATGAAACTTACTTTTTGATGCTTATAAGAATTAGGGTATAATGAGGATAATGTTTATGATGAATCATGAAATGCAGTTTCTCTACATATTGAATTTAGATGTTATCATAGATCATGTTTTCAATATGATTATATATGCAATGATTTCATGCGATATTGACGTCTAAATCGAGTGTGCAAGATTGTGACCATGATTGTAAATACAGGGAAACAAGGATGGATCTATGTAAAATTAGTTTAAAACCAAGGTCAAATCTAAGGAGAGAATGACCTCATTGTTATATGATTTTATTCATAAATGTGATGCATGTATGAATGCTGTTGTAAATGTTTGTAAATGCATAATTTGATGTAAATTTAATTATGTAAATGTAAATGTTAAATATCCACTAGGCATGCCAAGTGTGTAATGTGATGTGTACTTTTGTGAGGTGTCATTTGACACTATTATGATGAGATGGCATGCCTAAGTGGAATGTGGACCCTACCTCTTCGTTAGACTATCTTGTGTATCCCTAGGCTTGGTTAGTGGTTTAGGAAACCAAGGTTTATGTCATCATGGTTCAATTTTCACATGTAAACTTTACTAAAGTTTTTGAAGGGTTATATGGAGTCCTATGGTGTAGTTAGGGTTGGTTTTTAGTGCCCCAAGTCATGTGCATGGGTTAGGAGGCCAATTTTTACCCTTTTCACTTCTCTAGGCTTCCATATTGCCTCTCTAAGTGGGCCATCTTTGGTAATGACGAATTTGGGAATGCTTTTTAGGATAACCATTTTTCCCATATTTTGAATTACATTTCATTTCTATAGAAGGCACAAGTGGCAAGTTAGCAAGGATCTAGAAACCTAACTTACCTTGGGATGACAGTAGGAGAGAGGAATGTTTTAGATTCTTTATGAAAAGAGACAAGGGAGTTAGACACTTCTTGACTATGCTAGTTTGGATTTTGAGAGGATGGGACTTGAGAATTGAAGGGGTTTTGAGAAGTGAAGGAAAAGGTAGGAAGGAAATGAAGTTTCTCTTCTATAATCCTCCATTGCCTTTTGTTGTGGTCCCAAAACCATGCTCCCCTTTATTGGCCCTTATGGCCTCAGGGGCCCCCCTTCTACTTTTTGCTTGCCTCATTTTGTCATCTTCAGGGTTGGTGTCCTTTGTTTTTTTAGTTTTTGGCCTTGTCGGCCTTGTCAGCCTCTCGCACCTTTTGGTGGTCTAAAAGGTGCGAAAGGCCCCAGCAGGAGCATTTTGGCTAACGAATTTTTTGGTCATTTCGACCTTGTCGACTTTTAGAGATCTTAGTGGTTCACAAAGTGTGAAAGAAATGGAGCGATTTCGGATTAGGTCCTATTTAGACTTTTTGATGGGTGTCAAAAAGATCAACTCTCGCAAGAGTCAACCTTTTGGTGTTTTCGGCCTACAGGATGTCTGAGACATTTGAAAAGGCTGAAAGGCCACCACGCAGGGTGATGATGTCACCAGTACCGTGAAGCCTATAAAAGGTGTGAAGGTCATTTCAAACCCTCACTTTGCGCATTTGCTCCTCCATCATCCGCTCACTCTCTTTTTCACCACTAGTTGGTTTCGCTTCGTTTGGCTTCCATATCCTCATTGGTCTTCGTTGGGTTCTTCACCTTTTGGGTAGGTGGTCTCCTCCCCTTTGTTTTTTTTTCTTTTTCTAGTTTGATTCCTTTCATTTCTCATTTTCATGCTTCGTCTTAAGTCTACGTTAGTTTTTTTTGTCTGTTTGGCTTAGGTCTTAGGTGTAGATTGTATTTACGTCAGCCTTTTCAACCTTAGGGATTATCAAGGCAGTCACCTTACATCCCTAGGTGAGTTTGTGGTCAAATTCATCATCAGACCCATTTTTCAAGTCTGGCCCAAAACCCTAGTTTCAGACCTTTGGGGTCCGAAATCTCACGGAGCGTTCACTAGATCATAAATCATCTAAATCCTCCCACATAATAGCCCAGAATTTAGGATAGTTAATGAGGCCTTCATCTTTGCAATCATCCGCTCCATCGAGGGTGATTTTTCCAAAAGGATATCAACAAAAGCAGCCACCAAAGTAAAGGCCATTAGGGCATTTTACATTCAATTCAGAACATTCACATATATTCGGATCGTGGGAAGCACGTTAGCACCCAAGAAGCTCCCAAGGTACCCCCCTGATAGGGTAGTTCTACTAGAGATAGCAAGGCAATTGTGTGATGCTCACGAGCATATCAAACACAAGAAGAAACACTGCTGGAGCTTCCCTATTTCAGTCGGTCCCCATTGTGTTTCGGACATGAAAGTTTGCAAATCATTGGTTGGAGAATGGGATGAATTCCCACTGGCAACTTATAGTTTGGTGAGGCCACATTTTGACCCCATTAGTACTTATAGCCACATAATGGGAAGACACTATATCCATGAGCTGCATATTTAAGACCAGTGGGCTAATTGCGTGGATGATTATGAAGTAAGAATCTGTGAATATTGCTGAATGAGCCTATAATTGGCATAGGGTGCCCTTTCCTTGAAGATTCCACAGAAGGTGTTGGATGCTGACTCTGATAAAATCCTAGATTCTATATATAACATGGACAAGGTGTATACTAGGGCCATTCTGAACGCAGAGGTGGATCAGGATGAGAATGATAGCATGGACTTTAGGGCCCGACATGTGATCAAGCTGACAAGGTCTTGGGATGCTCATCCTTTTCCTATGCAACCAATTCCTATAAAGCAACTCCCCAAGAAACCATCTCAAGGAAAGAAGAAGGGGGAAAAGATATTGGAACCTCAGTTTAAAGGGGCTGCCCCTCTAAAGCCTGAGACTATATATCGCCATGAGCACCCCACTGTGTATGGTCTAGTCACACATTCCAAACCGGTGAAAACCAAGATGACTGGGAGCATTGCTCCACTAGAGGCACCTTCATCAGGTGACCATAGTTCTCCTAGCTCAGAAAAGAGAACTAAGTTCAAAATAGTAGGACCTAAGCCAGTTGGAGTAACCAAGGGTCATGTTTACAAAAGGAAAGTGGACTCAACCCCTACACAGATGGATTCCCTGGAAGAAGAAGATGAAGATGTGTTGGATGACATTCCCCTCAATAGGAGGACACAGTCAGTGAGATTCCTAAAGAAAAGGAGAATAATGGAAGATGACCCTAAGGATGATGAGGGAGCTGCTCAGGTAGAGCCAATGAATTTGGATGCCCTAGGTGACAATGAATTCAACATCTCTGATTTTGCAGGTTTGCATGGGCTCAAAGAACTTGAACAACAGGCTCCTATGTAGTTCAGTAGCCTTTTTAGTGTCATAGGAGAAGAGTTACCACAGGCACCTCAAGGGCAGAGAGATGCTGAAATGGCCAAGGACTAGGAGGGAATGACAGAGCCCAAGAGGGATTCTTCTGTTAAGATCACCTTAGAGGAGGAAACAAGTACACAAATACTTATGCACCTTGGACCCACTAACATCCATATTCCTAGAGAGATTGCCTCCAAGAGACATCGACACTCTGGAGAAAGTGTGTAACAAAGCTATCTTGTTCACTCAACAAATGGACCCGCAAGTAGGAGGAAGGTATGGTGTCCCACGTACGTTGACAAATGTGGTTCCAACTGGTCCTTTCATAGCAAACAATCAAGTACCAATGCACTAAACCCTAAAGATCAACCTGGTGCCAACTCCATATGTCACTGCCCCACCACTGACCATCACATACCCAGGGTATGACACACACAGGGCTGCCTTGTGCTTGCAAAAGGTCATTGTCCCAAATGAACTAGACCAAGCCCTAGTCAATGAGTTGGATGCCATGAAGAAGATGCTATCCCAATTAACTAGGGAGATCACATGGATGAAGCTGAACCTGACTCCAAATCAAGGAAATCCCCCATGACCAGCTGCTGCCCTGAATAATTACTTTCAAAATCAGAATCATAGCTATGGCAATTATAACAAAAATAATAACAATAGTGGGGGAGGTTATGGGAATAGCTCTCAAGACAAATAATTTGGACAACAAAGGATGAATAGGACTTGGAATACACACCCAAACAATGGTAGTATCCCTACAGATAATGCCAATTTCTTTAGTTCATCAGAAACCAGCTACACCCAAGGTCCCAGTATGCATCAGCCAGATTTTTAGTATAGGGGGAAGTATGATAATCAAACCCAGGATCCTAAGAGCTCCTAGGCTCATTTCAGTGCCATGGCATTTGAGTCATATGATCCAAGTTCAGATGGAACTCTGGTCAATAGCACTTCAAAGGAAGAGTTCATTTTCCCATTTAACCAAGAGGGCCAACTAGAATATTCTTAGGCCCATGCTTTCCAAAATGGCAATAGAAATACCCACAATTTGAGAAGAAAATCTGAGCCCCTAATGGATGGCATTCCTCTAAGTATGAAGCCCACTCCACCTGACCTGAGGGCTAGCAATAACCCTATACCACTGAGGGGACCCAATACCACCACTATCTAGACAACATCATATCAACCAGCCGCATCAAAAGGCCCAGTCGGGTACAACAAAAGGTATAGTGTGGTAGGGGAACTAAAAAGGGTTATAATGAACATGTCAATGTATGATATGTTGTAGAGTTGTCCCACTCAAAGGGAAGCCCTCCTAAAGACCTTGGATCATTCTAAGCCAGCTTCCCCAAGCAATAATGCCAACAATGTGTCTAATGTGAATGCAACAGAGGCAATGTTGACCATGTTCAAAGATAGGATTGAAGTGCCTCCATTCTTGCTTAGCCTCAAAATATTTGAAAAAAACCTACACAATTGTTTGATCGACTCAGGTGCTTCATGTAATGTGATGCCACTATCTATATGCCAGAGATTAGGAATGAATCCTCAGCCAACTAATCGCGTGATGATCTAGCTTGATAAAATGAAAGTCAAAGTCATTGGGGTTTTGAAGGATACATGGATTCAACTAATGGCTAACCCTAGGATCCAGGATTGCATCAATGTTCATGTGGTGGACATCCCATAAACCTACGGCATGTTACTGAGCTAAGAATGGACACGATCTTTGAGGGGTTGGTTCTCTACTGATTTTACCCAACTTTGGCTGCCATGGAAGGGGCTCAACAATCAAATTAAGATTGATGCAGAACCTAAACTCAAGCAAATGATAACTAAGTACAATGCCTCGAATGAAGTTTTGTTCTCATAGGCCAATTTAGGAGTATATCATTTTGACAAAGCCTTCACATTTAGCCTCAAAGGTGAAGAGGATTATGATAACAGCCCAGTGCAAGGATTGATAGATGCCCAGATTTCAGATGAATTCTTTGTGGAATTCATAATAGGCATGACAAAGAACATGATACACCTTGGTAGAGACACTGACCCAAATATACTTATGTTACCAGGTTACTGTCGCCTCCATCAGACCAACCATTCAGAATTTACCTGCCAAGACTGTCAGCAGGCAATTATTCAAGTAGTCAGCCAGATGTCAGATGCACCCCAGCTTATTGGAGACACAACGAAGGGCTCAAAAGAGGAGGGTCTCCCACTTCATGAACAACTTGAGGTCCCTATAGTAGAGGGTTTTTTGTAGGAAGAATGGAGTTCCTCTAATGATGGATGCTTGCCCCCATGTGACGAAATATGGCGCGAGGCCCAGGCAAAGTAAAAAATGAAATGGGTCCCTCTATCAAGAAGGGAACACCCTGATGAAGAGACATCAGGGACCCCAGAACCAAAAGACCTATCTCCCCCCTTAGCTTCTGGTGAACCCTAAGATAAGATACCTCCATCAGAAGTGATTCCAGAACCCCAAATCAAGAGATCCTTCAATAAGAATCACTTGATCTGGAAACTTCATTTTGATAGATCCAACTGTAAGCTAGGAGTGGGAGCAGGGATCAAGTTAATCAACCCTCATGGGGGTTCATATTATGCCACCTACCGGTTGCAATTCCTTTGCACTAATAATGTTGTCAAGTATGAGGCTCTAGTTCGGGGTCTCCTCCTTGCACATGAGAGGAAGGTAAAAGCAATTGTCATGGAAGGTGATTCACAATTGATCATCTGACAGATCAAAAGCTAGTACTCCTGTATGGATAAATGGCTGATCTCATACTGCAACCACATTTGGGATTTAATCAAATACTTTCAAGCTTTTAGCATTCGAAGCATCCCAAGGAGAAGGAATATTGTTGCCGATGCTTTAGCAGTGTCTGCAAGTTCCTTACAACCGCTAGAGAAGTCCAAGTTGAAAAAGTTGTTCGTAGAACTCGTGGCTATGCCCATTGTCCCTGATAACATAAAAAATTTCCAAGTATTTCATGATGATCAACAAATCCTAGAATTCATTATGAACGCTGGGATCTTTGAAAAATAGAGCATTGACGAAGAAGAAGGTGAAACAAAGGTACCTGATGACTTGGGGATTTTGAACTTGAAAATGAATTCATTCCAAAAAGCATGGTAGCTTTAGAAAGGATCTTTGATAAAGATGAGCATGCTTGAGAAAGAGGGAAAACCCTAGTAGTAAATGGAGATGATTGCGAGCTCTACAACCTGGGCACACAACTCAAACCCAAAGAGGTCTGTATAGGAAAGGTTGGCACACTAGAGGAGAAGAAATAGATAGTCAAGCTACTCACTAAGTACAAAGATGTCATAGCATGGTGCTACAAAGATTTGAAGACCTATGACCCCAGTGTCATAGCCCACAACATCCCGCTGAACCCAGATGCTAAACCTTTCCACCAGAGGCAAAGACCGGTCAACCTAGTGATCGAACTAGTGATCCAAAAAGAGGTACAAAAATTTCTTGATGCTAAGATAATTTTTCCCATCAGGCATTCAACTTGGGTAGCCAACCTGGTCCCCATAAGGAAGAAAAGTGGAGAGGTTTGGCTCTGCGTGGATTTCAAAAATCTAAATAGATCTTCTCTAAAGGACAACTATCCTTTGCCTTCTCTGGATGAAGTCTTACAAGTGGTCAATGGTTCTCAAATGATGTCCTTTCTAGATGGCTACTTAGGGTACAACCAAGTCATGGTGAAGGAAGAAGACCGCTTGAAGATGGCCTTCACTATGAAATGGGGAACATTTTCCTACCACCGCATGCCATTCGGTCTAATCAACACAAGAGCTACCTTCCAATGGGCTATGGATGAAGCATTCAAGGGTCTGGTCAACAAGTGCATCATTATATGCATGGATGACCTCACAATTTTCTCTAGGAACCAGGCAGACCACATCAGAGATTTGCAAAAAGTTTTGAAGAGGTGTCAACGCTATGGGATTTCCATGAACCCTAAGAAGTGCATTTTTGGGGTGACACAAAGTAAACTCCTCAGGCACATTATATCTAAGATAGGTATCTCAATTGACCCCGAAAGGGTTGAGGCTATCATTAAATTGGTCCCACCAAACAACAGGAAGGAATTGAAGTCTTTTTTCCAAAAAATCAACTTTGTCCAGAAATTTATTAGTGGTTTTGTAGAGATAGTGCTCCCCTTGAATGATATGTTAAAAAAGGATGCTAAAATTGAATGGAATGCTCCAGCTAAAGGGGCATCCAAGGAAATCAAGACTTCCATTGCCATGGCTCCAGTCTTGGTCAGTCCTGATTATTTGCTACCATTTAAAGTCTACTCTTTTGCTTCAGAACATTCATGTGCGGGGATCCTCATGCAGAAGAAAGAAGGTGAAGATGAAAGGACAGTTGCTTTCATGAGCTACCCATTGAAGAATGCAGAGCTCAAATATCCTAGTTTGGACAAACAGTCTTTCACCTTGGTCAAGGCTATCAAGAAATTCAGACATTACATACTATGAAGTAAGGTCATTGCTATTGTTCCAAATCCAGTAGTCAAATCTTTATTAATGCAAAATGAACTTGGGGAATGAAGAGGCAAATGGATGGCAATATTGTAGGAGTTTGATATTGAGATACAACCGATGAAACTGGTGAGGGGTCAAGGTCTCACTAAGATGATAGCTGAAATGAAACAAGGATTGGTGTGCCAGGTGCACCAACAAAGGAATAATCACTGATGTATGGTATCAAGACATAGTCTACTACTTGCTGCAAAACTATTGTCTAGATGGATTGAATGGTTCCCAACGAAGAGCACTTAAGAATAAGAGAACTTCATACATGCTAAAAAATGGGAAGCTCTACAAATGCAATTACAACGGATTATATCTACAATGTTTGGACCGAACAGAAGCAGAGCTAGTTGTCACAAAATTTCACAAGTATGGTACGGGACATGGATTAGTAGAAGCCACAACTCATCAGATACTAAGATCTGGCTATTACTAGCCAACTTTGTTCAAAGATGCCCATGAACATGTGCGCTCTTGCCATGTTTGCCAAACCAGTGCCATTCGAGAGAGACACCCAGCGATGCCCTTACAACCAGTATATGAGGTGCGCCCATTCACCCAATGGGGGCTGGATTTCATGGGGATGATCAATCCCCCATCCTCAGCAAGCCACCGATACATCTTAACTATAATTGATTACTATACACACTGGACAGAGGCACAAGTTATGAGAAATTGTACCATAGAAGTGATCACCAAGTTCTTGGAAGAGTTCATCATCACAAGGTTCGGCATGCCCTTTTTCTTGGTATGCGATAATGCTCCCTACTTTTCATCGGCAAGTCTCATTCAATGGGATTTTGAGAACCAGGTAATTCTTAAATTCTCATCTAATTACTACCCACAAGGGAACGGAGTCACTAAGTCCACCAACAAGAACTTTACAATGGTAATCAAATGTTTGTTAGATGATAATCCCATAGATTGGCACACCCAGTTGAAATATGCTCTGTGGATAGATCGGGTCAGAATCAAGAATTCCCTAGGGACTTCTCCCTACCAATTAGTGTATGGTTTGCAACTCATCTTTCCGATGAACCTAAAAATACCAATCTTGAGATTCATGGATTAATACATCAAGGGTGAGGATCGGGTGTAGATTTGTCTTATGAATTTGTTGAACCTCAAAGAAAAATGAACCATGGCCCTAGAACACGTAGCCAAACACTAGGCTGTCGTCAAGTGATGGTTTGACAAAAGAGAAACTGTGAAAGCTTTCTGAATTTTTTATTTGGTCCTAATGTGGGACAAAGAAAAAGAAAAACCAGGTAGCCACACAAAATTCCAATGTCTGTGAATAGGTGCATTCCAAATCATTGAGATCCAGGGGGAAAATACCTTTTGGATTAGTTCTCTCGATGGAGAATTAGTCCCATTACCAATCAATGGCCAGTTTCTGAAGCACTATTTCAGGACTTGATTGGTCCCTTGTACTTTACTATATATTCTTGTATTATATTGTTTTTGTTTGTTTCATTGGGTTGGAGTCAGTCTTGTCATCTGTGTCTTTTCTTTGTTCGCAGGGGCGTCTGCATTTTCCTTTTTAAGCGGTCCTTTCAGGTAGCCCAGGCTTCAAGTCAAGCTTCCCACAGCTTGAACTACAGAGATAATTCTATCTTGCAGTGAGCCAAGGACAGGGATAGGAGGAAAGATGGCTCCTTTTTCAAGATCCTTGGGAGCATAGGCCTGATTGAAGCATCCTCAACACTGAAACACATTTTAAAAGGAAAATTCTGAGCCATGAGCTTCTCTAGGTGAGATTCTAATTTATGCCAGGAAGTGCCCACAGTCACGAAGAAAGCCTGAAAGTCAAAACCCTTTTTAGACTGGAATACAGAAAAAAAATAAGAGCAAGAAAATGAAAAGGAGGAATGCATAAAGATGAGATAAACAAAGAGATGCTCGAAACTAGGACATCACAGTCTAAGCACTGCCCCAATTTTTTTTTTCAAAAGAGAAAGAAAGAGCTATAGAGGGCATTTTGTAAAGCCACAAGGAGCATCGAAGCAATTCACACAGAATAAAATTTGCTGATAGATGGGTGCTCTCAAAGGAATTTACCTAAAGCTTAAAGTAAATTGAGTCTAAGAGCCCTCCTATGAAGTTTAAGCACTTCTACTAAAGCTCGTCTGTAGTCAGGAAAGGGTGACTTTGACAACCTCTATCGAGGCTATCAATGCCTACCTGGTAATAGAGCAAGGTCAAATTGACTTATGGTTGACTTTTGATTGATGGGCACTAATCTGGTAATAAGAGGTGGATTATTGAGGGGAGCTCATGATGAGAGTTTCCCAGGGAAATTGAACTCACACTCACACACACTAGATGCAGACATCATGGTTTTCTCAACCTTGGTGACATTAAAAGGCACACTCTATCTAATAATCTTCATAATTGGCTGATTGTGCATCAGGGACTATCTCCAGATGAACTGGCTATAGAGAATTTTCATCATTTTCCTTTCTTTGTTTGGGCTATTTGTTGTGGTCCCACAACCACGCTCCCCTTTCTTGGCCCTGATGGCCTTAGGAGGCCCCCTTCTACTTTTTGCTTGCCTCATTTTGTCATCTTTAGGTTTGGTGTCCTTAGTTTTTTTAGTTTTTGGCCTTGTCGGCCTCTCACACCTTTCGATGGTCTGAAAGGTGCGAAAAGCCCTAGTAGGAGCATTTTGGCTAACAAAGTTTTCGGTCATTTCGGCCTTGTTGACTTTTAGAGATTTCGGTGGTCTGCAAAGTGTGAAAGATATGAAGGAGCAATTTTGAATTAGGTCCTATTTAGACTTTTCGATGGGCATCGATCCCAAAAGATCGACTCTCGCAAGAGTTGGCCTTTCAGTATTTTCGGCCTACAAGACATTCGAGACATCCAAAAAGGTCGAAAGGCCACCGCACAGGGTGATGACATCACCTATCCCATGAGGCCTATAAAAGGTGCAAAGGTCATTTCAAACCCTCACTTTGCACATTTGCTCCTCCATCATTCGCTCGCTCTCTTTTTCACCGCTAGTTGCTTTCACTTCATTTGGCTTCCGTTTCCTCGCTGATCCTCATCAGGCTCTTCATCTTTTGGGTAGGTGGTCTCCTCCCCTTTGTTTTTTTTCTTTTTCTAGTTTGTTTCCTTTCGTTTCTCATTTTCGTGCTTCATCTTAGGTCTAGGTTAGTGTTTTTCGTCTATTCGGCTTAGGTCTTAGGTGTAGATTGTTTTTAGGTCGGCCTTTTTGACCTTAGGGATTGTCGAGGCAATCTCATCACATCCCAAGGTGAGTTTGTGGTCAAATTCATCGTCGAACCCATTTTTTAAGTCTGGCCCAAAACCCTAGTTTCAGACCTTCAGGGTCTAAAAACTCACGGAGCATTCACCAGATTGAAAATCATCTAAGTGCTCATGTTATCTATGTTTTGATGTGTTCGCACACTAAAACATAACATCTCCCGAAGCCCCCAAAGGAAGCCCTCTTGCCTTTGTTTTTTCATTCTCCGGGTTTGCGGCCCTCGCGGCCTTTTTAGACATCAAGACTTCTCAGTGTTTTAGAGGTCTGATAACATTGGAAGTCTCTTCCCACGTAGTTTCCCTTTGGTTCTTTTGCCTCCAAGCCCTATGGTCCTTTCAGCCTTTTCAGCCCTTTCAGACCTGTCACATTTCCTATGTCTGATGAGTCCAAAAGGGTGAAAGGTCCCAAATCTTTGGTTTTTGCTTTGAAATCATGATTTCAGTGAATGGTGGTGCTTTCCCAGTTTCTTTTCCCTCATTATGTTACTGATTCATGCCTTGTGCTCTTTTGTAGATATGGCCAAGAAAGTACTGGTGTCACTGGTGATGAAATACCAATTCAAAGGATACCACCTATTGTCTAAAGTTACGGACTTGCATGTCATGATAACCGATACTGATATCAGGAATGTGAGTTGGAATGAGTATCTAAACAAGTGTGCTCAACTAGTGGGCCATTCAGAGGACTATACCTCATTGGTCCATTGCTCCTTAGTGAATGCAGTGGCACACCCTGTTTCGATCCAATCAGCGGAGTTGATTAACACACTGGCCAACCACTATGTGTCAGATGAGTGCATGGTCAGAAATAGCATGGGGGAAGTGGTCTTGGACTTGAGGCCTGACAACATCGAGGATGTTTTCCATCTACCCAAGGGGGTAGATAAGTTCTTCAACTTCAATATAAATAAGGGGATGGAATTCTATAACAAAGATATGCAGAGGGACCACAACATTGTTAACAATGAGTACTTGACGCAACCCTTACCCAAGAATAGGCTAGATAGAATTGATATGAGGAGGGGTTATATGAAAGAGGATATCCAGGCTACCATAACAATGATAAGCAGTGTGTATGGCCTACCCAAGTCCCATCAGATGGAGCCCTGGATGATTTTCCTCATCTAGAAAATAAAAGAAAGACAAGCAAGGTTCGATTGAGCCTCTATTCTAAGCGACTAGTTGGTGATGGAATATGGATGAAGTGACTGAGAGGGGGGGGGGGTGAATCAGTCAACCATAAAAACACTTCACAATTAATTCTTTGCAGATCCCTTAGGATATCTTAACAATGTTATCTGTTTCAGCACTCGGTAAATAGATTGCAGTAACTTTGAAGATGCAGAAAGTATTAGCAAGATTATCTTTGTATATTCATCAGCACATGTATATGATTGAGAAAGCAATTAAGAACACAAGAGACACAAGATTTAACGTGGAAACCCAATATGTGAAAAACCACCAATGTATCTAGATACTGATTTTCACTTTTTTGAAGTGATGCCCGGTTAGAAGCCAACCCGATAAAAGGTTACAAAACACACTGTTAGGTGTGACCTTGTTAGAGGATTTAAAACACCCTGCTAGGAGTGGCCTGGTAAGAGGTCTTGAAAACAATTCAATGGAATTGTCACCTTGTTAGAGGATTTACATTATGGTTGTTAAACCAACTCGGTTAAGAGATTTAGAATTCACTGTTACAATGATAAGAAGGTAACAATGAAAAAGATGACCTGTATAATAATGCAACTGTCTTGCTGATTACAGATCTCTGTTCTGCATAAGTCTGATCCTTTCTGATCGAATAAATCTCTGCTGCTCCTCAAGGATATCTGAACATCCTTCACAAATTCGCATTCACCTTTCTTGCTTTTCTTCTATAAATCTTCTGCTGTGTATATATTTTATTTCCACATTTGACCTTTTATTTATATGATTTTAGATTTGTCAAATCGACATTATTTAGTATAACAGTCGGCCGAATTAAGCAAACTCTATTTGAAAAAATCCTTCAAGGGCCGACAGTACTCGGTGACCATAACTTTCTATAATCTTTCGGAGACCGAGGGAACTCGGTAAACACCGACAATCTTTTCCTTCGATAACCGACTGAACTCGGTAAACACTAACTTTTCTCGATGACCGACTGAACTCGGTAAACACTAAACTTTCTTTGGCAACCGAGTGAACTCGGTAGACACTGCTTTTCTTCGATAACCGAGTGGACTCGGTAAGCACTAATATTCCTGTATGGCAGACCGACTGAGCTCGGTAGGAACTAATTGCTGCGGACTATGACATAGTGTGACATCAAAGACAATACATAATTGAGTAGCAATTTCCTTCAGACAATTGTTTCCAACAATCTCCCTCTTTGGCATTGATGGCAACACAATATGTCATATCATAAGAAATTTGAAAGAGTTAGCTCGGTTTAGATTCAAATCTCCCTCTGTCAGCAAACTTCCTGTATCCTGAAAATTCTTCCTTCTGACTATTGAAAATTTCTTGAAGATAATAGCAAAGCCATAGCAAACACTCCCTCTTTGACAACACATGCCAAAGACAATTCACATATTACCGGTGAAAATTAATGTACCTCAAGTACTGATTCATATGCAATGATTCCTTTAATATGCTGCATCAACAGGTTGATTTTCAATCATGTTCTGGTTGATGCATCACTAAAACTGTATTTAGTGAGCCTCGGATAGGGGAATGACCCCTAACTTACCTCTTAGATACACAAATGCATCCTTAGGTAATGGTTTGGTAAAAATGTCTGCAATCTGTTCTTTTGTATGAATATATTCTAATCTGATTTCCTTGTCCTGCACCAATTCTCTGACAAAGTGATATTTAATAGCAATGTGCTTGGTTTTGGAATGCATCACTGGATTCTTAGAAATGTTTATTGCATTGGTATTGTCACAAAATATAACAACTGGTTCTTTGATTTCAACCTTCATACCTTCTAATAGCTGTTTAAACCAAACAATATTTGAACAGTTTATTGTAGCAGCAACATATTCTGCTTCGGCTGTGGATTGAGATGTGCAATTCTGCTTTTTACTAGTCCAGGATACCAGTCTTTTTCCAAGAAAAAATGCTCCACCACTTGTGCTTTTTCTGTCATCAATGTTTCCTGCCCAATCAGCATCAGTAAACACTTTCAAGTCTAGATTGCCACCAAATTTATACCACAAACCATATTCTTCAGTTCCTTTTAAGTATCTTAAGATTCTTTTGATTGCCATCATGTGATTTTCCTTAGGTTTTGCTGCGAATCTAGCTACTATACCGACTGCTAAGGCAATATCAGGTCTTGTATGTACTACATACTGCAATTTTCCAATCATAGATCGGTATAGGGTCTGATCGACTTCTTTTGAATCATCATTCTTGGTAAGTTTCAGTCCAGTACACATGGGTGTACCAACTGGTTTTGAATCTTCCATACCAAACTTCTTAAGTACTTCCTTAATGTATTTGGATTGAGTAATGTATATACCATTCTTGCTTTGCTGAATTTGAAGACCAACAAAGAATTTTATTAAACCAAACATGGACATTTCAAATTCTCTGTTCATTTGCTCTGAAAATTCTTTGCACTGATCCTCATTCCCTGTAAATATAGTATCATCCACAAATATTTCTGCCAATACAATTTTGTCATCCGGTCCTTCTTTAATATACAGATTACTATTATCATTAGCTCTTTTGAAATTAATCTGGATCAAATAGTTATGGAGTCTTTCATACCATGCTCTAGGAGCTTGTTTTAACCCATACAGTGCTTTGTGTAACCTGTAGACCATGTCCCTTTTATCTGGATCAACAAAACCTTCAGGTTGTTCAATGTAGACTTCTTCATCAAGAATTCCATTGAGAAATGCAGATTTTATATCCATCTGATATACCTTAAATCCTTTGTGTGCTGCATAAGCAAGTAGAGTTCTTACACCTTCTAATCTTGCAACAGGAGTGAAAGTTTCTCCATAATCTATACCTTCTTCTTGAGAATATCCTTTACATACCAGTCTAGCTTTGTTTCTAGATACTTGACCATCTTCATTCAGCTTATTCCTGAATACCCATTTTGTTCCAATTACATTCTTATCTTTAGGTCTAGGTACAAGAGTCCAAGTTTTGTTCTTTTGTATTTGTTCTAATTCTTCATTCATTGCTTCAATCCAACTTTCATTTTCTAATGCATCTTTGATATTTCTAGGTTCAAAATCAGTAAGTAGACATGTACCTTTTAGCTTGCTTCTTGTCATAGTACCATCTGATTTGTTTCCAATGATTTGATCTGGTGTATGATGTCTTCTGACATATTTGGCTAGTATAGGTTCCTTACCTTTTGAATGATTCATGTTGTTGTCTTCTAGGATCTCTTCTTCAGGTTGCTCAAGCTCGGTAGATATTTGCTCGGTAACTTCAGGCTGAGACTCGGTCTGAATTTCTTCCTGTGACTCGATTTGAACTTCTTCCTGTGACTCGGTTTGAACTTCTTCCTGTGACTCGGTAACTGTGCTCGGCTCGGTAGATATAGCTTCCTTATTGATAGTTGTGTCTGTCAATGTTTTAGGTTCAATGTAAACGAATCTTCTGTAGTTCTCAGGTTCCCTTTTGCTTTCTTCCTCAGTCTTTTCTGCAAACTCATCAAATTTTACATGTATACTTTCTATGACTTTGTGAGTAGATAAGTTCAAACATTTGTATGCCTTGCTTTTGTTAGAATATCCTAGGAATATTCCTTCATCACTTTTCACATCAAATTTATTTCTTCTGGATTCTTTTAAGATATAACACTTGCTACCAAATATTTTCATGTAACTTACATTAGGTTTATAGCCATACCATAATTCATAAGGAGTTTTGAATGTGTCTTTCTTCAATTGTACTCGGTTCAAGGTATGAACTGCAGTGCTGATAGCTTCCTTCCAGTACTTTATAGCGATGTTCTTTTCTATCATTAGAGTCCTTGCACAATCCATAATAGATCTATTTCTTCTTTCTGCTATTCCATTCTGCTCAGGAGTTCTAGGAGCTGATACCTGTCTTTTGATTCCTCTTTCAATGCAGAAGTTGTTAAAATCATGGGAGATGAATTCACCACCTCTGTCTGATCTTAAGCATTTCAATCTTTTCCCTGTTTCTTTTTCTACTCTTGCTAAGTACCATTTGAACTTTTCAAATGCTTCTGATTTTTCTCTTAAATACATGACAGTCATCATTCTAGAATAATCATCAATGAAAAGAATAAAGAATTTATCTCCATTATAGCTTTGTATTCCAATAGGTCCACATAAATCAGTATGCACAATTTCCAAAATTTCTTTAGACTGATAGTTCTTACTCTTGAAACTAGTTTTACTCATTTTGCCAATCTGACAATTCTTGCATAGACCAGTGTCAGGTTTCTTTAAAGTAGGAATGCCTCTAACCTTCTTGAATTTGCTTATTTTTATCATGTTATCAAAATTCACATGACATAACCTTTTGTGCCATAGCCAAATTTCTTCTATTTGAGCAATAAAGCATGAATTTTCATTGAGATCAAGATAAAATAAGTTACCTTTTGTTTGTTTGCCTGATCCAATGAGTTTTCCTTTTCCATCCAGCAGTCTTGCTTGACCATTCATGAATTCAACCTTGAAACTAGTGTTGATTAGCTGTGCTACACTTAGAAGATTATGTTTTAGTCCTTCAACCCAGTAAGCATTATCACATATGAGTTCTTTGGTTAATGAGATTCTTCCTTTTCCTTTTATACAACAAGGTTCATTGTTTGCAAATCTTACATTACCATTGTCACAGTCTTCTAGATATTCAAATTTTGTCTTGTCACCAGTCATGTGGTGTGAACATCCGCTGTCTATTATCCATATATCATCTTTGCTTATATGAGAAATAAGTGCCATCTTATCTTCATCATCATCAGATTCATCTTTTATAGCAATAAAGACAATTTTTTCTTCACTATCATCAGAATCTTTAGCAATAAAACATGATTTCTTACCTTTATCCTTGTATGATTTGAAATTCTTTTTGCCATAGTACTTGTGACTTCTCTTTTCTTCTTTGACTTGCTTGTTTGGGCACCTAGCTGCAATATGTCCAATTTCTTCACATGAAAAACAGATTAAAGGAGTTTTACCTTTATACTTACCTTTCCCTCTAGAGTACTTCTTTGCAAGTAATGCTTCTACAATTTCAAGATCACTATCAGAACTTTCTTCTGATTCTTCTTCACTGTCTAACTGAACTTCTTTAATTTTCTTGTTCTTCTTTAGTGAAACCTTGGCCTCAAATGCTGATTCAATATTTTTGGAACTAGGAACATAGTTATCATAGTTGTCTAATTCAAAAGCTGTCAATCTTCCAACTAAAGCATCCAAAGTTATATTGTGGTTTGTTTCACATCTTCTTTCTTGAATAGCTGATACTCTTATTGCATAGATAGGGAGTAGTGTTCTGAGTACCTTACTTATAATAGTCTCATCTGAGATTGTTCCTCCAGAAGCTCTAATTGCACTTACACTTGCTTTGATTCTTTCAACATAGTTTGCAATGTTTTCATCTTCCTTCATATTCATCTTGTCAAACTGTCCTCTTAGGCTTTCTGCTTTGGCTCTTTTCACATTTGCATCACCACCATATATTTTCTTCAGTGCCACCCACATTTCATATGCAGTGGGGCAGTCTTTAATATCATCAAATTCTTCATAGCTGAGAGCAGATGCAATGTCTATCATCATGGTGTTGTGAGTCTTTTTATCTGCAATGTCTTCAACAGTTAATGCGCCATTAGGAATTGTGTACTCTTCATCAATGTATTTGCATCCTGAATCACCAATGGAAGCCAGATGAAGTCGCATGAGACCTTGCCATGCTGAAAATTTATCTCTGTTAAGCTTTGGAATTTCCCTCTTGTAAGACATCCTGATCTTTAGCTTAGGTCTTTGAAACCCTTCCTGCAAGCACCAAAAGCTCTGATACCAATTGATGGAATATGGATGAAGTGACTGAGAGGGGGGGGGGGGGGGGTGAATCAGTCAACCATAAAAACACTTCACAATTAATTCTTTGCAGATCCCTTAGGATATCTTAACAATGTTATCTGTTTCAGCACTCGGTAAATAGATTGCAGTAACTTTGAAGATGCAGAAAGTATTAGCAAGATTATCTTTGTATATTCATCAGCACATGTATATGATTGAGAAAGAAATTAAGAACACAAGAGACACAAGATTTAACGTGGAAACCCAATATGGGAAAAACCACCAATGTATCTAGATACTGATTTTCACTTTTCTGAAGTGATGCCCGGTTAGAAGCCAACCCGGTAAAAGGTTACAAAACACACTGTTAGGTGTGACCTTGTTAGAGGATTTAAAACACCCTGCTAGGAGTGGCCTGGTAAGAGGTCTTGAAAACAATTCAATGGAATTGTCACCTTGTTAGAGGATTTACATTATGGTTGTTAAACCAACTCGGTTAAGAGATTTAGAATTCACTGTTACAATGATAAGAAGGTAACAATGAAAAAGATGACCTGTATAATAATGCAACTGTCTTGCTAATTACAGATCTCTGTTCTGCATAAGTCTGATCCTTTCTGATCGAATAAATCTCTGCTGCTCCTCAAGGATATCTGAACATCCTTCACAAATTTGCATTCACCTTTCTTGCTTTTCTTCTATAAATCTTCTGCTGTGTATATATTTTATTTCCACATTTGACCTTTTATTTATATGATTTTAGATTTGTCAAATCGACATTATTTAGTATAACAGTCGGCCGAATTAAGCAAACTCTATTTGCAAAAATCCTTCAAGGGCCGACAGTACTCGGTGACCATAACTTTCTATAATCTTTCGGAGACCGAGGGAACTCGGTAAACACCGACAATCTTTTCCTTCGATAACCGACTGAACTCAGTAAACACTAACTTTTCTCGATGACCGACTGAACTCGGTAAACACTAAACTTTCTTTGGCAACCGAGTGAACTCGGTAGACACTGCTTTTCTTCGATAACCGAGTGGACTCGGTAAGCACTAATATTCCTGTCTGGCAGACCGACTGAGCTCGGTAGGAACTGATTGCTGCGGACTATGACATAGTGTGACATCAAAGACAATACATAATTGAGTAGCAATTTCCTTCAGACAATTGTTTCCAACAGTTGGATGAATAGTTGATTTGTGTAAAGATAGATCCACACTTTTACATGACATCTTATGTTGTGTACTTACTAGCCGCTTGGGCAGTATATCCAGGTTTGACCAAGGTGGGTAACATCAGGGAACGAAGCACATGGCCTTTCACTTTGTATCCTTAGTTGGTGTGAAAGGACTTCCTCCCACATAATAGCCCAAAATTTAGGATAGTTAATGATGCCTTCATCTTTGCAATCATCCGCTCCATCGAGGGTGATTTCACCAAAAGGATATCAACAAAAGTAGCTGCCAAAGTAAAGGCCATTGGGGCATTTTACATTCAATTCAGAACATTCACATATATTCAAATCATGGGAAGCACCTTAGCACCCAAGAAGCTCCCAAGGTACCCCCCTGATAGGGTAGTTCTACTGGAGATAGCAAGGCAATTGTTTGATGCTCACAAGCATATCAAACACAAGAAGAAACACTGTTGGAGCTTCCCTATTTCAGTTAGTCCCCATTGTGTTCCAGAAATGAAAGTTTGCAAATCATTGGTTGGAGAATGGGATGAATTCCCACTGGCAACTTACAGTTTGGTGAGGCCACATTTTAACCCCATTGGTACTTATAGCCACATAATGGGAAGACACTATATCCATGAGCCGCATATTGAAGACCATTGGGCTAATTACGTGGATGATTATGAATTAAGAATCCATGACTATTGCCGGATGAGCCTAGAATTGGCATAGGGTGCCCTTTCCTTGAAGATTCCATAGAAGGTGTTGGATGCCGACTCTGATAAAATGCTAGATTCTATATATAACACAGACAAGGTGTATACTAGGGCCATTCTGATCACAGAGGTGGATCAGGATGAGAATGATAGCATGGACTTCAGGGCCCGACATGTGATCAAGCTGACAAGGTCTTAGGTTGCTCATCCTTTTCCTATGCAATCACTTCCTATAAAGAAACTCTCTGAGAAACCATCTCAAGGAAAGAAGAAGGGGGAAAAGATACTGGAACCTCAGTTTAAAGGGGTTGCCCCTCTAAAGCTTGAGACTGTATATCACCACGAGCACCCCACCACATATGGTCCGGTCACACATTCCAAACCAGTGAAAACCAAGATGACTGGGAGCATTGCTCCACTAGAGGCACCTTCATCAGGTGACCATAGTTCTCCCAGCTCGAAAAAGAGAACTAAGTTCAAAATAGTAGGACCTAAGCCGATTGGAGTAACCAAGGTTCATGTTTACAAAAGGAAAGCGGACTCAACCCCTACAAAGATGGATTCCTTGGAAGAAGAAGATGAAGATGTGTTGGATGAAATTCCCCTCAATAGGAGGACATAGTCAGTGGGATTCCTGAAGAAAAGGAGAATAATGGAAGATGACCCTAAGGATGATGAGGGAGCTACTCAGGTAGAGCCAATGAATTTGGATGCCCTAGGTGATGATGAATTCAACATCTCTGATTTTGCAGGTTTGCATGGGTTCAAAGAAGATAAACAACATGCTCCTATGTAGTTCACTAGCCTTTTTAGTGGTGTAGGAGAAGAGTTACCATAGGCACCTCAAGGGTAGAGGGATGCTGAAATGGCCAAGGACCAGGAGGGAATTACAGAGCCCGAGAGGGATTCTTCTGTTAAGATCACCTCAGAGGAGGAAACAAGTACACAAATACCTTTGGATGCATCTATTCCACCTCCACCCCAATCTCACCCTTCCACACTTCCCACCATTCCACTCCAAGAGCTTCCTACTACCCCGCTTTCCACTCCCGTGCAGGATGCTCCGCTGTCTCAGCAACCTTCTTCTTCCTGTGTTCCTTTCCCAACTCCAACTCCACCAGCCCATTCTACCACTTCCCTCATATCTTCTACACCACCCCCACTTAGCATTCCTCCCTAGGTTCATATGAAGTCAATACCCCAGAGCTCATAGGAACCAGAGAAAGAAGTTGAAGTCATCGGCAGAGAAGGGGGAGAAGGGATTCATATTGGATCTGAGGAAGAAGGTGATAAGGGAGAATCATAGGCAGAAGAAGAGCTACATATAGAAGAAGATAGGCCTCAAATAGATATTGAGGGGCAAATAGCTGATGAGCAACAGATGGCTATGGAGGGAGAGCCAGAACAAGGTATTGGGAATGAGCAGGAGATAGAAGAAGAAGTTCCAGAGGAGATAAGGATAGAACACATGGGGACTTCTACTGCATTGGCTACTCCTTATGAGCCATTGAATGCATTCTCAAAGCCCACTTGGTTTACTAAAGAAATGTAACCAAGGGTTAGGGTATATACTGATGAAGAGGTTGATATGACCGTGCTAGGGCATGCCTTCCACCAAATGGCACCAGTTCCCCAGGCAATGAGAATGTCCTATGTAATGCAAGATCAAGCGGGGAGGTGGAAGGCACAGGTGGTTGTCCCCACAATGGACATTAGCATGAAGGAGATCACTCTGGAGGACTATGTGTTAGAAGAAGTGGACTTGGGGGAACCAACCAGAGAAGGTAGAAAAACCTTAGCTACTTTGGGTCTGAAGCATGCTTTGGGTTTCATGAGTAAAGATGAAGAAAGAATAAAAGCATTAGAAGAATAGAATGAAGCAATGAAGAAATTCATTTTGAAGATGGTGGGTCCAATTGACCCAAATGACCCCAAAGCCTCATGACAGGAAATTTTGGAAAAGAAGGGGGATATAGACACTGACATTCCACATTCTTTTGTAAAGGCTTGTGTTGATTAGAAGCTAGATTTTAAGTAGTTCACTAGCTTATCTCTTATGTAGATTTTAAGGCCCTTTCGAGGTGTTTTGACAGGGATAGTTTCTTTGGTAGAGATCATGAGTGAGGAGAATGGGGTAGAAGAAAGCATCCTAAATTGGCAAAAGGTATTAGATGAGTTGACAATGATAAGGAAGCAACACTTCCAGGTGCTAATGAAGATTTATGAAGGAGTAGAATTAGATAACTTTGAAGAATGGATCCAAGAGATAACAACGGCATTGGCCATACTTGAGAAGGTGCTCAAAAGGTTGGATAAGAAAAGGGATGATGGCATGCTATTTATAAATGAGTTACAGGAGTTCTTTAAGGGGTTAGATTTAGATCTATTTGATGATGATGATGATGATGATGATGATGATGATAAGACTATGCACCCGGTGAATGATATTGTCAATCAGTACTTGAATATATTCTGATGGGTAAAGTCAAAGGAGGATCTTCAGCAAATGTTTTATCAAAGGGAGGAGATTCAGAAAATGCTGCCTTGTGAAGAAGAAATAAAGGCTTTTGCCAGGGGATTGAAAGAGTATGGAGACAGATAGAAGGAGATTCTCCAAGGCATTAAGATGTCAGACTTTCATGAGGTGTTGGAGGTGGTGGATAGATTCAAGAAAGTATATCTAGAAGTGCCTTCTAGCTAGTGGACCTCTAGCTTAAGATCTGTTAGCTCCCATGTACAGAAAATGCATTTTGGTACTTAGTCATTTTTTTAGTGCAAGATTTTCGGCCATTTTAGCCATGGGGAGTTTTTGGTCACCTAGAAGTCCGACAACTCTGATAACTCTAACAACTCTACAGTAGTAGAGATAAGGTTAGCACTTAGCCAATTTTTGGTGTTGCATTTTCAGACCAAGTGTCAGGTTTTGGCTATTTTTTGGGCACGTCCGGGAGTTGACTCCAGTTTTCTCAGAGATCACTTCTTGGTCATCTAGGCTTCTTTCTTGGGATCATTTGGGCATGATTGTGGGATCTCTTTTAGTCAAGACTATGTAGAGCAACTAAAGCCAATGATCCATGCGACAAACATGAAGATCACCACATGCATGAACCAGTTCCAGCCTATTTTTGATATGTCTAATGCTTGTTTTGATCAAATCTTTGTAATGCATGAGGTCTAACTCCATGCTAGGATAGTTTAGCTAAGCTTTAGAAGTAGTTTATTTAATGCAAAGCTTTAGTTTAGTTTTACTTTGAAGTTTAGTTGCAGCAAAACCCTAGCTGCGAAAATAAGGGCAGAGCTCTATAAATTGTAATAAAATGATGTAATGAGGGTCGACTTGATCATTAATACAAGATATACAATTGGTGCTTCATTCATGGTGTGATTCTTCTACTGTCTATGTGAAATTTGTGAATGTGTGATTTGCTCATTCTTTGTTTCAAAGAGCAATTCGTTGTTTAGTGATTTTAGGTCTGCGATCATTTAGTTTGATGTTTGCTGGTATTACATTGCTGTGTTGTGATGAATTTATGAGAAGATTATTCTTTGGTGCCTAAAGATTAACTTGTCTCACATGTGCATGCATCTAGAGTGGCTTCGTGATCTGATGAGTTTTGACTTATCATACGTCTACATTTGTTCAACTTCCATCGATGATTGCATCCGTTCAGCTGAAGATTGTGACATGATTTGATCTCTATTGTGTGGGTTTTCTCATCTTCTTGGTTATTTAATTCACATGGTGGTGTTATGCTATCATATATCGAATAGGTTTCTTTCAAAAATTTCATTCAAATCTCTTGTTACCTTACATCTTCTAACCCTCCTTGCAAGTTATTTCAGTAGATCAATTAAATTAGCATTGCTTTCATTTTTAATTTTGAAAATCATATCAAAAAAGAGATATCTTCATTTCCTAAAGTTTGTTTTACAGTTTCCCTTGAGGGAAGAACCAACAAAGGCCTCCTTGTTAAACAGATTCATATTTGTCTTCCGTTGAGCTATCCAAGCGGTTGAGACCTAGCCAGAAGGAACCTTGAGATTGATTTTGTCAGTCTTCCAAGAGGGGAAGTTTCTTGCGCAAATTCCTAGCCGTTGTCCTTGTGTAAAAATGATGCTCAACACCATTTCTTAAGAAAAAGGTTAGAAAATGTTTGGTGGATCTATCATGTTTATGTTTATGTAATTGTATTGTGAAGATAAAACTTTTTGTGAATTTTGTGATGTTTAGTTTCATTGTGCTCATATGAATTTTACTCTTGTTCTAATTTCTTGTTTTGTAATGTGTTGTGGGTGTGAAAGATAAATCTCATTCTTGGGAGGATTTGAGAATGTCTTTGGGTGAAGAGCTTAGTTGGGAAATCCATATGTTTGAGAGCTTGGATGTATAGGCATCCTTGAGGCCTACTTATGTTATAGTTGGGGGCCATAAGGGATGTGTATGAAGCTCTATGTGATGAGCTGGTATGTTGGGAAAGAGCCTTGTGAAGGCATGTAAGAAAGATTGGTAATGCTTGTTTTGTATGAGTATGGCATCTCCATATGTGATGTTTCCACCTTCACCCATCTTGGGATCAATGATGATCCTTTGTGCAAGCTTGTGATTGCGAATGAAATTTGTAATGTCTATGTTCCTTGTTGTTGATTGTAAGTATGAATGTTTGTATCCCATCCATTTTTGTATCCCCTAGCTTGGGGGTGGCCATGAAATGGCCTAGGCTAGGAGGTGAGCCTCTATGGTCATGTGAGAAATATTTGTTTTGTAGGTTTTATATTGAATGAAGAGTTAAAGAGATATCAAAATCTTGGAGTTAGTATGGCTCTAAAGAAAGATTTATTTGTTGTTCATTAAAAATGAAATTGAAATGTTATAGGAATGTTTTTAGGTGTGTTAAGCCTAAATGATTTTGTTCTATTTAAGTTGTAATTCATGAACTTGTAAGTGTATAAAGAGAAAAGTTGTAAATTAAGTTTAATTTAATCCTCTTGGAAGAAGAAATTAGTATTAAGTGTAATTTATAAATACTTCTTAGAAATATTATTTATTTCATTATAGATAAAATTTCCTACAATTATAAAGGAAAAGGAAGATGCTTCAATTTTATGTTTAAATATGAAAATTCTTCTAACTATTAAATGTCTTTTATTTCCTGCAACCTCTATGTTAATGTTGAAATGATGAAATTTTCTAAGTTAAGCAAACTATGCATGATATTATAAAATGATTTAATTTTCCTGAATAAAAGAAGAAATAAAGCATCATACATTTATAATTCATTTATCTGCTATTCTATTTTGTAATAAGCATCTAGTTCATAACTACCCTATTGTAAAAGTTTTACAAATTTAGTTTACATTTTCTATGAGATGTTCTGTCAAAAGGATTTTTTTTAAAGGGAAATTTTGTTGTGGTTTTCCCCAGTAATTTTTGGGCATTACAAGATTAGACCAGATCTTTAATAGCACCAGAAATAGAAGTGCCTAAGACTGCAACCTCATTGAGAGAATCTTGAATATTCTTAGCAATAAGCTGGAGCTCTTCTTTCTTAGTGCTTTGTCTGGTTCTTCTGCTTGGACCACCAGCCAACAACGGAGCATGACCAATCAAAGTAGCTTCATCAGGAGAAACTTTTCCAATAGAAGTAGCAACAGCTATGAAGGATGAAGTAACACCCTACATGCCCACCTCACAATCCTTAATCAATTTTTTAAGGGAAGCTTCATAATCTCGAAGTTTAGTTGGAACATCCCCAACTAGAGTTTCTAGCTCCCTTTGCTTCTTACTTTCCTCATCCAGCTTAACTTGTAAAATAAGGGTCTTGTCCTGCAAGGAAGAAACATATAAGTGTAATTTGTTAATCTCATTATAGTTTTCTATAACCATCCCGAGATTAGCTCTATCTTTGGATTTATTTAGAAATTCCATAGTATTATCATCTCCCTTCAAGTCTTGAGCACCCATAGAATCAACATTCTCTTGATTATTTTCTTTTTCCAGTATATCCTTGAAGTCCTGATTTTGGGTATTGGGTTCATTATCAGTACCATGAGTTTTATCTTCTTGACTGCATTTAACTAGAGAAACATTAGCTAACACAGGATCAAGGGAAATGGCAACATTAACAGGGGTTTTCTCAACACAATCTATATCCAGAGAATGGGCAATCAAGTTGATTAACCCATCTTTGTCATTCTTACTATTCTCCATATTGACATTGGTATCATGCAAGACATCATTATATGTCATCTTTTCACTTTCATCTTTAATGACAATACCCTTATTCACAAGACTAGCATTAAGCCTATTTTTTCTTTTACGCTTAGTGGTAGAGGAAGGAACATTATCATTGGCTTTAGCCTTATTAGTAGAGGACTTACCTCTCTTGCTCACAGTACTAGGGGAAGTTTGCAGATAATCTTGGGTCGAGTTATCATCCAGGCTGAGAGAGGTATCATTGGTTTTAGAAGAGCACTCGTCACTCACAGTTTGGGCCATATCATCACCCTGAGAAGTAGCATCATCCTCCAAATCACTTGAGCTTTGTTCTGATTCTATTTCCATACCTAGAGCCTGCTTACAACTATTTTTTTCTTCTTCAAGGAACCACCATCATTTTCCTTTTTACTGAGCATGCCTTCCACATCCCTTTTCCATTTATTGCTAGAAATAGAATGAGTAGGGGTACTGTCCGAACAGAACTCAGTAATAAGCAGGATGAGACCCTCATGGAGGATAGGTCTAGAGTCCTTTTTCTTATGGGCTTTAAGCCCTTGGAGGAGAGAATTCACCAAATAGAAAGGAAAGGAAATTCTTTTCTTATAATGGAAGTGGTTCAAAAAAACAAACTAGTATTGATGAACCCTCAAAACCCTACCATCCAAAATGAAATACATCTGCACGTAGGTCATAACCTTCTGCCAAATGTCCTTAATTTGATCAAGGTCATAGAAGTTACTAGTCTCTCATCCTCATGGTCATTTTTAGGAAAGCGCTTAACCGCTTCTTTCAAAGCTTTTTTCTATTTGTAAAATTTCATACCTTCATTCGGCAACCCCGTTACCTCACCAATGAATTTAGCATTAAGGATAAATTGTCTGCCATAGAGCGTTACCTTGTTACCCTCCCATTCTTTGTAGAATCTGTCCGTCACATGAGGTTTATAACCATGTATTTTTTTAATATAGTTGGTCACCTTCCCTTTCTCAAGCTGGTGCCAAACTTCCTTCTTCTTTTTCCAGTAGTTACACTTCTCAAGTTCTAACTTCTTCGCTTCCCCACCTATATTCACAGAAAGAATGCTCTACAAAATGTGAATACGAAGGCCAAGAGAAATACCCCAAGTAAGGTTCAATGTATTACCTCTTGAAAACCCAAAATGGACCCACAATCTGTGTGAAGACCTGACAAACATGCAAGCACAGAAACCATTCCATTTAAAGCAATAAATGGAAGTACTGATGATTTGATAAGTGGAGGCTACGAGCATATCAAATGTATATTTTCCCTTCTCGAGATATGTTTCTTTCATAATTACACTTTTCTTTTAAATTGTCATCCATGCTTAGTTGGTCAGTCCACGTGACAATTTCATTACTTTGTACTTCCAGGTTGGCCATCCAATCAGCCAACATGTTGGTCTCATGATAGTTATGAGAAATGAACACTTTTTGAAAAAAATTGAGGTCTTCTTTACTTTCCAAAAGAAGGTTAGATATATTCCAGGCAGGGTCATTTTTTTCATTAAGGATATTAACAATATTTTTGGAGTCCCCTTCCAGCCAAAGGTTCCTGCAACCAGTAGCCTTAGCCAGCTTGATCATATAATGAGCTCCAACCATCTCATATTTATGGCTAGAAGTGATTCCAAGAGGAATAGCCTGAGCCCTGATGATATTGCAATTACAGTCCCTAATGACACCCCCACAGCCAGCCTTGCCTGGGTTCCCTTTGAAGGCAACGTCAAAATTAGCCTTTATCTAGCCATTGGGAGGAGATAACCAGATGGCATTCTCCCTCAAATTATCCTTTTTGACTTTACTATTATGACTAGGATGCTCCAAGTTGAGATTGGAAGAGGGGCCTAAATGTGATATAAAATTCTCCTTTATGCTTCTGATAATTCTTTTTCCAATGACCCAAGAGGTGGTGCTGGTGTTTCTGAAGATTTTGTCATTCCTTTCTTTCCACAAGCCCCAACAAGTGTGGGGAAAAGAATACCACCAGAGGAGGTAGACATGTTCATCTTTGAAGGGGCTACTCCAGCTTAAATAATTGTCAGAAAGATTCTCTTGAAAAGTCCATTGTATTTCCCAAAAATTTAAAATTTCCTTCCAAACATCCCTAGCATAGAAACAATGTAGAAAAATATGATTAACAGATTCCATATCATTTCTACATAGACAACACCAATTGGTTAATATCATCCCTCTTTTTCTTAGATTGTCAATAGTGAGAATTTTGTTTTGTAAAGCAATCTAGAAGAAAATCTCAATCTTAGGAGTTAGACCTTTGGTCCAAGCTTTAACCCAAGGGAGATCAATTCTCTTTTCTTCAAAAAGGGAAGAAAATTTGAAATTTCCACTTGGGTGAAGAGCCTAGATGACCTTGTTTTGAGAATTGAAATTGATACAAGAAGAAAAAAGAGAGAGTTGAACAGGGAGAAGATTGATATCCAAAGAAGTTAGGTCCACCCACCTGTTATTAACCCAGTAGTCATTGACTTTAACACCAAATGTGGCTTTGCAATGCTCAATGATCTGGTCATTATTGTAAAACAAGTTCAGGGGAGAATCCCATAACCAACTATCCTCCCAGAAACAAATAGTTTTACCGTCACCCAACTTCCATTTACAACCTTTCGTCAGAGTACTCTTCGTGTCTTGAACAACTTTCCAAATTAAGGACACTTTATCTAAGTTGTCAGTAGAGAGAAATCCATTCAAGGAGGGAGTGTGCTGAAGATATTTACTCTTCCAGATTTTACTCCAATCCCTATCTTCTTTAAAGACTCTCCAACCTTGTTTAGCCAGGAGGGATTTATTCATCTCTCTGATAGGCCTAATGCCCAGCCCCCCTAGATTTTTGGGCTTGCAAACAAAGTCCCAAGAAATAAGAGGAAGTATTTTTTTATTCTCAGTACCAATCCACAAAAAAATTCTTTGAATTCTCTCCATAGCTTCAACATACTTAATAGGCATTTTGAGAAAACTTAAAGCATAGATGGGGAGACGTTGAAGGCTTGATTTGAGAAGAGTAATTTTACCAGCTTGACTTAGCAGAGTGCCCTTCTAGCCAACAAGTTTTTTGTTGTGTTTATCAATGAGCATTTCCCAGAAGGAGTCAAATGACTTGGATCCAAGTGGGAGGCCCAGGTATAAGCTCGGGAGAGAAGAAAAAGAACAACCCAAAATCCTGGAGATTTTTTTTTTCTCTCTGGGGGAGTATTCACAAAGAAGATAGAACTCTTCTCCCAATTGATGAGTTGACCTGAGGCTTTAATATAGAGATTTAAGATATTCTTGTAACTTCTAGCTTCATTCACAGTGGAAATCCCTATCAGAACTGTATCGTCCACAAATTGTTCATGGGAGAAAGCATTGGATATAGATGAGGGTATAAGGCCATGGATACAACCTTAAACATTGAGATGATTAATGTATCTTCCTAGACATTCTGCCATTATAATAAATAAGATAGGAGATATGGGATCCCCTTGTCCGAGCCCTCTAGAAAAAGAGAAGAAATTTGAAGAAGAACCATTAACCAAGACAACCATAGAATTCATCGACGCAAGCTGAGAAATGATTTGGATGCATCTTTTCCCAAAACCAAAGGACTCCAAGATCTTAAGTAAGAAACTCCAATCCACTCTGTCGTAGGCCTTGGACAGATCCAACTTCATAAGGAAACCTTGATTTTGAGAAGCCATCATCGAGTGGATATTTTCATGAGCAATAATAACTGAATCCATAATTTGACGACCAAGGACAAAGTCATTCTGTTCAGGGGAGATGATGTCCGGAAGGATAGAAAGGATATTGAGTTTTATAGTGTAAATGTTTATTAAATATTTGAAATAGATTAATTGATATTTTAAAAAAAATGAATATGACATATATGTGCTTATTTTGATAGGCATTGCATTATCATGATAAATTAAGTATTTGAGAATAAAGAATGTATTTTAATTATTAATTATTTTAAATATTTCAAAAAAGTGAAGTGAAAGTCTTTTTTTTTTAAAAAAGAAAGAGAAAAGAGGAGTTTTTGTTATTCTTGAAAAAATGGTTTTTTTTACTCTCAAACCCTTCTACATGAAGAAATTTGATTTTTTTGTTGGGAGAAATCTATTAAAAATATTTTTGTGGGTAGGAGCTCAATGGATTAGTCTCTTCAATTTCTTCTTGTTGTCTAAAAGATTAAATCTATGATTGGGTATGTGAAGAGTTCTTCAATTTCAAAGTTTTTCTCAAGTTGAGGTAGAGTTTTATTGATTTCTCTATCTATACTCAATCTTTTCAATCCAAATCAGTTTCTTTTGTTTAGCAATAAGATTTAAAAATTTTCATATTATTACATATTTTGGTTTCATGCATTGTATCATTTGTTTTGTAAAAAAATGTCAAAAATGTGCCCTAGGTAGTGTTATGTTACCCAAATTTTTAGAAATAGTGAAAATGTAAATTTTATGTTAAAAGAGAGGTGTTGGGCACTTTTAGAACCAAAGGGTATATTTAGAATTTTGATTTTTGAAAGTTGAAAATTGAAGCTATTTTAATGGAGTTTATGAGAGTTTATGATTTTGCTTGAAAAATGAAAGAAATGTAAAAAGTAGAATTTGGATGTTTTGATTTTATATTATTTTGTGGGATGATAGAATTATATAATTGAATTTCTTACTTGACTCAATTTGAGTTCATTCTCATATAATTATGGTCATTTGAAGATTGCATGTGAATAGTGATATAAAAATGTATATGTGATAATTTGTGTGGATAACAGAACTTCATTGTGAATCCGGAATTGAAATTTTATTTGAAAAGTGTGTTGTTGGGTAGAATTAGACTAATGAGTTTTAATTTTGTAGCCTAAATCCAAATTTGTTTTTTGGACTTTTTATTCATCACACCGTTTTGCGTACTATCCAAAACCCGTCTTTCATCATGTTGGGTATGAACTAGATTTTGATATAGGTTGTCTTTTCTACAAGGAATAAGAAAAACAAATTGAAATGGTCATAGAACATTCCAAATATTTTTATATTTTGGCCCGAAAGTGGTCTTTCAAGTTAAAATGTTGATTTTAGAACCCTCATTAAATTTTGACATAAAGTAGCATTTTTGTGTTTTGGAGCTCTTTACTCAATTTTCGGATAATAGATATGTCATGGAACATGTAGGAATGTTTATATCCAATATTTATTTATCGGATCACCTTGAGATCCATGTCCTTGACGTTGTGTCCAATTGAGTATGTGTCATGTAATCTGCTTGCCTCGAGTGCTTTTTTTTTTGTGTTAGTATAATCTTGCATTTGTTATTGTTATGAATTTTGACCTTTCATACTGAGCTAATATCATCCATTTTAAATTGATGTATCTGTAATTGATTATTAAATTACTCCCTCTCATATAAGTTAGTAATTTCATAATTCAAATTACATATTGTGAAAGTGGTTTATGTGTGTTTTACATGTTTGTTCTCCTCATGCCTTAGAAGTTGTTGAGCTTGAGATGAGATGTGAAGATGAAACCGCCTATGAGAGACAAGGTATTGATTTTGGACTCATTATTTCTATGAGAGGATTATTCATTCTGTGTGATCTACTTGTGCTATACGATGATACTTTCTCATTTATTTTACCCTATCATCTAACCTCATTATAGATGAAGTAGAACCCTATATGCATTACTTTGTAAAAAGTAGATAATAGATCTTTCTTATTCATGTGCTGAAGTGAGTGCCCTATGTTTGGTGTGTGTTTAAGCCTACTCCCTAGTATTTCATTATTGTTGTGTTTGGGTCATGTGTTCATCTCCTAGCATGGTGGGGTGGGCCTAAGGGTTCCACATGGTCGGGTGGCATGGCCAATCACCATTGGAGACCAGAGTTCTTCGTCAGTAGTGACATCAACTTTAGCATTGGCTTTCATCTTTTTCCTCTCCACCTTAATCATTGTCATGTCTGTTATTAAAGACTCATGTCCTATGCAATGTAATCTTGTATAATAGATCCTCAGTATGAAGAAAATGTAAATATAAGTAACAATGAGATGCGTAGTAGTAGTTTTCTTGTTTTAGTATTGGTACTGAACATGCTTGTTATAGCTCATCTCTTGGTATTTGCATAATTAAAGTTATCATACGAACACTTCAATTGGTGCTCTAAAATAAATATCAGTATAATCTTGTGATTATGTTACTGGTGCAATCAAGTGCTTGCCTCCTTGATGTGCCTATTTATGGTATTCCATGTGGTGGGGGTTATTCTTCCCTCTTCTTTTCCTAGTTTTTTCTTTTAAGAAAGTCAATAAGATTATTGTACAATAGAGTATTCTATCGTACAAACTGGTATTTCATCATATGACAAAATATTTCTTTGTACGATTTAGAAACTTCATCGTATGTCATTTAGAGTTTCATCATTTTTGGTAAAAACTTTTATCATATGATAAAGTAAATGAGTTTATCATTTATCAAAGAGTGGGTACTTACACCCTTGGCCAGAGGACGTAAGTTGACTTTTTAGATACCCATTTTGGGAAACGCACCCTCCCAAATTCTAAATAGATCAATCTTTCGATCATCCTAATAGTAATTATATGTGTATTTATGTTTGTTTATGTGATTAATCAGTAAATGAACTTGTATGATTAACCATGGTAGGAATTGTCCCTTGGGCTTCAAAAAAACATCATTATGGAAATGTGTATCATAGTAACTAGATAAACTCGTATATGTTGATCACTTAAACAATAACGAACTAGTGGATGTATGTAACCGTCCCATGAACCTTAGTAGAGAAAGGATTTTATCAAAATTTTCAAAGAAAAGAAAATCAATTTTGCATGGTCGTATGATGATATGCCAGGATTGGATCCAAATTCACTACTACATTTGGGGCCAAATTTCGAAAGGAGTTTCCGTTGGGTAACTTTTTATTACGAATTTGGTGTTTTTTTTTTGTAATAGGTCCTGATGATGGCAGTATTCTGATGGGTATTTAATTGACCATCAAAATTTTGACAGATTCAGCATATAGATAAAAAAAAAAAGTGAAACAACCTCATCATTTTTATTTCGATTGGATAGAGGGAGCGGGAGAAAATGATTGAAAGCTGAGCATGGGAGAAGGTATGTGATTTCTTCATCTTTCGAGCCTCTAGCATCATATTCGAATGCATTTCATTTTATTTGATCATGAATGCTCTCTGAAATGATCAAATTCTATTGATGTCATGTCGTAGCCAGTGCTTTATCTCCATTATTTGATGTTATTGGTGCTTGTGGTCAAAGATATCGATTCACTGTATTGAAATGTTTGGATTCACATTTGTTGATATTATTGGCATATATGTTTAATGATGCCATTATAAATTGTTGTCAATAAAATGACCGCATTCTACTGGTGTCGTGCCCTAGCCCGTGCTTTAACTCCATTATTTGATGTTATTGGTGCTTGTGCTCAAGGATATCCATTTTTTTGAAATGTTGACTGTGGTTATCAAATGGACAGCCCGTGAGCTTCTAGCTAGGCACCATTTGTATTGATAGCTTAGGGCATCAAATGTATTGTATCATTGATAGTTGATACTTTGTTAAAAGGAAATAGGACAAAGAACAATTTTTATTTAGTTTCTCTATTTTGATCCCTAAGTGGCTTACAACACTAGAGAAGTATATGCAGATTTACGGATGCAGTTGCAGGATACATAGCAGCCGATAATTCACAATAAATCCATGCATCCAATTTGAATAGCAATTAATAAAAAGAACTAGGGCCCTCCAATGGCCCAATCATCCGGACCTTGACTGTCCACTCAACTAGTGACTCCTCAAAACTGGGTTATCATGCAATTAGTGAGTGATCCTTCATTCTCCTGGTGAGCTTCTAGATAGATGTCATTTGTATATTTGATAGCTTAGGGCATCAAATGTATATTGTATCATTGATAGTTGAGACTTTGTTAAAAGGAAATAGGACAAAGAACAATTTTGATTTAGTCTCTGTATTTTGATCCCTAAGTGGCTTACAACCCTAGAGAAGTATATGGAGATTTACGGATGCAGTTGCAGGATACATAGCAGCCGATAATTTACAAGAAATCCATGCATCCAATTTGAATAGCAATTACTACAAAGAAATAGGGTCCTCCAATGGTGCAATCATCCGGGCCTTGACTGTCCCCTCAATCGGTGACCCTTCAAATCTAGGTTATCATGCAATCAATGAGTGATCCTTCATTCTCCTGGTTTACCCTGTATCCAAACATATTGGAAATACACAATACAATGATAACAAGTCTTTCACAATCCCCCTTCCCTCAAGGAACACTATCAACCATCCCTTCCATAGCATTTCACTATTTTATGAGTGGATTGTGTAGGAATAGTTAACATTAAACAAGGAACAAACTCCTCAACACATCTTGGAAACCAATGAATTCAATAATAAATGAAACCTAACACCAACACTATTCCTTCCATAGTTGTAGGATACATATCAGTCGATAATTCACAAGAAATCCATGCATCAAATTTTTATAAGGATATCCTACTAATCAATAGGAATTTTCTTGAGATGACCAATGATTATGCATTTTGATGGCAATGTGCTAGTTCAAAAGGATAATATAAATCTGAAACAATTTTTTCTGATTTTCTCAAACTATAAATGTGGTTAAAGGGAAAATATTATGTGGAAAACACACAAACCAAGCTAGCAAATGATTGTACATCAAATTATTCCTATATTCATTCAAGTATTGCTATTCTTCAGCTACCTGACCTTTAAGCTTCATCTAGAGGAATGTGTAGCTTTAAGATTGAGTTACTTCTTGGGCCTTACAATAGGGTGGAATATGATCAAGATTTGTTTAGGTTGTATCTTTGTTAGTCCCATTGTGAGGTTCTTATAGTTCATGGTTTGAATCTATTATGGTTGTGTAAGGGATTTGTAGATACTTTTTCTAACATAATTATTGGACACCATGATTGGAACAACTAATTGTTAGCTATTGTACACATGAATCATATCTGTCAATGGTTCTTTGTGTTCAAGAATTTGTTGATCAATCTTTGAGATTTATTGTCCCAGCTTTAAAAGAGTGATAAAAGATATAGTGAGTGCAATCTTTTCCAAGTGTTTTGTGGGTGCCATTATCTTCTAGGAGTAATTGCTGGAACCAAATTATGTTCTTTGCCTCTAGTAAATATTGCAAACACAACCATCTTCTTGGTGAAGGGTTTCTTCCATCCCAATGAGGCACTATTGCATGGTTTCCATTCCCTTGTAGTATACTGAACCTAATTTAATACAAGTGTGCACTATTTTGGGTTCCGTAATTTATGGCCCCTACACTGTGGTTGTTAGCCTAATTAAGACAGACCTACCTTTGCATATAATAATAGGCCAACATGAAACAAACATCCAGAGGTTAGGGGGTTGTTCCCTGTCCATAATTTATTATTTAAGTGCTAAGTGATGATGGGTATATCGTGTAATCCATACCTAGTGTGTCTTTTTCTTTCTCTCTACATTTCACATTAGGAGTATATGTTATAAAATACTAATGAAATCAACTATAGGTCAAATCTAATCAAAATTGCAATATAAAGATTAAAATAGATCTTGAAGAAATATGGGAACCATTTTTGACAGATATTGTACAAACGAAGAGAATACTCCAAAGAGGAAATGCTTCAATGTGCAACAATTGAAGGACAATATTTTACTTTTATATGCACATCTACAATGTTTTTGATATATTTCTGAGATAACAAAACCATAAAAAGAATAGCATATAGAAAAAAGTAAAGAATAATGATCATACTTTGAGATATTGTGGAAAATTAAATGAAAGAATGCTTGGTGGGGTTATCATGCAATCAGTGAGTGATCCTTCATTCCCCTCTTCCAGTGACCATTCAAAATATGATTTTTATTTAGTTTCTCTATTTTGATCCCTAAGTGGCTTACAACCCTAGAGAAGTATATGCAGATTTACGGATGCAGTTGCAAGATACATAGCAGCCGATAATTCACAATAAATCCATGCATCCAATTTGAATAGCAATTAATACAAAGAACTAGGGTCCTCCAATGGCCTAATCATTCAGACCTTGACTGTCCCCTCAACTAGTGACCCTTCAAAACTAGGTTATCATGCAATCAGTGAGTGATCCTTCATTCTTCTGGTGAGCTTCTAGGTAGGCACCATTTGTATATTTGATAGATTAGGGCATCAAATGTATATTGTATCATTGATAGTTGAGACTTTGTTAAAAGGAAATAGAACAAAGAATGATTTTGATTTAGTTTCTCTATTTTGATCTTTAAGTGGCTTACAACCGTAGAGAAGTATATGTAGATTTACGGATGTAGTTGCAGGATACATAGCAGCTAATAATTCACAAGAAATCCATGCATCCAATTTGAATAGCAATTAATACAAAGAAATAGGGTCCTCCAATGGCCCAATCATCGGGACCTTGACTGTCCCCTCAACCAGTGACCCTTCAAAACTAGGTTATCATGCGATCGGTGAGTGATCCTTCATTCTCCTAGTCTGCCCTACATCCAAACATATTGGAAACACACAATACAATGATAACAAGTCTTTCAAAATCCCCCTTCCCTCAAGGAACACTATCAACCATCCCTTCCACATAGCATTTCACTGTTGTATGAGTGGATTGTGCAGGAACAGTTAACATTAAACAAGGAGCAAACTCCTCAACACATCTTGAAAACCATTGAATTTAATAATAAATGAAATGTAACACCAACACTATTCCTTCCATTCACTTCTTCCAAGAATAAAGAATTTAATCCATTCAACATTACATATAATCATTAGATAGTTACATTTCTTGACTGTGTAGAGGAACAGTCACGACCAAAATGATCAAAACTACTTTCACCCTTGCACAAGCTATTCCTCACTCTTAATGAGTTATAAACATGCCATTGTTTCAATTTTGCTTGTGAGTTATGATAATTTTTGTAAATATCTCATTGGTTCAGTTTAGTGTATTCATTTTTGTCAAACAAATCTTCATTGTCTTTTGATTGTCTTCTTTATATAGTAGCATGTATTAATTGGTTGACAACTAAAGAAGCATTTAGACAATCGGAAGACAATGAAGATCATTTTAAATGCATCTAACACAATTTTTGTTTACAAAACTGAACCAATGGCATGTTTACAACAAAGAAATAGAGTGATAATAATATGCTAAAAATTGTATTCTATTTAATACACGCCAAAGGACCAGTCCCAACAATTCTTAAACATACTTTATCTGATATGATGAATTCTTAAACAATTAAGGTTGGAGTAGACATAGTTATCACACAATTTTTTTGTGTGGTACAAGGAAGATTTTGTTGATTAATAGTGAGGCCTTCTTTAGAATCTCATATAAATTTGGCTAATTAAGATGAGAAGAAAAACACAATTCATTAGTTAAATTTTTCAATTTCATGTATTTTTTCTCCTATTTATTAGGTGCATGAGTTGAAGGTTGAATGTAAGAGTCTTATAATGTTGTGTTACCTTAAATCTTGAGTTTTTGATACTTCTATGATGATCTTTCTCAACAAGTATTTTATTCTATTATTTTTTTTTTAATAACATATTGGGAAAATATAAAATTGTGTACTTCTACAGGACAGTTAACACAAAATTGAAGCATCAAACAAGACTTGATCAAGTTGTAGGTGGAACGTGCACTCAAATAGTAAGTAATGTAGAATAACAAAATAAGTAATCTGTCATGTCTACATTTTGTTATTTTTTGAAATTACATCCATGTTCTATATTCATAGAATGGTTCAAAATTGAAATTTACAATTCGATAAAAGTATTGATAGGTGTTGTTCCCTACACCCTCAATCAACAACTTGCCTCCATTTTATTTTGATTTACAAACTACTATATTATTTGAATATCTTTCTTTCTTGCCACAATAGGAAAGAGTTTGAGGTGGAAGACTACAATAATAGAAGTGTTTCAATTTGATATACTATACTACAACATCATTTCATAACTAATTTTTAAATTTCTATATATAATTAGGTTATAGATAATCTAAGTGAAGAAGCATCATGTCAAACAATCCAAGTGAAGAAGGTAATGGGGATGCAATCAATAGATTGTGGTCGAACTTGAAAAGAAAAGATGATGGAAAATGTTATTGTCCCTACAATAATTGTAAGGGCTTAAACATTAGAAGATTGCTAATCAAAACAACTAAGAGACATTGTAGGGATAATGGTCACATTGAAGGAAGCTTTGATTATCATGAATTGGTAAGTTTTTCATTATATTTATTTAACAATTAATATATATATGAAATACACCTGATGATGAGATCATTATCATATTTTATTTGTGTTCATCATTTTAATATAGGTCAACCTCCCTAGGGAAGTACGTGATATGGACCACGGAGGTGCGAATATTGAGAATATGGCTTTGGAAGTGGAGGATCATGTAGGTGCAAATATTGAAGCTGAAAATTATGATCCCATGGAAGATGACAATGATGCGCCAGATGATGGTACTAATACATTGATCTATGAGACATTTGGTATTGGCGCAACTGATTATGTTGATTTCATCCATGATATACCTCTACTTGAGAAGGCAGCCATGCCCCTTTACGAAGGCTCCCAAACAACTCTTCTCTCTGCTGTATTGTTGTTGTTGAACTTGAAGGCTATGAATGGTTTATCCAACACAGCAATGTCATGTATGCTACGGTATGTCATATATGTCATTATAGTAATTAAATGGTGAAACATGTACCATAAATATTGTTAATATTAACAACATATATTTTTTTCTATAGATTGATAGGTGATTTCTCGTTACCACCATCGAATATTCTCCCTTGCTCATACCGAGAATTATGTGTCACTATGAAAGATATTGGAATAGAGTATCAAGCAATAGATGCTTGTCCCAATGATCATATTATTTATCATAAAGAACATGAATTTGCAACAGAATGCCCTGAATGTCATACCAGTAGATATCGAATAGATCAAATAACAAAAAAGGTGCCTCACAAGGTTCTTCATTACATTCCCATTATACCACGTTGGCAAAGATTATTTAGGTGTAGTAGCTTGGCACAATTTATGGATTACCATGCATGCAATAAGAGTCAAGATGACATTATTCGAATGCCTACAGATGGTTCTATATTTAAGGACATAGAGGAAAAGTGGCCGCACTTTATCGAAGAACCTCAAAATCTCAAGCTTTCAGTGGCAGCAGACGGTGTCAATCCATTTGGAGAGCTAAGATCTATTTGGCCTATTTTTGTCATCAACAATAACATTCCTCCATGGATGTCAATAAAGAGGGAGAACATTATGTTGGAAATGATTGTTCTAGGTATTTGATCATTTAATAGTTATCTGCATGTAATTATAAATCTTGTAGTAAAATGGTCACAATAATTATGTAATGTTGTTGTTCATTCAACCAGGTAAATACCAAGTTAAAGATATGAATGTTTATATTGAGCCTCTTATCGACGAGTTGGTGGATTTATGGAAAGGTGTCACTATGTATGACATCTCTAGACCAATAGGAGACATACAATTTCAATTCCATGCAATGCTTGTATGGACAATACATGATGCCTCAGGGCTAACACATTTTTCTAGTATGTTATGGTGAATTCAAGTTGCACATGATAATTCTAAAAATAAAAATTAACATATTTAATCCAATTGTATCATTACCTTCTAGGTCTTCAAACAAAGGGAAAATTTGCATGTCCAGTTTGTGGTCTAAAAATGAAATCTAATTATTTAAAAAGTTTAGGAAAGCAGGTGTTTGATGAGTATAGACGCTTTCTCCACAAAAATCATAACCATCAAATTACCGAAAACATCTTTTCAATGGGAAAGAAGAGACTTCATCTAAGTCACGGAGAATGACACCTCACTTATGGAAGTTGGAATATAATAGAATTAATCGTCAAGGTACTACCATTCTACCTAATGGTTTATGTTTGGAATTTGTATATTTTTATTGTGTTTTGTTTGTTGATTATGTGATTGATGATCATGAATGTCGTCAAGGCAACACTACTGAGCACCTTCCAAAGGGACTAAAGAGTTATCCCAGACAATTTAGTAGGTTGCCCTACTACGAGCAGTTGCTTGATGTGCATTTGTTTGATACTATGCATATTGAAAAAAAAATAATGAAGACATTGTGGAAGATATTGGATGGAAGGTGTGACAAAGAAAAAATTATCAAAATTTGTAGCAACATTCATATATCCAATCATGCAATAAAAAATTTCATTGAATCAAATAGAAATGGAGAACGGATTAATACAAGTGCCCTTTCTTGGTTATTAACAGAACAATAAGGTGATGCCATAAAAGAAGTCATACGAAAAATTCAATTTCCCACAGGATTTGCTGCAAACATAAGCAGTACCATATCAAAGAAAGGTGAATTTGGGCCAGGGTTGAAAATGCATGATTAGCATACCTTTATCAAGGTAAGTCATGTTCTTTTGTATTTACAATATATTTGTAAACTGCATGTACTTCTCATTGTATTATATGAGAAAAGAATGACATGATTATTTTTATAGTTGTTGTAGTACGTGCTACCCCTATCTCTCCCAGAGAACTTCGACAATAACTTCAAACAAGTGATATATGATCTTGGAAAATACATGAGGTAAGCAATGATATCTGTTCAATTTTTTGTATATATATATTGTAAAGTCTCGTGTTTATATATTTTTGTGTCTTGAATGTCTTGTAGATGGTTGTCATCTAAAGAAATCCATAGAGTAGATATAAAATACTAGAAGAGAAGAATTCCTCTTCTAATGTGTGAAATGCAAAAGTGTCTACCTTCAACCTTTTTCAATGCACAAGAACACTACCTCATACACCAAGTTGAGGAGATTGAAATGTGTGGACCCATACACACTCGGTCAATGTGGATGGTTGAGAGGCACTTGAAATTTTTGAAGGCTTTGGTTCAGCAAAGAGCATGTCCTGAGGGTACTATGGTGGAGGGATATATGGTATACCAGACTATGGTGTATGTTACTAAATATCTTCCTAAGCTTGTAGCAAAGATCCATATAGATCACATTTGGGATCTTGACACCATTAGAAAATTCGAAGGGGAGTACTTGGTGGGGGAAGGCAGAATGAGGAAAGTGAGAGGTAATAAATTATAAGATGTTATTATAGTTGTTAATTAATTCTTAATCTTCAAAATTAATCGGTTGTAAGTCGTCTATTTATTTTTTGTACAGCTGCTCGAGAGTGGGATGTAATACATTTGTATATTGCAAACAATCAAGATTGGATGATGAAATGGATTGAATGATGACATCATTTAGGTCACACATTAACATGGGAAGTTGTGTCTTCATTGGTTAATGAAGCTAATCGTAATGGAGATCCAAATGTTACCCAAAGGGAAATAGATTTAGCACATGGTTTAAAAGATTTCCAGGTACATATAAATTTGTTAATCACTCGTATGTTTATGAACTCTCGATGCATTAATTTATACATGTTTTACATAATTTTGTAGGTCAAACACCAAAAGGCTATGTTTTGCAATGGTCATAAATTTCACATCAAAAAGTTGGATGACACAAAGAAAACTTGTGATTCTGGGATAAGTGTAGTCTTTCAGGTGACTAATATTTCATCTAGAAATGACTTACATCCTCGAGAGTCCGAAAATCAAGACTATGACATTTTAGATGATATACTTGAGTGTGACTTTAATTCCTTCAAATTAGTTCTCTTTGTCATCAGATGGTATAGGCTACGACTTAATCAAAATGATCCTGATAGAACTATTATTGAACATGACAATAGATTTTCAATTATTAATACAAGGTGGTTTGAGCCAGTTGGGGATGAACCCTATGTTCTTTCAAGCCAATGTGAGCAGGTATTTTACTCAGTAGTTTTGCATAAATCAGGTTTGTTGTTTGTTGTTAGACATGATCCAAGAGGAAGGCCGATGAGGTATAATGCGATGGAAGAAGATTGCGAACAACTAGAAGATGATGATCATGAACAACAGTTAGTCGATGATGTTCCCGATGCAACTTTTCTTGAAGAAGAAGAAGATGATGATGATGATGATGCTATTGATGATGCTACTAATGATGATGATGATGATGATGATGATTGTTAGCATATAGTTTTTTCCCTTTTCTCTGGATTGATTTTAGACCTCTTTTAAAGAATGAAAGAGAGAAAAACAACTTAACACTAACAAATGAGTTGCTATAAGCACACTCTCTACAAATTATAAGGTTCGGCTACCTCCAAAAATATTTTCAATAAGATCTTATTAACATAGAAGACAAAATAACATCATGTGTGCTTTTCACCAAAAAACACTTAAGGAAAAAACTCAGTTCATCAACATGAAAATAATGTGCAGATTTTAAAGTGGGTATCTACTTCTATTCCAATCTCAAACTTTGAATTGTTTAATCCTAAACTTTAATATCAATCCTCTATGTTACTTCTAACCATAGAATTCATTCAGATCATAGTCAAGCTTCATTCAACGTAACTTATCTCCACAAGAAAATAAATCACATAAGACAAACAACAATATTTATCATTTAAAAGCCTAAACATATATGTAATACCATAAGATATTTTATATATTCTGCAATATCAGTATTCATAAAATTTGAAGTTAAGTTTGTAGAAAATAGTTTCTCCCAACTTAGAGAGCTGAATCCATAATCAATAAAATTTTTGCAATATATAGCCACACAGGGCCTCCAATAACTAGCTTAGTAAAACTATCTTCTTGCAAGTAAAATCCAACAGACCTAATAACTATCCTAAGCTAAAAACATTAAAGAAAAATTGACAGAGAGCAAGCACCTTCCAAAATTTGCTAGGTGTCTCAGATAGTTAGGGAGTGGAGGTGGCTACAAGTCGGGTTGCCTTCCATTCTGAAAATGTGGCGTTGAAAGTGGATATCACTGGTTGATGTGGCAAACCGATAAAATCAATCCTCTGCCTCCAGACTTCACTCTCCTTTTTAACCTCAACTATCTTACCTGCATGCATAACTAGATGATCTCATTGAAGGATCATCATGGATTCTATCCTAGCCACTTTTGTAAAATGTTCATCTGTGGGTGCTTTCATCTTTTTGAATTCATCAAACCAGAAACTTAACCCTTTGATCACTTGTTCAATTGGTTTAACTAATACTTCCTGATTTCCCTGGCACTGCTCATTGATCCATTTTACATCACTTGAAATAATTTCTTCAATTATTTTTAATCCCCTCATAAGATCCCTTACCTCAGAAATTCCTAGGACCACAGCGTCGTTCCACCATTCTATACATTCTTTGATAACGTAAAGAACCATGTCGTCAAGTCCAGGAACCAGCCTTTCCATAAGGAAATTATGCATGCCATATTCTTCAATTTCCTCAATCCAATGGAGCTCTCTAGTCCATGTGGTCTTTTCTAGGTCCCATTCCTTGATGCTAGCTTTTAATTTTTTAACCAGGAGATCCCCTTCTATGTGGGTTTGACCCATATGGCCCAGTTGTTTGACAACTTCATCTTTCACGTGCTCCACCCAATCATCAAAGGCTTTACCCACCACCTTGCTCCTCTGAACCTGATCAAGAAAATGTTGATTATCAGGAGACTTCATGTCAATGGAAGCTAGCATCTCACTCAGAGGGAAAGGCTCAGGATTCTGGATGGCATAGATATACTGAGCCATACCCTTCATGGCTTGTTTCATTTCCTACTTGTCCTTGGCGTCTTTCCAGACTCTACTAGCAATTTTCTTGTTCGAAACTTCAAAAAATTTCATGCCGGCGGCTCTAGTATCCTTCCCCAAATCCACCTTGGATATTTGGAAATCCTAAACCGAAGCCTCTCCTTCAACTTTATCTTCCTTAGGCTTTGCAATTTCGGCCATCCAGTGACCACTGCTTTCATCAAAATCAATTCTAGACTCCATTTTCATTTTCTTCACTTTAGAGGATTTTCCCGAGTGTCTGCTCACCACATCGTCAATGGGGACCAATAATGGAACAATGTTTCTTTTCTTGGCCACTAGAGTCTCCAACCATGGTGGGGTAGCAGAAGATTTCTTTTGAGTATCATAATTGCTCAAAAGAGCCAATGAATCTTTCAGGGTATCCCATGTCTCTTCTTGCATTTGTTGATCATCTACCATGTCGGGTATGCTGTGATCTTCTATTGATTTTGCCTTTGGATTAGGACTTTGTGCATCTAAGTCTACAATGACACTGGGAGTGAGCCTCTACCTTTGAACTCTTTCTTTTATTCTTTGGCTTGATCTTGTTGTACGAACTTCAGGTTCAGGCTGTTGTTGAACTTGAACTTGAACTTGCGAAGAAAATGATTCAAGTTTAGGTTTAGCTTTGGGTTCAATTTTTCTTGCACAAGGTGGATCAACACTTAGGTTAGTTAAAATAGAAGGCCTTTTGTTTGAACTCCTCTTCTTGGTTTTTAGTGGTTTCTTTGTTGACTGCAAAGGGGCAACAGGGGTACTTCTCTTCACCAACCATGCCTCGGTTCTCTCCATCACCCTTTTCATCCTTTTTTGAAAATTATCCTCCTCTGGCTCTTTCCAATCTAGCTCAGGAATTGGGAGGAATTCAATATTTTCTAAATACTGGGAGTCCACCACATCATCTTCACTATCTTCTCCAATACCATCTGTATCCATATTCAGCTTAAAAGTGATGGTCTGTTTCAAAGTTAATCGAGACCAGAGCCTTTTCCTTACTTCCAACTCATCAGGACAATTGACCTAAAAATCTTCCAAGTCAGGAATGTGCATGAATGTCTCTGGGACATTCAAGTTTGCTTCTGCAAAGCCTCTATAATCAAAATCAATCCTGGGAACATAAGTTTTCAAACAATAAGCATCTAACTCTTCTTTGACAGCTTTCGCATCTTGAAAGCTTTTGCACCTATAGTGTCCCAACTCAATAGGGAAGAGGACACCCGAGGACTTCTTCGACGTCCCAACTTTTTTCTCAACTAGAACGATTTGCCTGCATAGCTCCATTAAGATTATATCATCCAAACAAAACCTAGGAAGCCTTAAGGGTTCTCCATTAAATGCTCCAACCCTAAGGTAAGTGAATCTTGGAAACTGAATAAAATGACAGCTATAGACATTAATCACTTGTTTGGCTTCCTTTGAAAGCCTACAATTCTCCTTCCCTCTTAATTCAAAAACCAACTTACCTGAAAATCTATCATTTACAACTTTGAATACACCAGAGAAATTCTCCTTCTGCAAGCATGCAAAGTAGTCATATATCTTCATATCATTAGTCCACAGTTCATGAGGCAATCCTTCCCAAGCTTGGCAGCATGCTAACTCTAAGACATACACAAGATAGGAGGACATATAAAATGCAGTTAGATTTGCCACATTTAAAAGCTCTCTATGAAGCCCCTTCGCTATCAGGTCAGCCCAATCAATAAATTTATCTCCTTCTATGATTTTTTGGATAAAGTAGTACATCCAGTTCTCCCAATGAAATGCATGAGGGTTTCCTTTCACCCTATTTAAAAGAAATGCCATATTAGCTATGTCCTTGCGGAGGTGCTCAATTGTCAGAGGCTTTGGAAATCTAGATCCACCTTTCTCTGGTTTCGCAAGCCACACGTATGCTACAGAGGAGCTATATGTTTTCTTCTCTACTTTGTACACATGATCTGCTTCAGCATAAGTCCATGGTTCATATAATTCCTTCTCAAGAATTTGCAAGGCTGCCATTATTGTTTCTCGACTGATTTTAACCAGGATGTCTCTTGACGCATCCTTGATACATTTATTCTTGGTGTCATATTTGTTTGCACATTCCAACACCAATTTAGGGCAAAGAAAAGTAGGAGGAAATGCAGCAGCTTCTAGAAGTCCACTACTTGCCAACTTCCCAGCAAAAGAACCTTCAGAAGAACTTCGGGCTCTATCACAAAGTTCCCCTAAATTTGCATTCAACATGAAGGTATCACCTATTACTGGAAGAGAAACTAGCAGGTGTGTTCTACTTTCCTCTTTCAGAAGTTTTGGATGGAATAATGACATTTCATCAAATATGGAATACAAAAGACTGCTACATAGAAAGAGCCTATGAAAACTAAAACTGTTAAGGGAAGAGATAACTCACCAATGTATTACGCACCAGTCTTCTGCAAATTTACCACCACCAATTTCGTCGCTCCTGCTCCTTGTATAAACAAAATAACTAACAGAAAACCTTAAGCATTCTTCATTTATGTGTAGATGCCTCATAATCTCTAATAAATCTTCAGAGTGTGTCCATAATAAATGCTTTAATGGTAGAATAATTGATTTGACATGTCCAACCTAGCCTAATTAATCCTCCAGCTATTTCAGTAGGGATAACTCAATTCCCAAGGAAAATCTCTGATCACCATATCTGAACACTTATGACTCCCACTACGTCACGCCACCAACTGTTGTTTCAAATCTGTCAACATGCGCAAGCCATCCAATTGAAATAGAGCTTCTCGTACGAAAATTTCCAAAACTTAATAAACACTTGGAGTGCTACAAAATAGGAAACTACTTTTTTGAAAAGAGGACCATCTTGCCTAAATCTCAGTGCATAAGTTATCATATTACAAATGTGAACTTGAACTTGAACTAACTCAAGGTTCAACAGTAGGTTCAACTTCAAGTTCATCTTTTGAGACCGATAGAAAATTGAGAGAAGCAAGCATAAACACTTAAGACTCAGAAATGGTAATGGGTTGAACTTGTACTTGAACTAACTCAAGGTTCAACACTAGGTTCAAGTTCAACTTCAGGCTATAAATTATTTCGATCAAGACTAAAACTGGGATCTAATAAAAATGAAGGTAACAATGATGATGATGATGATGATGCTAATGCCGATGATGACGATGATGACAAAGAAGAAGACAATGACGGTGGTGGTGATGATGTCGACGTCAATGATGATCATGGTGATTAGTTGGATGAAGAAGAAGATGAATGAAATGTATAGTTATGTGATCACTGCTTACTCTATTTAATATTGATTTCTTGATAGAAATGTGCAGTTATGCAATCAATGCTTAATCTAATTAATTCATGATGTACTTACAATGGGATGCTTATGGTTTTTAATGTACTTACTATGTGGTTCTGAGTATATGTATCATGAGTTTTTTAGCTAACATTAGATAATTGAATTACATATGTAGGTACCCAGACTCCTTTCACGAGCATCCCACGTAGTCTCATGGATTGACAGGTATAAGTCAATACACCCTATAGAGATTAATGTATTTCACAATTTGCAAAATATCTCGCATTACTTGCCGAGGCCAAACAAACTGACCTCATTGTTGATGATGTGACTAGATCAAGTAAAGAGCTATACAATTATGGCCTCTAAAGTACCGAAATACTTTAAAATGTTTAAAATGTTTTTAATTTAACCCTTTTATATTTTATTGCAGATGACCCCCCTTTGCATCAACAGAGAACTAGGCATGCATTGAGATCTAATGAGAGGGTAGATGATCATGACGATGATATCGATACTCATCTTAACAATTATATCTTAAAAACTAGAAATCAAAAGAAAAAAAAAGAAATGATTGTCATCTATGCACCTTAATTGATAATGATTGATTTTTATATGCCAATGAATTTAATTATGTGGTAGTGAATGTTCATAAATTTTATAATGTGTTAATGAATGTTATCATGTGATAATTAATGAATGTCACATTTTATTAATGTGTGAATGAATGTTATCATGTCATAATTAATGAATGTTACATTTTATTAATGGATGAAATAATGAATGAATTTTAGATGTTAACGAGGAATTTAGAGTAATGTTGGGGGGGGGGGGGGGGGGGGGCGGGCGGGGGCAAATGAGCTTCCACCTTCACGTGGTTGGCCCTGTTTAGTATAGAATATAAAACTATTCTCCAAACAAAGTGAAGGTCAATAAGTTTGTTCCTTATATAGGGTCTCAAGTGTAGCTTTTATCCCACTCTCAACATTGCAAGGCTTCAAGTGGTGTTCTGATATTGGTTTCTACATCTCCCACTGACATCTTGTCTTTCTCCTAAGAACTCTCACTGAGCTATGATACATGGATGAGCAGAAGATGTCCCTTACAAGCTACACATATATAATATGGTAGATCTAGGAAACAAATATACTACAACATAGAATGAGTCAACTTGAATCTATAGTTTCTTCATTCACAATGAAAATTCAAATTACAAGCCATATTTTAGATTTAATATTCATATATATTTATCTTCATCATGATCATAGCCATCACGGTCAGCATTTGGTTCAACTTCATTTGAACCACACTCCATGTCGGGTACCATTATAAGGCATGGAGTGTGGTCATACCCATGTTACCATAATAATGAGTTAGCCTATAAAATTATGAATAAAATACCTCATGTATCATATTTATCATACTGTAGGTGCACCCGGGATTGGCCCAGGCACCCAAGTTCCTACCAAAGGAACCCAAGTCGAACCCAGAGGAGAACAAAAGTAGAATCAGAACCTAGCCTCAAACAAAGAACCAGATAACTTGGATTTTTTCTAATTCAAGTTTATTTCTAAATTCTTCTCCAATTCCAACCTGATTATTCCATATTTTGTTTTCAAATTTTCCTTCTTCTTGGCTCCAAATTCAAGGATCACCACCCATGACTTATGTTGTTATTTCCTTTTACTAATTATACTATTTCAAGGATCACTACCCATGACTTGGTTACGATGATGAATGCTGGCAATGCCTTTATTACCAAGGAATCACCGTCTACCATTAATGAATATTAATGATCATTGTTTCCTAAGGTTAATCGTTGTTTGTGTATGCTGATCACCCAATTCTTTGGCTGTGATGTGCATGCTGTGAGGTTTGTTAGAAGTGGGGGTATGACATGCTGGTTGGATTATAACATATTGACACTTACACCATGAAGAAGACAAATGATTAAATAGAAAGAGAGGACCAATTGAACCATCTTGTGGTCAGTCTATATCACATTGAGAAACAACGTCAAGACTTGAGAATCAAAACAATCAAAAGTTTCTTCAAGACCATGAATGATCAACAACATTCCATTAGAAAACAACACGCTAATCTATATTATCATTAAGCCATAAAATATGTCTTTAAAGTTTAGAAGCATCAAAAGAACTTTCAAGAAACATAGTACTATCCAAGGACCAAAATGAATACCCTCCAAATGATTATGATTATGTTGATGTTGATGTCTATAATTTATGTCTAATGATTATGATGATGTTGATGTTGATGTCTATAATTTATTTCACTTACTGATGCGTGCCTAGATTAAATTTTGAATTGCCAGGCTGGAGAATGCTTTTAAAGTTTAGGGTATGTTCTACATGATACTCTTAGTTACAGCTCAAATGCAACTCAACATATTTTTGATGCTAGGCAACCCACTGCAGAAACTCACCCGCAGGTGAAATTTAATGCTGTGAATCTTAGCATTGTTAATATTATTACTTTTCCTCATGTTTCATATTTGTGAAAATGTTTCTTGGCACTATCTTATTCTTATTACAATTTTCTTTGTTGTGGGGCAGGAGGTCAATCTTCATTGTCTTCATTGTGGGGGATAGTGAAGATTTCTCTGACAAATAGCAGGTCTTCTTTAGTATCTTATAATAACATGCTAAACTGATAAAGGTGTTATGTGCATTTAATCTGCAATTACTAATAGACTAAGCATATTATTAATATGCTTAATGTTTCATTTAAATGCATTTAACACAAAAAAAAATTTTACAAAACTGAACCAATGGCATATTTACAATAAAGATGTGTTGACGAGTTTGCTCCTTGTTTAATGTTAACTGTTTCTGCACAATCCACTCATACAATAGTGAAATTCTATGTGGAAGGGTGGTTGATAGTGTTCCTTGAGGGAAGGGGGATTGTGAAAGACTTGTTATCATTGTATTGTGTATTTTCAATATGTTTGGTTGCAGGGCAGACCAGGAGAATGAAGGATCACTCACCGATTGCATGATAACCCAGTTTTGAAGGGTCATTGGTTGAGGGGACAGTCAAGGTCCCGATGATTGGGCCATTGGAGGACCCTATTTCTTTGTATTAATTGCTATTCAAATTGGATACATGGATTTCTTGTGAATTATCAGCTGCTATGTATCCTGCAACTACATCCGTAAATCTGCATATACTTCTCTACGGTTGTAAGCCCCTTAGAGATCAAAATAGAGAAACTAAATCAAAATCGTTCTTTTTCCTATTTCCTTTTAACAAAGTCTCAACTATCAATGATACAATATACATTTGATGCCCTAAGCTATCAAATATACAAATGGCACCTACCTAGAAGCTCACCAGGAGAATGAAGGATCACTCACTGATTGCATGATAACCCGGTTTTGAAGGGTCACTAGTTGAGGGGACAATCAAGGTCTGGATGATTGGGCCATTGGAGGACCCTAGTTCTTTGTATTAATTGTTATTCAAATTGGATGCATGGATTTATTGTGAATTATCGGCCGCTATGTATCTTGCAACTGCATCCCTAAATTTGCATATACTTCTCTAGGGTTGTAAGGCACTTAGGGATCAAAATAGAGAAACTAAATAAAAATCATTCTTTGTCCTATTTCCTTTTAACAAAGTATCAACTATCAATGATACAATACATTTGATGCCCTAAGCTATCAATACAAATGGCACCTAGCTAGAAGCTCACGGGCTGTCCATTTGATAACCATAGTCAACATTTCAAAAAAATGGATATCCTTGAGCACAAGCACCAATAACATCAAATAATGGAATTAAAGCATGGGCTAGGGCATGACACCAGTAGAATGCAGTCATTTTAGTGACAACAATTTAGAATGCGATCCTTTGGAGTGTATTAAACATAATAAAATTTTTAGCATATTATTATCATTCTATTTCTTTGTTGTAAACATGCCATTGGTTCAATTTTGTAACTTCACTATTGTATGAGTGGATTGTGCAGGAACAGTTAACATTAAACAAGGAGCAAACTCCTCAACACATCTTTGAAACCATTGAATTCAATAATAAATGAAACCTAACACTAACACTATTCCTTCCATTCACTTCTACCAAGAATAAATCATTTAATCCATTCAACATTACATATAATCATTAGACAAATACATTTCCTAACTGTGTAGAGGAACAGTCACGACCAAAATGATCAAAACTACTTTCACCCTTGCACAAGCTATTCCAAACTTCAAGTAAAACAAGCAATATGCTATATCAAATCATTCATATTCATAGTAACCATTCGAAGGATCATTTTGTCAATGAACCCTCTAACTGTACCCCTACGACAGAGAAAGGAAACCTCAAAATAGAGAAAGAAAACTTAATAAAACCAGTCTATGCTGATGTTTGTGAGGGTACAATCATGATAAGTGCCTCTCAAACCTCTCCAAACATGTAAGATTGTCTATAAATACTTTATTGATCTCTTCTAAACATTAACCAAATCAAACCTACATTTGAATCCACACACAATAACCCCAAAATGAAGGGTTTTGTATCCTTTAATGAATCTCAGTCATTGGTAGCACATGGATAGTCAAACCAGTCTCCAAAGCATTCAATAAGTGACTGGATTTTATTTAATACACACTATTCCTTCCATTCACTTCTACTAAGAATAAAGAATTTAATCCATTCAACATTACATATAATCACTAGACAGTTACATTTCCTAACTGTGTACTAGAGGAATAGTCAGGAAATCTAACTATCTAAATGATCCAAACATTTGAAAATAGTGAATCGATATCCTTGAGCACAAGCACCAATAATATCAAATAATGGAGATAAACCATGGGCTAGGGCATGACACCAGTAGAATGTGGTCATTTCAGAGAGCATTCATGATCAACTAAAATGCAATGCATTTGAAATTTGCAGTCGAATATGATGCCAGATGCTCGAAAGATGAATAAATCACATACCTTCTCTCGCGCTCAGCTTTCACTCCTCTATCCAATCGAAATAAAAATGATGAGGCAGTTTCAATTTATTTTTTCATAGCCAAATCTTCCTTGTACCACACGAAGAACATGCCATTGGTTTAGTTTTGTAATTTGTTTTTTGTGTAATTAGTAATTGGTAGATTAAATGCAAATAACACCTTTATCAGTTTAATTAGCATGTTATTATCATATCAAATAAAGTATGTTTAAGAATTGTTGGGACTAGTCCTTTTGCGTGTATTAAACATAATAGAATTTTCAGCATATTATTATCAATCTATTTCTTTGTTCTAAACATGCCATTGGTTCAGTTTTGTAGATTTGTTTAATCCATTAAATGCATTTTTTGTGAGGAGGGGTCTTGTTCTCAGGATATTGATGAAGATTGTGCACCTCAAAAACCAATTCATAAGGTACCAATCATGTTTCCTATTCGCTTATATTTTTGGATTGGTAAATCTCCTTATAAGTTTCATGTCCTTTATTTTGATTACTATGGATGAGATATATATCTTACATTTAACATTCAACTTCTTTACATTTTAGAACATGTAGTGTGTGTTTTGAGGATTTTACCAAATCAACTTTAACATAAACTGAAAACACCAAACTAATATCTTGCCCTTTCAACTTGACAAAATATTTGCATTTGACCAATAACTGCAAGCATTTGAATGATAAATCCACATACCTGTATCTTTGTAAAATACCTGGAACATCAAAAAGATGGCTAAGTGGTTGTCTCCATGATATTTATCTACTGAATATGGGAAAAAAAAACACCAAAAAAATTGAATAGAAAACATGATTGGTCATATCAGAGAGCATTCATGATCAAATAAAATGCAATGCCTTCTCTCGCACTCGATCAACTTTCACCCGCTCATTTTCTCCCACTCCTTTTCTCTACAAATGAAATAAAAATGATTTGGCCATTTCAAAATAGTGAATCGATATCCTTGAGCACAAGCACCAATAACATCAACTATTTTGATCTATGGGTACCCTAATGTTGGCAAGAGTTCTTTTATTAATAAGATTACTCTGCAAGCTTGAAGAAGTGATATATTTTGGCAAATGAAGAGTAGAAAGATGATGATATTCCTGAGATCATGGATGGACACAATGTTGCAGACAGAATGGGAAGACATCTTTCTAGACTGGCCCTAGAACCTTTGACAATTGGGGTAGGATCCAGACCCAGGCTAAAAAGATGTCTTCCTTTCTGTTGTGGAATTATCCCTTCTTTGGCCTGCACTCATTCCTCTTCTAAAAAATGGTTATCTAGAAACTTTGGATATTGTTTCTCATCCATGCACGAAATGTGATAGTGATCATATAAAATTACTTTAGGCCTCCAGTATTGATGAGATGTACAAGTGTAAAATGTTTTTGTGAGACTAGGATCAATTTGTGCAGTGTACATAAATGCAAGGTGGTGATTATTCTCGACGATCGACAGGTAGCTAGGACTAAAGATAACACAGCTCAAGAGACCATCATAGGTTGTCTCTTTCTTTAGTCTATATTATTGACAGAATGTTTTACCTTTCATTAGCTCATCAAATCTAGGGATTTGAAAGAATTTAATAGAATATTTTCATGACAACGTATATTATTTAAATTGGCGTTGGATGAATTTATCGACTTCGCACACTTGTATACTATGAAGATGGCGATAAAGAAGCATCTCGTCCCATGGCCATGCTTCTTTATCATCGTCCTCATAGTCTACAAGTACGTGAAGTAGATAAATTCATGCAACATCAACTTAAATAATATACGTTGTCATGAAAATATTTTATTAAATTCTTTCAAATCCCCGGATTTGATGAGCTAATGAAAGGTAAAACATTCTGTCAATAATATAGACCGAAGAAAGAGAGAACCTATGATGGTCTCTTGCATTGTTTTATCTTTAATGTGCATATTCGTCAGTTTTTTGACACTTCATAATTAATTCTAACAGAAGTGCTATGCATTCAACAGATAAAATGTTGGAGAAAAATAATTTATGATAATGCTTCCGACAGTAATGCTATACGTTCGACAGGGAAACCTGTTGGAGAAATGCTGAAGGACTATTGCTCTTTCAATAGTTTAAGTGTCGAAAATAGAAATTTTTTGACAAAAACTTTGACATTAATGCCATATCACCGACAGGTATATCTGTCAAAATTAGGTGGAAACTGTCACTATTCCAATAGTTATAATGTCAGAAAGGATATGTTTTCGACAGTTAATTCCGACAAAGATTGTATGTTTCTGATAGGTAGTTATGTCAAAATTCCAATGGATGAACCATAGAAAATGCCATAACAAAGTTGTTGCCATGTACAAGTTTCCGACATGATATGGTGTTGGTAAACCGATAGATATGTCTTTTGTCACAATTTCCTATGCAAAAATGGCAACAGACTCATTTGTCAAAATGCTGACAAATTAGCGTTGCAAATTCGACAAATGGCCATCCGAATTTGACCTCAAATGTAGTAGTGATTTAATCATGCATCATTTGAACATAAGAGAATGAGTAAGACTAGTATAGCAGAAACTAAGAAAGATGCATCCACACATAGCTTTACTTGTAAAAGTGGAGTTAGAAAAATTGTTGAAAGTTGGGTTTATAAGAGCCATTGATTATGCCCAATGGATTTCAAACACTGTGGCAGTTTCAAAAGTAGAAAAATCTATCAAAATTTGCACAGACTTTAGGGATCTTAATCTTGCATGTCCTAAAGATGAGTTTCTGTTACCAAGCATAAATGTCATCGTGGATCTGACAATAGGACATTCAATGTTCTCACTTATGGATGGGTTTACTAGTTATAATCAAATAAAGATAGCACCCAAAGATCAAGAAAAGACAACATTCACATGTGCATGGGGGACATTCTGTTGGAATGTTATGCCTTTTGATCTAAAGAATGCCAGAGCGACCTATCAAGAGCCATGACAACCATATTTGATGACATGATGCACAAGTTCATGGAGGACTATGTAGATGACATACTTGCTAAATCTCACTCAAGAGAAGAACATCTACCTATCTTAGAGAAAATATTTGTAAGATTGGAGCAATTCAAAGTAAGGTTAAATCCGAAGAAGTGTGCATTTGGTGTTCAATTAGGAAAGCTACTAGGGTACATTGTTTCAGAAAAAGGAATAGAGGTAGACCCCGCCAAAGTCAAAGCCATCATGGAAATGTAGGCACCTAGGAAAATAAGTCAGATGAGATCTCTTCAAGGCAGGATCTAATCCATTCAAAGGTTGATCTCTCAATTAGCAGAAAAGTGCCATAATTTCACTCAACTCCTTCATAAGGATACAATTTTTAAATGGGATGAGAAATGTGAAGAATCCTTCAATTTGTTGAAGAAATATCTAATGAATCATCCAACTTTGATGCCGCATATAAGAGGCAAGCCTTTAATTCTATACATTTCAGTGACCAAAAATTCATTAGGAGCACTCTTGGCACAATAAGATGAATCAGGAAAAGAAAAGGCCATATACTACATAAGTAGAACCTTGGTGAAATATGAGTTAAAATATACCTTCATTAAAAGATCATGTTTGGCCGTAGTTTTTGCTTCCCAAAAATTATGCCACTATATGTTATCCCAAAAGATTTGACTCATCGAAAAGATTGATCCCTTTAAATATCTTCTTAGCAAAACAACATTGAATAGGAGACTAGCCAAATGGGTCATGGTGCTAAGTGAATCCGACATAGAGTATGTGGATCAAAAATCTATCAAGGGCCAAGTCATAGCTGATCAATTAGTGGAATCACCACTACAAGATGACCATCCAATTCCAGTGGAATTCCCAAATTTTGAAATTATAAATGTTAAAGAAAAAACATGGCAATTATATTTTGATGGTTCCTACACACAACATGGATCAGGAGCAGGCATACTTTTGATTACTCCTCAAGGATCTACAATTCTGAAATCATACAAATTGCTATTCTCATGCACCAATAATATAGCTAAATATGAATCATTGGTCATTGGGATCAAATTGGCATTAGAATGGAAAGTGATAGAGCTACAAGTCTATAGAGATTCACAACTAGTTATTAATCAAATCAATGATGAATATCAAATGAAAGATGACAAGTTGATACTATAAGTACCTAAAATGTAGTGTTAAGGAATATGAAGCAAGCTAAACATTCAACAATACAAACTAGATAAACACTTATGAAAAGACCTATAAAATGAAGACAAAACCAAAAAGAGAATGCAAACCTCAAACCCCAAAAGTCTTCAAAGTGTAGAAGATTTGTCGAAGGATGGAATGTGTGCTCAAATGCTAATGCTCAAGCTTTAATGAAGATTTTGGCATTATAATGGTAGTTTTTAGGCTCTTAAACTAGCATTATAACTTTGCATAAAAGATGGATGAAAATGAAGGAGAAGGAGCTTCAATTTAAATTCAAATGGGAGGTGAATGGACAGTCAAGATGCAAACTTGAGGAAGGGTTGAGATGCATCCAAGAGAGAGCATGTGGATTGTGCTTTCTCAAATGCATAGCATTATGACAAGTGTCACAATGGGGGAGGATGAGAGGAGAGGCCAAATCCTTGAGGAATGTGACCATTTTGGGAGATGTGAGAGGGGAAAAGTGTGTAAGAGTCTGTAAGAGATGTGTAAGAGACTTTATGATTTGACATTGGAGGATGTGGTGATGTGACATGAGGGTTGACTTGGGTTGGCTTAGCATTTCTTAATCCTTGGATTATGATTGTGCAAATGTTTAAGAGGTGATTAGCTTTGGATTAGAGGGTAAGTGGGGGATCAGGAGGATGTGATGGGAGGAGAGAGAATGAGGGGAGGGTTAGATTAGCTAAGCATGGGTCTTTAGCTAATTAAAGGGGATTAGTAAACTATTTTATTTAATTCCAAGTGGGAGGAAAAATGAGTTTATGAATTAATTTATTTAGATAAGTGTATCTGTTTAAATTAATAGAAGAATAGGGATTTAATTAATTATCAGACTATAAGTTTGTCATTTAGATAATTAATTGGGCTATAGTTAATTAATTAAATTAATTAACTAGGGGATGACATAAATTAATCAAATAATAATATTTAATTAATAAGATGTCTTAGGAGAAAACTAAATAAGATTATTAAATAATTTAATCAAATTTAGGTGTCTACACCTACAAACTAAAACAAAAACAAAAATAAAAATGGATCTAATTTCTAAGATCTACTTGCAAACTAAAATAATGCATCTATATGATTTAATCAATGCAAATCAGGATTAATTACTTAAGCAAGGATAGCAATTGTACAAGCTTTCATCCTAATGCATTGTTCCTAACTTGGCTCGCTACAACTTCATGCCTTTAATACCTTTCCATAGAAATGACACCAAAAATGTAGAGACAAACTATAGTTCAAATATTAAGAATAATTGATAAGATTAAATATCCAGTTCATCTTGCATCTAAATGTCAATCTGGGGTCGTAGATTGATGAAGGGTATAGTGGTTATTTTCTCAAGGGATGAAGATAGAATGTCAAGTGGGAATGAGTGAAGCTAGAATACACATAAATAAATCTAGAACAAACCAAAATAGAACTGGCGACAGGAACTGTCACTTCCTGATGACATGAGCTAAACTGAAACTCTTAAAGAAAAACTATTCTAAGAATTTGAAGGAAATAGAAAGCATGAAATTTTAATCTAGATCAAAATATTGCATGAATTAAATAACAAACCACACAAATCTGAATTTATATTTAAATCTAAAGCAAATACGAAATAGTGATAATTATTTATAATTACATAAATTATATTATAATAATTCTATGCATTGAATCAAATTAAAATAACAACATAGAAAATAAGAAACACACATCTAATCTAAAACAAATCGCTAGTCATTTTGAGAAGTGGATCCTGCCTCCTTAGTAAACTTGGTGATGGAAATAAATGACCCTCTACGTTGCTTCAATCAGAATAGCGCTATTTCATTCATCCAATAATATGATAAGTTGCACAATAATTTTCTATAGGAAATCCACACACAAAAACTTGTGTTTCAGTCTGATATTAATCTACTCATGTATCTCCTCCATACTTTTGCCCACACACACACACACATATATATATATGAAGTTTATAACAATTGCATACAATAGACTCCAGCTATTTTGGTTAATATACAATAAATCAATGGCCTGCACAATGCCTTAAATCGTGGCCACGCAGTAGAAATGTATTTGTTACTATAACTACCAGAAATAACATGTTTCAGTTTCCTTTAGATGCATACAAAATGACTGTGTTGAGATGGAAATCAACAGGAAAGTTTTATGTGTTTATATCTTGTTCCTTTGGCACAAAATACTTTTCTATACCCAAGTATAGAAGATAAGATGATTCGTGAGTGCACCCTTGAACCATATCTCCAACACGTGAAATCATGAGTTGCATTAAAACAAACTTTGTTATGCCTACAGATGGGAAAGGAATTTTGTTTGTCTTTATATAGCTACTCATATAAAAATGTGTATGTTATAACAACACTTGAAATAGGGAATGACCAGTCCTCAAGCCTTCTCCTCACGTGGTTGGCATTGTTTGATGTTCATAAATATGAAATGAAAAATAAAATAAGATTCTACCCAATGAATTTTAAATGAGAAACAGGTTTCCTATCATACAACTGGTCCACATTAGTTCCTAACTAGAAAGTGACAGGAAGGAAGATTAAATATGCATGAAGAAACATATAGTTTCTACGGCTTGACATAACAATGCTTATTAGTAAATGTAGTCAATCCTTAATCCTTGAATATTTTAATCTCAAACTATATTAGTTACCTCTTATAAATATATAATCATATGCAACATAAAGGTGATAAAATGGTATGATATTTGATTTCAAATGGAATAGTGGAATTGGTATAAAGGCTAATAAAATAGGATAAAATATGGTATAGAATGAAACACAAATAGCTCTCATAAAAAATCAAACAAGATACAAATCAATGATTGGTGGATTATTATATTTGACTCAGAGAAGACCTGATATCATGAATGTTGTTTGCATTATTGCTAGATTTCAAGAAAATCCTAAGGAATCTAATGTTGTTGTTGTTAAAAGAATATTTAGATATTTGAAAGGGATAATTGATTATGGCTTATGGTATCCTAAAGATGATGATAAAACATTGAGTACTTTTACTGATGTTGATTGGGCAGGTAATGTGGATGACATGAAGAGTACAAGTGGTGGTGCATCTTTCTTGGGAACGAGATTGGTTTCATGGTTAAGGAAAAAGTAAAATTGTACTTCAAAATCTATTGTAAAGGTGGAATATGTTGATGTTGCTATTAATTATACAAAAGTGATATGGAAGAAGCAAATGTTGAAGGATATCATAATTGAGTATGATGAACCTATTGCCATATATTATGGTAATTCAAGTGCAATTAAAATTTCTAATAATCTAGTTTTACATTCAAAGACAAAGCATATATCTATCAAGTTTCACATTTTGAGAGAGAAGGTTAATAAGAAGGAAGATAGATTGGAGTATGTGCCTACTAAGGAATATATTACAAATATTTTCACAAAACATTTTCTTAAGGATACTTTTCAGTAGCTCTAAGGTAAGCTAGGGGTGCTTACCCCTCATAATCATAACTAAGATGCATTGGTATGCACCAATTTGAGGCATTTTACAGATATATCTTTTGATTCGAATTGATGTTTTGGTGGCTACTACTCAGGGGGAGTAGTCAGCTTGGTGAGTTAGGTGTGTGTTTAGATTTATAAATTTTTTGGCTTCTATAATTAAGCACATATATGTGCCTTTACTATTGATGTCAAAGGGGGAGAGAGGTTCATGTGAGAAATAGTATTGTGGAGAGATATTCAGGTGTAAAGCTAAGTAGGAGAGATTCAGTATGAGAGAATTGTAGAGAGACTCTGAAAGATATGTTTGGATATTATTGGTAGTATTGTTGAATTTATTTCTTTGTGCATTGATTGTTTTTCACATCATATGTTGCCATCAATGCCAAAGGGGGATACTATTGGAATAATGTGCATATATGTGTTGCCATTAATGTTTTGTCATTGATGTCAACATATTTCTACTATTTGAGGTAATGTTCCTGTGAAGTTCAGTGAGTTGTTTGGTTTGATCTGGTATGTGTGTTGAAGATCAAAATCTGTGAATGTTATTAGTGTGTTTTAGGATGTCTTTAGTTGATTCAACTCAACTTACAGAGGTTTGCATGAATATTTGAGTAAGTTACAAGTTTTTGTATTGAGACTAGTATTTTCACTTGTTCAGTGGTGATAGTATTTTAGTAGTTGGCTCGATATGGTTTGGTATTGCAATATTTTCATATGTGGGCCTATGTAGTGTGTTTGGGACATTTATGTGTGTCCTTAATTCAATTGGTTCTTGATTTGGAGATTCATAAGATATTTTTCTTGGATGACAATGGTTACTCTTGTGTTCTTGAGGCTTAGTTCAAAGATGTTGATGATTTAAAAAATTTGAGTTGATGCAAATGTTATTCATGATGCTTGTGGATGTTTCTAGATCATTCTTCTATTGTGTTCTTGGTTCACATTGATCGTGGTTATCACATTTGGTGATTTTTTATTGTTGATTTCATGTTCTTTGTGTTCTTGGCCGACTTGGTGATGTAGCATGTTGTGGATGTTCGAGGCATAATTTTTGGGTACTTGTCATGTTTAAGGATGGAGTTAATGGTCTAAGCTATCTCTTAGTTGACATGGATTGGTTCACATTAAATATTATATTTCATATGATTGTAATTTTTCAATTAGGTTGTGATAGTTTAACCAACCTTGTTTATTCTTTCAAGGTTGATGAATTGTATAAATGTAATTGTATCCCTTTGTGGATCATTTATGATTGTGTGGGAGAGGTATGAGTGGAATATGCAATTGAGGCAGAGATTTGGTATGGAAAAGAAAGTTTTAATTATACTTTAATGGAACTAACCCAGGCATGTTGAAGATTTGATTATCTAGTTCATGACTTGTGGATTGTAGTCCATGTATTTGTAAGGCAGTGAGTTTTCCCATTTTGTATTTGAGAAATGAGCTCTGGTAGTGTGCCTAAATGCATGTGTATTCCCATTGTAATACTCCTGATAGAGTATAATGATTTTAAGAGAGTGCATCATCTTGTGGGTTCTTCCCCATCGTGGTTTTTCCCCTAACAGGGTTTTCCATGCAAAAAATCTTGGTGTTATGTGTTCTTGATGTGTTTTGGATTTGTGATTCATTATTTATTTAATAAATCTAAATTTTAAGGTTAAAGGTTTTTTAAAGTTTGAACTATTGGACACAACTGATTCAAACCCCCCCTCTTAGTTGTGTGTTGTCTTATTTCTATCAACATCACTAGGTCTCATAGAAGGAGGAATGAAATTATTTTATAAAGCCTCTTGAAGAATTCCATGCTATGTAGCTAAATCTTGAATCAAATACCAAAGGGATACTTTAGTAGGAGCAGCACAAAGTCTCTCAATAATATAATACTCCTTACCAACTTTTTGTGAAAGATGAGGGGTGGGAGGAGTAAATGGTTGAGAAGAGGGAAGAACATTTGAATCTTTCTCATTGTTTCAAGTGTTATATTTGTGAGATACTACATGATTATTGGTTTATTTAGCACCTTTTACAAAAATTGGTTGTTTTCTTTGAGGTCGAGGGATATCTTAATGGAGGTGGATAAAATTTTTAGGATTAACACAACCCAAAACATGGATAACATTGAATTGATTAGGTTATTTGTTCTCCAAGGTTTCATCTCTAGAAGGGGGAAAAAATGAAAGTTCTAATGATATTATCTTCTCATTCCAAGTTATTATCATGAGTTGGACAAACTTTAGGAGAGGGATTAGCAATATTCATCAATATTTCATCTCTAGAATAGATGTCATTTAGGTGTAACAAAGGTAAAGTGAAATTAATAAAGGTTTTTATAATATCATCCTCTTAGTATAAAATATCCTCGTAGGGGAGTTACATTTTAGGAGAAAGATCAACATGATTCATCAAGGCTTCTTCCCTAGGAGGGAGATCTTTGAAAAAAGTGTTGATAATCTCTTCTTACATTGAAACATCCTCATGGATAGGAGGGTATTTAGGAGAGAGATAAAGTGATATAAGGGAAGCTATGACACCATCACATCTATAAAATATATGTATCATAAAGCTAATCTAATTGAACATGCAATGGAGGCAATTTTCCTTTTCAATTGAAAAAATATTGCTACATGCATAAAAATATGTGTAAGTTTTATATCTTTTTATTTAATGTAAGCGCATAAAAAATGAATTTGAGAAATGAAAGCATCTAGATCTAATAATGTCATGAAAAAATTAGATCTAAAACTAAAAATCAAAAGTATGCAAATGTAAGAGGAGGCAAGTTTAAAATGTAATGTTTGGAAATGTGTGCTCACTAGTTTATGGATGCAAACTAGGAATTGGGCCTATTTTCTTTAATTACATGAAGGAGAATGGATCCACTTGGCTTAATAAAAAATATGATTAAAAAGGATTATGCACTAGGTGAATCTAAATAATCCTTGATTGGTTTGAAAATGAGCTATGGAAAAATATAAGTTGAATGGTAGATCAAGGGCCAAAAGTGTGAAATTGATAGTAATTAATATGTACATATATGTAGGCATAGAGTATAGATTTAGAAAGAGGAGAAAGAGATGATCCTATGTCTAAAATATGAGCCTAAAAGTGTTGTTCAATGTTGATTTTGGGAGACCTTGATCTAGAAGTATTTGATTTAGAAATAAATTATGTTTCCTAGATCAAGATGTTATTCAAAATATTCTCCAAAAGTTTTTTCAGAAAGGTGTTAGATGATGTTAGTTTAAAGCAACATTGACCTTTCTTTTTCGCCTCTACAAAAGCTAGTTATGTAAGTCTCTAAACGCTCTTCCCAAATCTAGATTCATCTCTTCAAATTTTATCACCTACACATGAAAAAGATATAAAATTTTATTGGGTTGATAGGGGTTTTTCAAAGTCAAACCCCAATTTGGAATTAACCTTGAAATTAAATAGGTAAATTGAAAATCAAGCTTTGAAGTAGAATATTTAATGTCACACCTCAATCTTGATGATGTAATGCTCTTTGAATGTGATTAGAAGTGTTGATACAATGACATGACATGGCAAGACATATAAAGGAGGTCAACCATGAAAAAATGCTTGCACAAAGATTGTTGTAACTTGTTTCTCCATAATGCTTACATAAAGCATGCTTGAAGGATATGGTGGGATGAAATATCACCATGGATGCTTAAACTTGAATGATTATAATTGATGTGTGTTGATCATGATGTAATTTATTGATGTGAATATGAATTGAAAGAATGATCTTATATAGGGTTCTCAAGGTATTTTGTGAATTAAGTCAACCTCTAATGGTCATATTAAGACACTAGGATCGATGAACAACCAACAAGAACCCAACATCAACATATTTTAAATTGGGCCCAATTTGGTGGGTCAATGGTACTCCAAAATGTCATTAATAAAATAAGGGTGCCATTATCCTCCCAAAATAGAAAAAACAAGGTAAGAATTAGGTGCACCTAGTTTGAGACAGAGGTTCAGATCACCATGTGAGCATATGCCATCATATTTGTAGTATAATAGTCATAAGTAGGCTTGGATAAGAGCTAGGAGAAGACACATTAAGGAAAGCACAAAGAGTGCTACAAAGTGTACAAGGTCAAAATTCACAATGATACAATATTGAATAAATTTGTTTTTATGCAACTTGAGGCTACGCCTATCAATGACGTAAAAGGGCTCCAATAGCACCACCCTAGATCCTCAAGTTGCAAAACATGCCAATAAGTATAGGATGATATTCTTTAGACAATGATACACAAAATATTATGAATTGATGAAACATCATGAGGTTGAGCATGCAAATATGAAACAAGGTTGATCACTTTCAAAATATGAAATGAACCCACAAATCTAGGAGTAAGTTGGGATGTTCTTCCAAATAATATGGAACTCTTGTGTGACTTGACTCTCAAAAAGACCTTGTCTCCTTCTAAATATTGTTTAAAGGTTTTGTTCTTATTTTTGTAGGTCTTTTGTCTATTAACTACCTACTTTAGCATTTCCTTGTTACTCTCATTTGGTCAACCATTTCTCTAAGCTTATCTAGACATAAAACAATATTTTCTTCCACTCTATCCCAACTAATGGGTGTACATGACACTTACATCCATAAAGGGCCTTAAAAGGTTCCATTCCCAAGATGTATGGTATGAATTATTATAAGAAAAATTCACCAAGGGAAGATACTCATGCCACTTATACTACAGATCCATATAATACATCCCCAGGAGGTCTTCAACTACGTGATTCACCCTTTTTGTCTATCCATCAATCTGAGGATGATATGTTGAACTAAAATTGAATCTTGTGCCCAATACTGCATTCAACATGGTCCAAAATATTGATATAATATAAATTGGGTATCTTGAATCAATGTCATCATCTCAGGAACCCCATGTAGACAAAAGATCTCCTGAACAAACTTCTTATCTATAGATAATGATCCATCCTTAAGATTCCTTGGAATGAAATACACCACCTTGGTCAACATAATCACTCCCAATAAGATGATGTCATGTCTATTCTTGGACAATGACAACCCTTGAATAAAGTCCATGCTAATCACATACCACTTATACTTATTTATGTCATGCTAGTACAAAATTCCTTTGAGACGTATGCACTTAATCTTGACTCATTACCACTCCAAGCATCAAGCCACACATGCAATCACATGTCTTTTGATCCTTGGCCAAAAATATAAGGATATCAATTTTTATACCATCTTAGTTACACTAGAGTGCCCTAAATACAATATTACATTATGAATCTCCTCTAAAATCAACTTCCTCAAAGCCACTATGTTTGGAATATACATTCCATCCTAATATCTCAAGGTTTCATTTGTGTTAAAGATAAAACTATTGAATTGTTTGTTAGTGGGTCATGCTTTAAAGCTTGTTTCACTCTAGAGTATTGCCTGTCATCTTGAAGATTTTGTAGCACTTGTTGCCTTAAATCTGACTTCATAGTTATCTTGGCTACTATGTGCCTCCTTTGAGTAAGGGAATCAAATACTTTGTTCTCCTTTCCCTTGATGTATTCAATCCCATAATTGCATTCACTAAGAAAATTTAGCCATCTCCTTTGGTGACCATAGAGATTGGGTTGGGTGAATATGTACTTGAATTTGAGGCTATATATATCTTCAATTCAAAGAGTTCACCTGAAAGGTAACATCTCCACTTTTGGAGCACATGTACTGTGGTTGCTAACTCTAGATCATGAGATGCATACTTTTTCTCATGTTGCTTCAACTTCCCAGACTTAGAGGCAACCACTTGTCCATTTAGCATAAGTACTCCTACACCTCTCAAGATGCATCAATTATGACTACAAAATGTCCATTAGGGAAAAGTATGATAGAAATTGGTACTGAAGTGCGCTTCTTCTTCAAGAGCTTGAAAGCTTTCTCACATTTCTTAGTTTAGTCAAGCCTCTTTCCTTTCTTTAGGAGTGAATTGATTAGTGCAAAAATCCCAAAAAGCCTTGTATAAACTTTTGGTAATAACTTGCAAGCCCCATGAAACTTTAGACTACATTCACACTTTGCCATGTCAACCACCTTACATTTGCCTTGATCTTCTCTAGATATACTGGAACTCCATTTGCTGAAACAACATGGCCAAGATAGTGCACCTTTCTTTGGTAAAAGGTACACTTGAATAGCTTATCAAAGAGTTAATGATCCCTCAAGCACTATAAGACTATTCTCAAATGCTTATCATGCTCCTTTATTGATTTTGAATGGACCAAGACGTCTTTTAGAAACATCAACAAAAAGTTGTCCAAACGATCTTAGAAAATATTGTCCATCAAGCTCATGAAATCAAGAGGACCATCAGTTAATTTTAAGAAGTTATAATATATTATTAAAACTCATTTAATATTATTTGTTATACATATCAATAACATACACATTAACACATATAATATTTAACACAAAAAAATTAGCTTTTTAAACATATTAATAATATTCAAATATTATCTAGTGCAATTTTAATAATTAACATTTTTCTTGTTGTACTTCCTAAGATATGGAAATGTTTTTTTATCATTTTCAATATGTAATATATTAATCATATTACATAATTAGCATTTTATTCTAAATACCTTATTAGATTAAGCATCAATTATAATTTATATATTAATATAACCTATAGAATATTTTCTTTTAAAACTGTTGTCATTTAGAAGTGGCACATTATGTTGTGCACCACATTCTCTCCGCGCTCCCCCTTCCCTTTCTTTAATCTTCTTGAGTTTGCAACAATCTACTTTTCTACTCTTTAACTCTCTAACATCTTGATGATAGATTGATATGGTCTATAATAACGATGTACAAAAACACACAATCAATCTAAAAAAAAAAAGAAACCAACTTTTTAAATGTAACAAATTTAATAACTACATACCAAACAACAAAAAAAACTTATAAGTCCTCACCAATTTAACTATGTATATAACACTATTAGATTAAAAGACACCACATAAAACTTTTAATTAAATTCTCTTTTTAATATATTAATAATAATACTCAAATATAATATTATAACTTTTAAACAAGATCGCCAGCATTCGCTTTTTAAAAAGCCTTTGAAGACAAGATAAGGTCAAACCCTTCAAAGTATTGGTTAAATTATTGTTCCCTAATTAAACTTATAAAACATATTATCTCCTTGTTCAAATTGAAGTTTTCGAAGTAGAGGAAGGCAAATAAACACGTAGCTCTCTTGCTCGGTCAGGAGTTCGAATCTTACATTGTCGTATTACTTCAAAAGATCAAAGAAGTGTTAGAATTTTATTCTTTCATATTAATTAAGCTAAAGGACAATGGAATTGTCAAATGATTTTGTTATTGTGAACGCCCGCCTTTGCGCGCAGAGAATAATGGCGATTTTGGACGACAAGTTTCTTGCCATCACTGCAATCGTTACTGTAAGTCAGATTTTTACTTTTCAATTGCATTCTGATCTTATTAATTCAACCTGCGGAGACAAAATGTTTTAAGCTAAAATGTTTTAAGCAGCTTACCATTTTTTCAGGTGGCATATCAATTGGTGTTCTTCCTAATAACTGCTACCTTCAGATTCGACAAGTTAACAGACTTTGCAGGTTGGTTTATTGAAAATTCAGCTTTCAAAATACCTTTCAAGTAAATGAAATTTAGGCCGTAGGATCCTAAAATCGTTACTTAGTGATGCACTTTTCACAAAAAATGCAAGAATTTTGACTTGTTTTGAACAATGGTTGGCAAAAGAGAACTGATAGTCTTTTTCTTTAGTACAGACTTCCTTCAAGAAACTACGTATGTTTTTTTGTGGTGCTCTGCACATTTCAAAAAGCCGACAACTGTTTAATGTAATCTTTCCAGCTTGTCTTAAACATTACATAAACAATTGGCGTGCTTGAACATATGAGTCCATGAAATCTCCTTCATAGTTCTTCCATGGCCCATGAACACAGTTTTTCCATAAGCTTTTTTTTTTTCATCTAGTTGAATGAATTTTTATCAAAAGCAGGGAAAATTTTTTCCAAGACTGAGATTTTTTTTAAAAGGTGCATAAAAGTGGGCCTGTTTGGAACAATTTATTTGCCAAAATTTGGAGAAAGTGAATATAAAACTTAAAGCCTGTAACGGTAATGTGCTTTATGTTAAGTGCCTAGAAGTGTTATTCGAAGGGGAAATAAGCTTGAAATAAGTTTTCCTTGAGTTTAGTCTAGGTTAATCCAATGTATATAATTATAAATCACCCTAGACTAATGTTACGTTAAATGTATTTGCTATTTCTAAATAAGAAGGATAAGGACGCTTAGCTTTATGACTGAAAAATTTGCAATAATGAATAATCTGATGTAGCATTGAAATTCACAAGTCTTGAGATCAGAAGCAGGCCGTGACAGACCGATGTATAGGTTAGAATTAAAAAAATTCTCCTTTCTTTGTGAAGGGACAACTTTGTGACACTGGGACGAATTCACAAATGTGAACTTTGTTGGAGCAACACAGTCTGAATGTAAAATTGAATGATATTTTCCAAAAGTGAATAATGAGCACAAAAGCATGTCTATTAAATAAAAATGAGAGTACATGTTTAGAATGAGAGCCTTGCATATAAAGGCAAAAACGAGGAGGTAGGAAGGTAGGAAGGTAGGACTAAAGGTCTGACCATCCCTCCAAATGTGCAACACATGCTAGGTCACATGAGACAAGTGTGAAGATATATGTGAAGTCCACATGAGATGAAGCAAATGGTAGATAACCTTTAAGTAAACTTAAACTAAGTGTGAATGGGTCAACTTTAAAAAGGTGATAAACTAACTAGATGGATAATAACCCTATTTATGCTAAAGCCTCCACCTTAGGTACAACATAGGGAGAATAAATAAAATGATGATGGGTCCCAGCTACTAGGCCATTTAGGTATCCATATACAAACAAAGTTCTCATAAATGGAGTAAAAGAGAAAAAACTGCTGGATAAAAACCCCTCACCACAAAAGAAATGATACAATAATAATGTACAAGTGAAGAAGAAAGAAAATGGGACTCCTCATCATACCCCCTAATGGTTGTTTCCATCACATAAATACAAGAAATGTTCCCCCCCCATAGGAGTGATAAAGAGAGACGATGGAGGCCCCCCTACAAGATAGTAGATCCTACATTGCTAAGTGTTTCTTGAAGAAGAATGTAGAATGTGATCCTTAAATGTTGAACAAAAATTCTTTCCTGTAGAAGAAGAAATCTTCTCATGTGCAAAGAATATGTCTTTGAACGATGCACAAGATCTAAGGACAATGACGAAATCTCAGAAATCGGTTCAAATGTTCCATGTAAAGGCTGATGTAGAACAAGATCCAAAGGTGGAGATGTAGTGATAGTAGAATTGATGTGGTTATCATCAGAAGTGTCTGTCCAACTCCATAAAATGAGATTCACTAAACAAGTCTGATATGACTATTAAGTAGTCATCTAATATGAATGTCTTGTTGGCTTGAACCATGAGAAACCCAAGGCATGGTAACGCTCGATTTTCAGGAAGCAAGAGATATGATATCAGTAGGTGTGTGACCAACAAGGAGTATAGAATTCCAAGGTTCAAATAACCTAAATGGATCTTTTTATGCATGCTGAAAGTATGTGTTATCTATACATGAACCATTAAAAGTTGACAGAACCAAAGGAAGAAAAACAATACAATTTGGAACCATGATCGACGAGTCTATAGCAATGATGTTTCTACTCTACAAATCTCGTATAATCACTCAATTTGGTTTGAACTCAATTGTTTTCCTTGTGCCACTATGTTTGATCTAATAAATTGAAAGGGGATTATTGGATAAGGAAGGAACATATAGTACATTATTTAATGTGCCTTCACCAATATCAATATATCCTTTTTCCATTAGCTAATATATAGGTGTTATTCACCATGAGAATTGATGCCAAGAACAAACTAGGCTCAAATGCAGAAAATAATTCTATGAATGCAACCATGTGATGCGATGCTCCGAAATCAACAAATCACTTTTGTGATGTGTTGTTGCAGAAGCAAAGAGTACCCTTTTTCTTATCCTTGTTAGAAATTGCTAGTGATGGGGATAGAGAATAAGAAGAAGAACCACCTATCCTTGGTGTAGGCAATTTGTAATGTCCCCTTCCTTGACTACGTTGGGAAATAGGGACAGTTGTCTAATAACCCCAAATTACAAGGAATTTCTTTTATTAAAATCTTTATTTATCGTCATAGATTATGACTTATGAATGTCAAATGATTTAATAGAATTGATATTGTTACTATCCCAATAAATAAAGGGCACTCCTATATTTGATATGTTGATTAGACTTATGCAAGAATGATCTCTAATCCATAGTTCAAAAAATCGCGTGGACTTGCGCAGACTCGCGAGTCCAAAGGCAGGCCGAGTCGACTCACCATGGACTCGCGAGGCGAGTCCAGACGGGTCCTGGCGAGGCAACTTGCGAGTCATTGAGGTGGACTTGCGTCGCCCATTTCAAATGCCCAGTACATGCATAAAATGGATTTCTTTAAATTTTTTCTCTCATTTGCTATTTCTTCTTGCTCACAACAGGGCTTTAGGGTGTGGAGAGGTTGAAGAATGAACATCAAATCTGCAAACTACATCTAGGTAAGGAATTTTTCTACTTATTTTTTTTTTCCCTTCCATTAGAAATGAAGAAAATCTTGAAAAACAAAGGGAAATGCTAGCAATTTTTTTTCTATTTCTCTTTTTGACTGATTTCCTTGCATTTTTATCTTGTTTTTGAATACTATTGTTATCAAATGATTCATTATCAATTTTTTTGCTGTTTTTCCTTGAAACCCTATTGATTTTTAAAATTTTTTTCATGTTGTAACAGCTATGGGAAAAACAAAAGATGAGGCATGGAAGTATGGAATAAGAGGAAATAAAAAGGGAGACATGATTTGCATGGAATGTAGCAAACCAATGCCAGGTGGAGTGAATAGATTAAAAAACCACCTTGCTAGAATACCTGGACAAGGTGTGGATGGCTGCCCCAATACAACTCCAGAGATTATTAGACACATGAAGGCCCTTCTTGCGAAATATGACTCGCATAGAGAAGAAAAAGAAAAAACAAAACAAGCCATGCTAGCTGCAATGAATCCAAATGCATCCAGTTCAGCTCTGTTTCATTTCACAAGCACTCGCAAAAGGGCAGCCTCCTCATCATTAGCTAAACTTATCTATTGCTGACAATGAGGAGGAAGTTATTGAGACTCAGAATCTTGCTTCATCAGACCCAATTTTTTTAATTCCACGCAATGTTACAGAAGCACAACCTTCACTTGAAGGTACATGATGGAATAAATAAAAACATGAGAAAGCAATGATAGCAGCAGCAAATTTTTGGTACTACAACGATTTGCCTTTCAATGTGGCAAGCAACCCATATTGGGAAGGTTTGGTTACTGTTACCAAATTTTCACTACAATTGTTCTAATTGGTAGGGCTGTTACCAGGCCTTAATTTTGATGAGGTTGGTTCATTTAAATTCATTAAAATGCTGTTGTAATTGATTATTTCAATTATTAGACTATTTCCTAATGACTGGTTCATTTATGGTTTCATTGAAAAAAATCTCAGATTTTCATTTTTGCTGTCATAACTACTTAAAAAATCAGATTTTGAACAAAGTACAAATGCTTGAGTTTCACAGAAAGAAGAAAAATATTTGTGCATTTCAGACAGTAAAAGTACAACATTGAAATTATCCACACAAGCAGTGGTTGCTCTCAAAACTATAAATTGAAAGTACATTTTTGAGATATACAAAGATATACAATGAAAATGCATTTATATGCAGCTACACATCCCGTGGCATAAGGTTAATGCAAGCATGCATTTCAATCTTAATTTAATTCAAAAATTTAAAAAGCTATTTACATTTGTGTAAATGCAAAAAGAAGAGAGAGAGGATAGGTTAGGCCCCTCCCATTGCCTGGTGTTTTCGTGGAGGGTCAAACAATGCTGCATCCTTGATCCCGCATCTTAAGTTATCTTGCAAAAGAAGAGAGAGAAAGAGGGATCAGTTCATGTGAATTGAGCAATGGAGTAGGCTAACCTATCATTCTAGCTATCTACTTCCATACATTTACAGAAATGCAAATCAGAATGCATAAATGGAGCTGCTGGAAGGAATGATCACATCATAGAAAATACTTTTTTTTCTTAACATTGTTTGCTTCATGTGCAAATTCAGGTATAAAAACTAAGTAGGTTGTTGAAAGGACGTGCACACATTATATGCATGAAACTTTCCGACTGAAGTTATGGAGAGGCAAAGATATGAAGACCGGAGGACTAGAGGAGGCTATTGAGGGGGCATGCATAAGTTCAGGCATGGGACGTTCTGACCAAATCATGGTGTTGCAGAAGACTGGCTGTTGAAGGGACATGACCTTTGTCATGAAACCTTCCAGCCTAATAAATCAGATTTGCAAGTGCTACAAGATCATTTTCATTTCATTCTAAAGTTTTAGAATTGCACAAGTGTTTCAGCATAGATATCAAATTGCTACAGAAGGTATTTATCATATTCTGCTACAGAAAGTTATCTTACAAAGTATTGATTGTCATAGAAATCAGATTTACATTCAAGGATGTATGACATGTCAAAATATGATGAACAACAAATACAAAGTAAATGAATGGATGTAATTAGTAAAGACACTATATGAGAATCAGATTTGAAACAACAGAAAGAACAGTTCATCGTAGAATCAAAACAACAGTTTTCAGCTATATAAGCAACAGATATACATGATAGTGCAACTATTTCAATGACAACAATATCATTAGAAAACAATAAGATAAGCAATGGTTTTCATTAACACAACAACATATAGAGATATAAAGCAAGGAATAAATGAAATGCTGTTTGAAATAGAAAGAAGTATCACAGGATGATTATACAACCACAATGAATGCTGAAGAAAAGCCACAGGGACTAATCAAATGACAGAGTGATAGTGTGAATAAAAATGTATGTTCAAATTATAATGCTGAAATGCTAAAGAAATTGCATTTATTTTTCAGATACATGTTTGAATGTTTTGCTCATGGGTGTCACGAGCCCATGCTCGAACCTCATGAGCATAAACATTCAGACTATATTGCATTTTGCATTTTTTTAAAGAGATAATCCGGTTGCAAGCAGCATTTCAAAGGATTAGGATTCAACAATATTTGAAAGAAAAAAGTGTTATAATCAGTATTGATGTCAAGATGTATGTACCCATGGCTGTAACATATTTCTTATCACTTCAGCATTGCATACTTGAATTCATAGAAATAACACTTTCAGATTGTTATGGACAACAGAGAAGTATACACAGTAAGCGTTGAAATATTTTAAAAGAATCCTACTTGTAGTCACATATTAAAGGATTATCATTTCTTTTAGGAATCCAGAATACAGACAACAATAGTTAAACAAAGCATAACTAGGAAACCGAGTGTGTCAACAAGCTGGAAATATCAGTAAAAGTTGAGCTATACATTTAAGCTTCAGTCATGACAGGAAGAAATCGAGATATGGTGGTTACAGTCCAAACAAATAGAATGAGAATCCTCTACATTAACTCCAGCATACAAGGCGTAGGGACTGAGACAAAATAGAGTTATGAGCTGTGTTTCAATTCATTTTGAGGTAAAAGATAGCAATCAGTGTTTATGTTAAGCATTAGAAAGAAAAATTCAAGAATTTGACAAGTATTGATAGGCTGCGAGTTTGTCAAAAAACAGTGATTGCTATTAGGGAATAAAAAACCCAAAGTTCGGGCTGGGTTCAGTCAGGGCCGAGCTTAATGATTGGTGTGTTCAACATCCCAAGTATCGTGCCAAGCTTGTGTTCCAACTCGTACAAGGTAAACTCAGCTAGTTATGGCGTAAAGTAAGAAATAACTTTTAGTTTTTTTTACTTTTGAAACAGTAAGCAAAAGTCCAAATCTACGCAAGAGAAGATTCATGCAAAGAAGCTTCAAAGTGATGCTACAGTTTTCAAGCAGAGATTACTTTTGATGTTTCATCTTTTCAATACGAAGAAAAGCCCTAAAAGTTTATAGCAAAGTGAGAGGCTGAAGCCAGTAGCAGGAAATGAAAGGAAAGTGGTCCATTGTCTGGAATTGAAAAAGCAGTGTATCGTGTAAACAACTCTGTGGATTGAGAAAGACTAGAAGGGCGACAACACGTAAGAAAAATGGAAACCCCACAATTATTTGCAAAGAAAAAATGGAAACCCCAAGTGCACTATTTTAAAAAAAATAGAAAATGCACAAATATGGTGATACCCAGTACCAAGAAAAATGCTTCAAACAAAGAAGGCTACAGTTAAAGATTCATGGTTGTCAATGTTTTGGCCAACAATAAATCCTAAATATTTCAAACCCTCATGCTTGGGAAAACGTCAGTAGAAGACATAAATAAACGCAGAGATATCTTATGAAGAAAGTCTCAAAAGAACAACTTACTCGTACAAAGGAGATGGCAGAGTTTTATCTTCACCATAGCAGCTGGGAGATGCATCTCAGAATGACTTTACAGTCATGGAAAGTTTAGAAACAAGAACAGATAACAACATAACCACGAGCAACTCAAGATTGAAGAAAGGTGTAATAATGGAACCTCATGATGGCAGCTATAGAACACACCAGCAATAAAGGATTCTGTGGCAAATACTTCATGGAGGAGGCGACAACAAATAGCAATGAAGGAGGAGAGTTCAGGTCCATTTTTCTTCGTTCATGGCAAATCTTCAGCTTCAAACCCTAGTAGTGGCGGCTGAAGGAGAGCAAAACGGCATCAAAGCAAATGACCAAAATGAAAATTAGGTTGAGATTAGGGTTCGATACCTTAGTTATGGACTGGATTTCAAGCTTCTCTTCAAACCAAGTTAATTCCCTAATGAAAGTCTCGGTTGTATATTTTTCACTTCATTTCCTAATGCACAAAGGCATTTAGTAATTTCCCTTTGATGCAAATTTTAATACTCTATACTATATCTTATGTCTAAGTTAAATTTAATAGATAAGTTCTTATCTATTAGATTTAAGTTATATGTTAAATATGATATATATCATTAAAATTTGGATTAAGTTAAATATATTTAATATTTTTAATATTTTATTAATTTACTTAATATTAAATATATTAAGTAGGATTTTCATTATATTTAATTTATTTTAATATTAAGTAAATTTTATTATTTACAAGATATTAAAAATATTAAATATAATAAGGGAATTATAAATAAACCTTTTGCATTTTTCCTTTAAAGTGATTAAATATATAGCGTTGAGATTATCATTTCGAGTCAAGGAGTTCTTTCAGTTTTGAATCAGTTGATGGGGCAGTTTTGGCATCTTGGAGCTCTTTGGAGGTGATTTTTGAGTTCTCTATCAGTTTCTATTAGTTGGGGAGTCTTTTGGAGCAGTTTGCTTGCAGTTTCTAGTAGTTACTTTCCTGATTTGGTGGGTTTTTTCTTCATATCCGACCCCCACAAAATATGCATGTTTTATGGAGATTTGGAGCAATTTTGAGGGTAGTTTGACTGGCACTTCAGTTATGCATGGCTTGGAGGAGTTCAAGGATCACTTAGACTGCATTTTTTGATAGTTTGACTCGTTATTTCATGAGGTTTTCTCATGCATCTGAGTTAGGGTTTTGGGACTCTATGTAGAGAGCCCAACTGGCTCTCAACTGCAGACTTACTCCTATCTTGAATTTAATTGCAATTTATTTTGTATTCTTAAACATATATAGTTTTTAATAATTTTTCCAGCCTCATGAAATTAAAATAACAGCAATTAATTTAATCCAAGAACTCATGAAATGAACAAATTCATCACTTGCATCATTCTAGAGTATTACAAATAAATAAAAAGGCACCTTTATTATTGTACGGATGCAAACCAACACCCAATGAGCCTCTTACAAGAAATGTCAGCCTCAAATTCCAAATCGCAGTAGTTAGGGAAATAACAGTGGCTGCCAAAGAAGTCACGCAGCCTGTATAAACACTACCATTCCCAGAAAATTCACAACACAGCCTCAAGGAAAATTACCACAGTCAACCAATGACTATTACGCAAGCTCCAAACTTGTTGAGACATTAGCTAGCATGTATGGCACACCTTCCAATAGTTCACAGCCCCTCAAACAATGTACTATCTAAATTAATTCTATATAGCTACAGCCATGACTGTACGACTTAGAAAATTCAAACACAATTTGCAATGATAATTTCCAGATTACAGTCCTTGCTGAAAACTCCACAAATCTGAATTGCATTAAAAGAAAGAATTCTCTCCAAGATGAAGACCGAATTCTTCACAATTTGATATACATCAGCATCAAATCGCATTCCTAGAATTAGAACTAAATATTCAGATTTTCTATGGCAAAATTCATCATCAATCAGTGATGACTCAAATTGCCAAAAGAGGAATCAGTCCTCAAACCCTAGCCATTTCTCATAGCCAAGAACTTCATTAAATTTTCATTAAATGAATAATAGATATCCTCGAATGAGCTCTCAAGTCCCTTTTTATTCTTTCTTGTGAGAGCTCAAACACAATTCTTACCAATGTGGGATAAATATATATATTTTTCTTTTTAATAATTCATTTACTCCAATACTTTAAAAGAATACCTTGGCTTAGGCTTCCATGAATTAATTAAATAAATGGCCCCTTCCCATGATGACTCAACCCTCAACTTAAGTGAAATTATAAAGTTAAATTATAACTTAATAATAAGCCATTTAATGATTTAATAATAATTTGGCCACCAAAATAATAATAACTCTCAAAATACTGATCCTTTTAATATGCCGTCTGAAACAGGAGTCACACCTATTATTTCCCCTTGTGACCAAATGCACTTTCCAAAAATAGAGAGGGTCCTTCTTGAACAACATTAGGCTTACTATAAATAGTAAACGTGGCAAAACTATAGCAAATGAAGTCTGAATAACGCCAAACGAAAGCCAAACCAAAGCATACTGAATCCTGAAGTAGATGCCCATTGAAAGAGACCCTCTGTCCATCCTCATTAGCCTACGAGGGTCACATGATAGGCTAATCCCAAGAGCCTAAAAAAGGGGACATTACACTCTATTTATTGTATTTTCACCTCATTATTGAGGACCTTCTTTTTGGCTCACCTGTTTTGCATATTGCATACTTGGGAGAAAATTGTAAGACATTTTGTAGCAGAAATTTTTCCAGCATTTATATATAGAGATATCGGTTTCTTCTCATTGGTTTGAACACAATATTGTGATCTTTTGGCTTTTATACTGTGTTATCCTTCATCTAAGCTTCGTTCCTTATTGCATATTCAAATCTTGATACTTGCTATTATAGGTCTTTGTTTGTGTCTATTAACCTTTACAAAAAATTGGTGAAACTTGGTTTCCCTCTCAAAGCAAAAGATTGCAGGTCCTTATATAGAATCACTTTTGTAGTTGCATGTTTGTCTGGGTATTGAGAACCATAAGTGTCTTCAATGATTCATGCTGAATAAACTTAAGCTGCATATCATTTATTGGTGTATCACCTTGTTTAGGTTTAGAATTCATTTACATTATTCCTTTCTCATCCCTTTTCCCACATACAAGTTTAGTCATAGGTGATATTCCAAATCCAAAAGGAACCGGCCTAGAATTCGGAGATTTGTTCTCTCTCCCATCAACGAGAACGTTTCCATGTTTCAACAGGATAGCTAGATTCCACATCAAGCTAGAGGCGCAATCCTGATTGACAATAGTTTTTGGCACGCTCGGTGGGACACGAACTGCTTCTTAGTTCACTGAGTTATAAATTTTTTATTGCTGTTTTGGTGTGAACAACAGTATTCCAACCTTTTAGAAGGCATTTTCCAGCACTTGACGACTCTATTTTTGAAGGTTTATTGCAGATTTAGTTGCAGATTTGAGTGTTTATTTTAATGAGAAGAACTCCAACAAGATCAAACAAGGAGGTTTTTGTATACCAAGAATTGTAGCCAGGTAGAAGGGGAGGTAGATCAGCCAGAAGAGGAAGGATACCACAAGATCCAAGAGGTAGATTATTTAGTTCTGATTTTTCATCATTTGATAATCCCATTTTTGAAGATCAGGCTGCAAATTCAGACGAACCTAAGGTAATTGTTGAGGATATCAGTTTTCCTGAAGATTTAAGTGCTGATAATTCTGGATCAGAATTACTAAGGGAAAATTTTGTTTCTGGAGCATCTACAAGTGGCGCTATAACAACTCCTCAAAATTTGAAAACATATCAAAGGAAGGTAATTCATCCTACCCAGCCTTTTGTAACACCTGTTATTCAGCAACAAGTACCACCAGTTCATCAAATGGCCCGAAATTTGCCATTTGTAGCTTTTAATGCTGACAGCCCTTTACGGATTGCTACTCATCATGATATTCCGCTAGCAGTGCTAAAAGGTTTGCCTTATTTTATTGGTGAAAATCATGTTTCAGCAATTGAACACATTAAGAATGTGGCCACTCTTTGTGGATTACATCAAGTCACACATGATGATGTGGCATTAAAACTGCTGACAACCTCTTTTAAAGGTAAAGCTTTGATCTGGTTTAGAAGTTTACTAGTTGATTCTATTGCTACGTAGGATGATTTGGGGATTGTTTTGATTAGCAAATTTGAGAATAAATTTGATAATCTCTCATTGGTTGAGCAGTTGACTACAATTAAGAGGCATCCAAATGAGCATATTTCTAATTTTAATTTTCGTTTTCAGCGAACTTGGGACAAAATTCCAGCATCTGTTAAACCTTCTAATGATTATGCATTTTTATTTTATTGGAAGGCTTTTAACAGTGATATCTCAGTGATGATTCAGTTTATGGGTGGAAATACTCTGCCAAATGCATTTGACATTGTTGTTAGAGCTGAGAACAACTTGATACAAGCTAGTAAGTTACCTCCTAGGCCTCCAATGCCTTATTTTGCAAAAGTACAACCAGTTGTACCAGCTATTGTTCCACCTATGCCAGCATTACCAGCATTTAATATGCAAGTTGCAGCAGAAGAACATGTTGCCACAGCTCCTTTTAGACAGCTAAAAGAGAAGAATTTGGAGTTAAAAAACAAAAGTGACAGTATGATGAGAACGTTGCAAACTTATGACAATGAGATCACGAACTTGAAGAGGCAACAAGGTTAGTACAATAGGCCTCCTCAAGTTTCTTATCAATAGAATAGGCAATCTAATCAAGCCTTTGGTTCAAACTAGCCACACCAAGCTCAAGGACAACAAAGGAATTACAATCAGAGGACTAGTCAACCTTATAACTATGCAACTCCTAGTACTTTTAAGGAGATAGTAGTTATCCCCCAGAATAATTATGCACAAGAGGAGGAATGGTGTAACACTTGTAATGCAAGCCATTTTTGGCTTGATTGTCCTCATGCGCTTGAAGCTAGGAGGCAGGATGTTTTAAATGGTCAACTAACTAATGTTCAAGGAGATGCTCAGAATGATCAAATGCAGCCACAAGGTAATCCTGATGTTACTTTAATGAATTTTAATGCTGATGAGACTGTTTTAACAACTAATTTTGATTAAAATCAAGTATGGAAGCCTGTAGCAGTAGGTACAAGGTCCAAAACTAAGGCTGCAAATGAACAACAACAGGCTGATAAGGTACAACAACCTGCTGTTATTCCACAACAACAAATATTAAAAGGTAAACAACAACAAAATTAGGCTCAAGACACACCTTCACAGCCATTACAACCGGCAAAAGAGCTGGCTGTTCCAAAATAGCAGCAAAAGGTTAGTGTTCAAAATTTTAATATTGTTGATCACTTAAAGAAACCACATGTTCCTGTATCTATTTGGGAGGTTTTAGCACTTTTAGGCCAAAAGGATATGCTGCAGGAAGCATTGCAAACACTTGCACTATCTGATGATGCTTTCAAACAACAAACTCCTAAGGTGTTAATGGCTGGAAATGTAACTTCAACCCAGCAATCACCCAAGTTGATAAAGCCACCACCTTTTTACTTCACTGTTATAATAGGACATAATTTAGTGCATAATTGCATGATTGATTCAGGTGCTTCTAGCTCAGTTATGCCCAAGAAATTGTAGATCAGCTAGGCCTTGAATATGAACCAATTGAAAAAGGGGTAGTTCAGCTTGATGGGACAACAGTTGATACTGTTGGAGTTCTAAGTAATCTCGATTTGACCATGCATGCTTGTCCTAGTTTTTCAATACCTATGGATGTTTTTATCATAGATTTACATCCTAATTTCTCTATTTGCTAATCACGAGATTTCACTGCCAAAATAGGAGGGTATTTATCTGCAGATTGGTCTCATATGCTTTTCCGCACTAGGTATAGTACTAAGGTAACTGTTCCTTCAGAACCTATTGCAAAATTCTGTATTGAGCCATATGTTAGTGGTACTGAAAACGGAACAACAACTGTAATTTTTGATCAAGAGGAAATTGATGCTATTCACGAGTCACAAACACAGATTGATCAAATTCCTGACATATTGTTAGACACATGGGCTACTGAAAATGTCAAAATTTCTAATGAACAGATTGAGGAGCTAAGTTTGGGTAACTATGTTATTCATGAAATCACTGATTTCATGCTAGCTGTCATAAAAGGTATAGATTTGGAGCAGCAATCTGATGCTGTTTAGAAATTATTTTTTGATAGTTCACGCAGCAAAATAGGTGCTGGAGGTGGTTGCATGCTGATTTCACCAGCAAATGAAAGGTATTATTCATATTTCAGATTTACTTTCAGCTGTACAAATAATGTTGCTGAATATGAAGCACTTGTGCATGGATTAAAATAGGTCATTAAAAAGGGTATTAGCTGTTTGCAAGTTTTTGGTGATTCAGAACTGATTGTTAATCAAGTTAGAAATGTTCATACAACTAAGAACGATTTATTGAAAAGCTATAAACATGTTGTATGGGACTTAATTGAAGGATTTGAAGCATTTAACATGCAATCTATACCTAGAAATCAGAATAAACATGCTGATAGACTTGCAGTAGTTGGAGCCCAATATGACATTCTAACTGAAATTAGTAAATCTGAAGGGCTAAACTATGTTAAGGTGATTGTTAGACCTACTGTACCTAATAATACAGATAGTTGGTAGGTTTTTGAATCTGATCAACACATTGTCAATTTTTTGAGAGAAGAAGCTGAGTTTGCACAGCCAAACCAACAAAAATTGCAGAATCAATATGAGGATTAGATCATTCAGTTAAGGACAAATAAATTACCCAAAGGTCTTGTGACCTTAGAAACAATGTTCGGTACTAATGATGAGTTTGAAAAGGACAAATCCAGCTTACAGATCAAAAAGGAACATTACGAAGAAATTGTTGTTGCAAAGGATAAAGTGCTGAAACTTGGAAAGGTATGTACTCCTGAAGAGCGTCAAATCTTCATCAATTTATGCAATGAACTTCAGGATATTATTGCTTGGAATTATTCAGATTTGAAGGGATTTGACCCTAGTATTTCTTAGCATACCATTGACTTAGAACCAGGAGCTAAACCAGTTAGGCAAAAGCAAAGGCCAGTAAATCCAAAATTAGAACCTTTTATGATCAAAGAACTGAATAAATTGATTGAGAGTAATATCATATTTCCAATTAAACATACTTCTCGGGTTTCTAATTTGGTTCCGGTTAGAAAGAAGAATAGAGAAATTATATTATGTGTTTATTTCCGTGACTTAAATAGAGCTTCATTGAAGGATAGACATCCTTTGCCTTCAATGGAGCAAATCTTGTAGGTTGTTTCAGGATCTGAATGGTTTTTATTACTTGATGGTTTCTCTAGTTATAACCAGATTTTGGTAAAGGAAGAAGACAGATTTAAAACAACATTTACTACAAAATGGGGAACCATGACTTATCAGAAGATGCCATTTGGTTTATCTAATGCAGGTGCAACATTTCAGAAAGCCATGGATAAAGTTTTCATAACTTGATGTATAGATTTGTACTTGTTTATTTAGATGATATAACTGTTTTTTAAAAAATGCATCAGATCACTTTTAGCATTTAAGAGTTATCTTTGAAAGATGCAGAGAATATGGCATTTCTTTAAATCCCAAGAAAAGTGTGTTTGCTGTCCATGAAGGTAAGTTACTGGGATTTATTGTTTCAAAAGAAAGAATTACCATTGAACCTGAAAGGGTAAGTGCCATTTTAGCACTGCTACTTCTAGTTCATAAAAAGGGTCTCCAAAGTTTCTTAGGAAGAATAAATTTTGTAAGGAGATTTATTCCAGATATTGCTAAATTGTTGAAACCATTAACAGCTATGCTAAAAAAAAATATGGTTTTCAGTTGGTTAAAGGAAGGTAAGTGCAGTTTTGAATTGATTAAAGAAGCATTAGCTGCTGCTCCTACCTTATTGAATCCTGATTTTTCAAAGGACTTTATCTTATATGTTTATGGAAATATTGACAGTATTGCTGCTATGTTAGTTCAGAAAAATAATTAAGGTTTTGAGTAGCCAATAGCTTATTTTAGTCAAGGTCTTAGAGACTATGAATTGCATTATTCATTTGTTGAAAAGCATGTTCTTGTTGTAATAAGGAGTTTGAAAATTTTTAGGCATATGCTTTCTAATAATAAGATCAAACTAATGGTTGCACATCCTTCTGTTAAGGATTTTTTGCTGAACAAAGATTTCAATACAAAAAGGGCTAGTTGGATTACAAAGGCAATGGAATATGACATTGAAATTAAGGTTACCAAGCTAGTAAGAGGTAAAGGATTATGTGAACAACTTGTTGGAAATGGAGACAACACTCCAGAAGTTGATTCTGATGTTGTTTTAACTTTACAAGATGATGAACAACTTGCTGTCCCAGTTTCTCAGAATGATTGGGTAGATGATATGATCATCTTCTTACAAACATGACATTGTCTTGAAGGTTTGGATAGATCAAAGCGAAGGTACTATAGATTACAATCCATTCCTTATTGTTTGCTGAATAACATATTGTTTAAAAAGGATTTGCAAGGTGTTCTGTTAAGATGCGTTAAACTAGATCAAGTTGATCATATTTTGCATGAATTTCATGAAGGGCCAACTGGAGGCCATTTCTCACCAAGAGCTACAACTCTTAAAGTGATGAAAGTAGGCTATTATTGGCCAACTGTGTTTAAAGATTCACATTCATGGGTAAGAAAATGTAAGGAATGTGCAATTTTTGTAGGAAAAGAAAAATTAGTAGCACTGCCTTTGCAGCTTATCTAAGTGGACCAGCCATTCATGAAATGGGGTCTTGACTTTATTGGTGTCATTAACCCACCTTCAAGTGCAGGTCATAAGTGGATTTTGACAGCCACTGATTATTTTACCAAATGGACTGAAGCAGTTGCTCTCAAAGATGCAAATGAGACTTGTTTTAAATTTTTATAATGACTTGATTTGTAGATTTGGTGTACCAGATTCAATAATTTCAGATAATGCACTTGCATTTACAAGAAATAAAATAGCTAAATGGGCTATTGAAAAGGGTGTGTATTTGAATACTTCATCAAATTATTACCCACAGGGTAATGGACAGGCCGAATCCACTAACAAGAACCTGATTCGCATCATAAAGCGGACAGTAGAGGGTAATCAGCGTTCTTGGCATGAAAAGTTAAAATCAACACTTTGGGCTGATAGAATAACTCCTAAAAGATCAACTTGAATGTCTCCCTACACGCTGGCTTACGGTAAGGAAGCTAGACTACCTATTTCAGTTGAGTTTCCAACCCTTGATTTCATGTATCAGTTAGATATGCTTGATGAAGGAACTATGTCAGCAAGATTGGCTCAGTTGAATGAGTTAGAAGAGAAAATGAGAGATGCAATGCAGAAAATTGAGCTTCATCAGGTTCAAATGAAGAGATCATTTGACAAGAAAGCATCTCCAAAAAATTTCCAGCCAAGAGACATTGTGTTAAAATGGGATGAATTGGAAAGTAGACCTGGAAAACATTCGAAATTTGATGCTATGTGGGCTGACCCGTATATCATAATAGCCAACATGCCACACAATGCTTTCCATTTGTCTACACTTGAAGGAGAAGAGTTAGCAATCCCAGTGAATGGGATCCACCTCAAACATTGCTTTTGAGGTGAGTGAATTTTGAATAAGTGCTTTGCACATTTTTAGTTTGCTTCAGTTAGTTGCAGTTAGTTGTTTTCAAACAGAAAATAAGCATGTTGCTGTAGCGCATCATATGACATGGATGAGCACCCATCACATAGAGCCTGAGTCACAATTCGTTGCTCTACATCATAGGAGACCACATATCTTACTATTATGAGCTACAACAACAGGTTTATTTGCTGTTTTTGTTTTGTTAGTTTGATCAGATCACAGAATGTCATTTCTGGAACTTAAGAAAACAATAGAAACAAGCGTTCATCAAGCAGAGCATGAAAATTTTCCGCTGCCCTATCTCATGACAGCTGGCTTACACAGCCCTCTGGAAGTGTAGAAATGGTATTTTTCAGTCTGGTTTTTGCTATTTCATATTCCTCTAAGTGCTTCCAACACATATTTCAGTTTTCAGTTGTTAGTTTCCTGAAGGTTGCAAGATAGGTTACTTCGTGGCAAAACTGCTCAGGAATGTACACATTAATCAATAACACAAAACATTGGTTATTCCAATGTTTCAGATTACGCGTAATGGTCACATTCCAAAGTAGGATATCCATGACTTAACCAAGCTTGCAGATCTCAGAAAGAAGGCAGATTTTTCAGGAGAAAGTATTTGATATAATTCAGAAAAAACGGACTCAAATTTGTTTTCTACCTCATGCTAGCTGTTTGCAAATCAATAATTGTATCTCTTCAGCATCATCATACCACATAACTGATTTATCAGTCATATGATGGTGCTGAGGATAGACAAGTACAAATTCCCTAAACAGCTAGCATGAGGTCTTTTGTTTCAGCTTCAGTTTCAGTTTCAGTTTTGCAGTTGAGTGGTGTGTTTAAGTTTTCATATTTTTCTAAGTTTTTCTAAGGTTTGAGAAGGTTCAGTTGTTCCTAAGTTGAAGACTTTGTGCCCAATGGACTGCAAGAGGCAACTGGTCTTTTGTTTAGCAGGCAAACACCCCTGAGAGGTCGCCAAAAATGTTACCAAATTTTCACTACAATTGTTCTAATTGGTAGGGCTATTACCAGCCCTTAATTTTGATGAGGTTGGTTCATTTAGATTCATTAAAATGCTGTTGTAATTGATTATTTCAATTATCAGACTATTTCCTAATGACTGGTTCATTTATGGTTTCATTGAAAAAAATCTCAGATTTTCATTTTTGCTGTCATAACTAATTTAAAAATCAGATTTTGAACAAAGTACAAATGCTTGAGTTTAACAGAAAGAAGAAAAATATGTGTGCATTTCATATAGTAAAAATACAATATTGAAATTATCCACACAAGCAGTGGTTTCTCTCAAAACTATAAATTGAAAGTACATTTTTGAGATATGCAAAGATATAAAATGAAAATGCATTTATATGCAACCACACATCCCGTGGCATAAGGTTAATGCAAGCATGCATTTTAGTCTTAATTTAATATAGAAATTTAAAAAGCTATTTATATTTGTGTAAATGCAAAAAGAAGAAAGAGAGGATAGGTTAGCCACCCCCCCCCCCCCCCCCCCGCATTGCCTGGTGTTTCTGTGGAGGGTCAAACAATGCTCCACCCTTGATCCTGCATCCTAAGTTATCCTACAAAAGAAGAGAGAGAAAGAGGGGTCAGTTCATGTGAACTGAGCAATGGAGTAGGCTAACCTTCATTCTAGCTATCTATTTCCATACATTTATAGAAATGCAAATTAGAATGCATAAATGGAGCTGTTGGAAGCAATGATCACATCACAGAAAATATTTTTTTTTCTTAACATTGTTTGCTTCATGTGCAGATTCAGGTATAAAAACTAAGGAGGTTGTTGAAAGGACGTGCACACATTATATGCATGAAACTTTCCGACTGAAGTTATAGAGAGGCGAAGACATGAAGACCGGAGGACTAGAGGAGGCTATTGAGGGGGCATGCATAAGTTTAGGCATGGGACCTTCTGGCCAAATCATGGTGTTGCAGAAGACTAGCTGTTAAAGGGACATGACCTTTGTCATGAAACCTTCCAGCCTAATAAATCAGATTTGCAAGTGCTACAAGATCATTTTCATTTCATTCTAAAGTTTTAGAATTGCCACAAGTGTTTCAGCATAGATATCAAATTGCTACAGAAGGTATTTATCATATTCTGCTACAGAAAGTTATCTTACAAAGTATTGATTGTCATAGAAATCAGATTTACATTCAAGGATGTATGACATGTCAAAATATGAGGAACAACAAATACAAAGTAAATGGATGGATGTAATTAGTAAAGACACTATATGAGAATCAGATTTGAAACAAAAGAAAGAACAGTTCATCGTAGAATCAAAACAACAATTTTCAGCTATATAAGCAACATATATACATGATAGTGCAACTATTTCAATGACAACAATATCATTAGAAAACAATAAGATAAGCAATGGTTTTCATTAACACAACAGCATATAGAGATATAAAGAGAGGAATAAATGAAATGCTGTTTGAAATAGAAAGAAGTATCACAGGATGATTATACAACCACAATGAATGTTGAAGAAAAGCCATAGGGACTAATCAAATGACAGAGTGACAGTGTGAATAAAAATGTATGTTCAAATTAGAATGCTGAAATGCTAAAGAAACGGCATTTATTTTTTAGATACATATTTGAATGTTTTGCTCATGGGTGTCACGAGCCCGTGATCGAATCTCATGAGCATAAACATTCAGACTATATTGCATTTTGCATTTTTTTAAAGAGATAATCCGGTTGCAAGCAGCATTTCAAAGGATTAGGATTCAACAATATTTGAAAGAAAAAGTGTTATAATCAGTATTGATGTCAAGATGTATGTACCCATGGCTGTAACATATTTCTTATCACTTCAGCATTGCATACTTGAATGCATAGAAATAACACTTTCAGATTGTTATGGACAACAAAGAAGTATACACAATAAGCCTTGAAATATTTTAAAAGAATCCTACTTGCAGTCACATATTAAAGGATTATCATTTCTTTTAGGAATCCGGAATACAGACAACAATAGTTAAACAGAGCATAAGGAAACCGAGTGTGTCAACAAGCTGGAAATATCAGTAAAAGCCGAGCTGTACATTTAAGCTTCAGTCATGACAGGAAGAAATCGAGATATGGTGGTTACAATCCAAACAAATAGTGAGAAAGAGAATCCTCTACATTAACTCCAACATACAAGGTGTAGGGACTAAGACAAAATAGAGTTGTGAGCTGTGTTTCAATTCATTTTGAGGTAAAAGATAGCAATCAGTGTTTATGTTAAGCATTAGAAAGAAAAATTCAAGAATTTGACAAGTATTGATAGGCTGCGAGTTTGTCAAAAAACAGTGATTACTGTTAGTGAATAAAAAAACCCAAAGTTTGGGCTGGGTTCAGTCAAGGCCGAGCTTAATGATTGGTGTGTTCAACATGTCAAGTATTGTGCCAAGCTTGTGTTCCAACTCGTACAAGGTAAACTCAGCTAGTTATGGCGTAAAGTAAGAAATAACTTTCAGTTTTTTTACTTTTGAAACAGTAAGCAAAAGTCCAAATTTACGCAAGAGAAGATTCATGCAAAGAAGCTTTCAAAGTGATGGTACAATTTTCAAGGAGAGATTACTTTTGATGTTTCATCTTTTCAATACGGAGAAAAGCCCTAAAAGTTTATAGCGAAGTGAGAGGCTGAAGTCAGTAGCCAGAAACCAAAGGAAAGTGGTCCATTGTCTGGAACTGAAAAAGCAGTGTATGGTGTAAACAACTCTGTGGATTGAGAAAGACTGGAAGGGCAACAACACGTAAGAAAAATGGAAACCCTAGAATTATTTGCAACGAAAAAATGGAAACCCCAAGTGCACTATTTTAAAAAAAATAGAAAATGCACAAATATGGTGATACCCAGTACCAAGAAAAATGCTTCAAACAGAGAAGGCTACAGTTAAAGATTCATGGCTGTCAATGTTTTGGCCAACAACAAATCCTAAATATTTCAAACTCTTATGCTTGGGAAAATGTCAGTAGAAGACATAAATAAACGTAGAGATATCTTATGAAGAAAGTCTCAAAAGAACAACTTACTTGTACAAAGGAGATGGCAGAGTTTTATCTTCACCATAGCAGCTGGGAGATGCATCTCAGAATGACTTTACAGTCATGGAAAGTTTAGAAACAACAACAGATAACAGGATAACCACGAGAAGCTCAAGATTGAAGAAAGGTGTAATAATGGAACCTCATGATGGTAACTGTAGAACACACCAACAATAAAGGATTCTGTGGAAAATACTTCACAGAGGAGGGGACAACAAATAGCAATGAAGGAGCAGAGTTCAGGTCCATTTTTCTTCGTTCATGGCAAATCTTCAGCTTCAAACCCTAGTAGTGGTGCCTGAAGGAGAGCAAAACGACATCAAAGCAAACGACCAAAATGAAAATTAGGTTGAGATTAGGGTTCGATACCTTAGTTATGGACCGGATTTCAAGCTTCTCTTCAAACCAAGTTAATTCCCTAATGAAAGTCTCGGTTTTATATTTTTCACTTCATTTCTTGATGCAGAAAGGCATTTAGTAATTTCCCTTTGATCCAAGTTTTAATACTCTATACTATATCTTATGTCTAAGTTAAATTTAATAGATAAGTTCTTATCTATTAGATTTAAGTTATATGTTAAATATAATATATATCATTAAAATTTGGATTAAGTTAAATATATTTAATATTTTTAATATTTTGTAAATTTTATTAATTTACTTAATATTAAATATATTAAGTAGGATTTTCATTATATTTAATTTATTTTAATATTAAGTAAATTTTATTATTTACAAGATATTAATAATATTAAATATAATAAGGGAATTATAAATAAACCTTTTGCATTTTTCCTTTAAAGTGATTAAATATATAGCGTTGAGATGAGCATTTTGAGTCAAGGAGTTCTTTCAGTTTTGAATCAGTTGATGGGGCAGTTTTGGCATCTTGGAGCTCTTTGGAGGTGATTTTTGAGTTCTCTATCAGTTACTATAAGTTGGGGAGTCTTTTGGAGTAGTTTGCTTGCAGTTTCCAGCAATTACTTTCCTAATTTGGTGGGTTTTTTCTTCATATCCGACCCCCATAAAATATGCATGTTTTATGGAGATTTGGAGTAATTTTGAGGGGTGTTTGATTGACACTTCAGTTATGCATGGCTTGGAGGAGTTCAAGGATCACTTAGACTACATTTTTTGATAGTTTGACTCCTTATTTCATGGGGTTTTCTCATGCATTCAAGTTGAGGTTTTGGGACTCTATTTATTGTATTTTCACCTCATTATTGAGGACCTTCTTTTTGGCTCACCTGTTTTGCATATTGTATACTTGGGAGAAAATTGTAAGGCATTTTGTAGTAGAAATTTTTCCAGCATTGATATATAGAGACAGTGGTTCCTTCCCATTGGTTTGAATACAATATTGTGATCTTTTAGCTTTTATGCTATGTTATCCTTCATCTAAGCTTCGTTCCGTATTTCATATTCAAATCTTGATACTTGCTATTACAGGTCTTTGTCTGTGTCCATTAACCTTTGCAGAAAATTGGTGAAACCCGGTTTCCCTCTCAAAGCAAAGGATTGCAGGTCCTTACATAGAATCACTTTTGTAGTTGCATGTTTGTTTGGGTATTGAGAACCAGAAGTGTCTTCAATGATTCATGTTGAATAAACTTAAGTTGCATATCATTTATTGGTGTATCACCTACTTTAGGTTTAGAATTCATTTACATTATTCCTTTCTCATCCCTTTTCCCACATACAAGTTTAGTTGTAGGTGATATTCCAAATCCAAAAGGAACCGGCCTAGAATCCGGAGATTCGTTCTCTCTCCCATCAACAAGAACGTTTCCATGTTTCAAAAGGATAGCTATATTCTGCATCAAGCTAGTGGTGCAATCCTGATTGACAACAGTTACCTGATTTACAGTTGTAGGCAAGGGGTTTAAGGCACCAACAACTTATGACTTCAGTGGGCTATTGCTACAGAAATCATTGGAAAGTACACAGGTTCTAGTTGATGATTAAAAAATTTTTTGGAAGAGAAAAGGATGCAACATCTTATTTGACGGATGGACAGATGGGAGAAATAGGACTCTCCTCAACTTCTTGGTGGCTTCTAATGGTGCAATGGTATTCCTCAAGTCAATAGATGCCTCAAAGGAAATTAAAACTGCTGAGACTTTGTGCAATTTGTTAGACGAGGTGATCCAAGAAGTTGGAGTTGAGAATGTTGTCCAAATTATCATGGACAATGCAGCTGCATATGTATTTGCAGGTAGAATGCTTATGGAGAGGCATCCCACAATTACATGGAGTCCTTGTGCTGCACACTGCTTGGACTTGTTGTTAGAGGATATTGGAAAGATTAGTTGGGTGAAAAGGGTGGTTGAAGATGCTAAAAGTGTCACCAAATTCATCCACAACCATACTCGGGTCCTCGCTTTGATGAGAAAACACACAAGTGGCAAGGACCTTGTGCGACCAGGAGTGACACAATTTGCTAGCCATTTCCTCACATTGCAAAGCATTCTTGGTGCCAATTCTCATCTTAGGCAAATGTTTGTGTCTGATGCTTGGCTGCAGTCTGCATATGCCAAAAAACCTAAGGCAAGTATTGTTTTTGATGATGGGTTCAACAAAAGCGGAGAGGAGTTGATCAAGGTAAGTAACAAACCCAAATATAAAATTTATACAAGAATCTACTAGCTATTTTTTTAGGGGTTAATTTTGTAATAATTTAAAATTTGTTTTCATTTTTCTAGGTGTTAGAACTTTTGGTAAGGGTTCTTTGTATGGTGGATGGAGAAGGAATGCCAACGGGTTTTATTTATGAGGCCATGGATAGGGCCAAAGAGGCCATTTCACATCACTATGGTGGAAATTCAAAAAAATATGAAGTCCTTTGGTGCATCATTGATCGTAGGTGGACACATCAGCTCCACCAACCGATACATGCCTTGACATACTACCTGAACCTGAGATTCTACTTCTCTGATTCATTTAAGGCTGATGAGGAGGTCATGTCAGGTGTTATTACATGCATTGATAAGATGGTTCTTGACCGTGACTTGAGAGACAATTTTCTTGATGAGTTGGAGGTGACATTTAACATTTGTTATATCTTATAATTTATTTATGATTCATGAATTTGGAAATGCTCATTGTTGAGTTTGAGTCTTTGACAATTCTTATTTATGAATTTTGAAATGGTCATTGTTCAAGATCTACAAGGGTGCAGAGGGGAGACTCTTCTCTTCACAACAAGCAATTGACAGGAGAGAAAAACAACAACCAGGTAAAAGTTAAAAACTTAAAACATTTTTTTCATACTAGAAGAAAAAATTAAAAACTTGATAATTATTGTTACAAACTTACATATTTTACTCAATTCTAATTTCTAATATTTCTAAATGTTTTTTTTGTAGATTTATGGTGCCAGCACGCCTAATCTTCAAAAGATAGCCATCCGTGTTTTGTCTCAGCCATGTAGTGCTTCTGGGTGTGAACGGAATTGGAGTACATTTGAGAACATTCACACAAAGAAGAGAAATAGGTTTAGCTAGAAGAGACTCAATGATCTTGTCTTTGTTCGGTATAACCTTCGCCTTCGCACTAGAAAGGTGGAGGGTGTTTCACATGAGTCCATTGACTTGGACGAAATTGATCCATATGGTGATTGGACGGTCAATGAACAAGATGAAGGTGATGATGTCCTCCTTACAGAAGAAGATATTGCAGAGTTAGAGAGAGGTGCAGCAGCAAAAGCAACATCATTGGCTGATTCTAGTGAGATGGAGGATAACGAAGATGAGGACTTTGATGTTGAAGAAGAAGAAACAACTCCTCCTTTACATACCACAACGCCTACTAGTTCAAGGTGTAAAAAATTGAGTTATATTAGAAGAGGAAAGATGAGGATGTAGTCTTTAGTTTGCTGTTTTTCACATTTGGACATATAATTATATCTAATTTTGTAAACATTTATAAACTTATGCTGCTGTTAAACATTTTAAAGTTTGCAACTATGATGATATTTCGTATATTGAGTGTTTGAGATTCATATGACATGTGTAATGTATCAATTATGGCTCTTATGTTCTTTAAATGCATTAATTTATTTGTGTTTTTATGTAAAACTACGGTTTTTTCCTTTTGAGGAGTCTTTGCCAATTCTTTCATGTTTCTTTTGCGAGTCCGAGTCCGAGTCCAATTTTTTGGTTTGCCGAGTCCGTGGTGAGTCCGAGTTTTTCAACCTTGCTCTGATCTATGTATCTAATCTACACTTCTGATATGCATTATGAATTACAATATAAATTTTTTTAGGAGTTGCATCCGATATAGTATTAAGGAATATACTGAAGTCTATCCACCTATAGTTATGATATATCTTTCTTGTTCTATCTTTATAAATATGCAATTGCCTCCGATATTATTTATAGTGATTATGTTTTTTGCCTGATCTGAACTTAATAAGTGTACAACGTATGTATTGTTCCTTATAGAAATATTGAATTATATGTCATCAATTTGTACCAAGGAGGTAATTGCTCCAACTTCCAAGAGCACAAATGTCCTAGGAGATTCATTTTCAACTAAATGAGATAGAACGCCTTCTTATATCTTGTTGGCAAGTCACATTGGGAAGGGCATATCTCATGTCTCTTAATACTCAACACCCTTTCGTAACAAACACTAATCTCACCTGTTGAGTTATCGATGAAGCTTGTATTCTTAACCGGTCTTGTTTAATGATAATTGCATCCTTTTATTAAGCAATCCATTAGTCTTCAGATTGCACCCATTCATTATTATTAATTTTTAAACTAGTGATCGATGTTAGTGGATTCTCATTGTGACTCTTCATTAGTTTCTTTTTGCCGATTGTTAACAAATCAATGTTGATTTATCTGAGATCAATGACATTTGATGCTTAATCGCATTAGCAATTTTTTGTTAACAAACTTCTCTTCATAATGTTGATACTTGATTTAATTGAGGAACTTAATCGTCTTGTGGGTGGATATGTTAATTAATAGTTAATTCTATATAATTACTGGTGCTTGCAACTAGTTGGATAGCGATTCAATCATTATCAATTAGTATGATAATTTGGCATCACTTTTGACTCATGCCTTAGCCGATTATTATCATCACCGATGTCCATTAATTGATGTAGCTATTGATGTGATATATTTACGCTTCTTCCCAGCTGTTTGTCGAACTGGATTCTTCTCATCCTTAGGATTATGCACAACGATTCGTCTCTTAGTCTTAGTCGCCTTATTCAAGATGCTTGTTATTTTATATATGCATTGTAATATACATATGTATTATTTCTATATTTCTATATATATTATATTTCAAATTCAATTATTATATATAATATGTTAATTTATTATATTTTATCTATATTATGTATAATATATATTTAGATTATAATATATGATAATGTTAAATGTATATATGTTATTATGATATATATATAAATATATATAATATATCAAATTTTATATTATAATTATTCATTTAGTTTATATTTTAATATTATTTTATTATTTATTTATTATTAAGTCCTATTTCGATGGGACAACACAATTGGATTTGATTTTGTTGAAGATCCCTAAATTCATCAATTTCCTCTTTGTAGCAATGGTGTTCTTCATGCCCAAGTTTCTTGCAATAACTACATGTGGACCTCTTCGTAGAATTTTTCCCTTTTGATGAGGGAGATGAATTAGTTGGAGCTTCTGATTTTGGCCCCTTTGCTTGATCTTTGTTTTGTTTTTTTGCCTTAGATTTTGTGGCCTTTTGTTCTATTGCAACAAGAGTTTTTGGTTTTGAAGACTTCAAAGTACCCATTTAAACTAATTTGTCTCGCTCCTCTATGAATGAAACAACAAAATTTGCAAGTGAAGGCATAGTAAAATGTGTACCAACAGCACTTTTTGTTCATGAAAAGTAGAAACAAACACTAAATAGTAAGGACTAGTTATGGTAAGACACCTAAGACCAATTGTTCATCTTGCTTCTCAATTCCACATTGTTTGAGTTCTAAGATACCGGTGCGTGCAGGTTTGGCCTGGATGCTGATGCGGGTGCCTTTGGATACGGATCTGGAAGCGGGTGCCCTGTGGGTGCTTGCAGGATGCGCATCCCAGGTAGCTAGATATTTATCTGGACTTCACGGCTGGGTGCTAACAATTTAATAAAAAATTATCTGCACTTCCCTTGCCGCCTAGCACTCTTCTTCACGCCCAACACTCTTCTTCAAGCGCGCACAGCATCTGAAAAAAATTTAACCCTTTTCTAATGTTCAAGTGCCCAATTTATTTAATAATAACAATTAGTTTTTGGGAATGATGTGTGGCTAGCCAATTAGTTTATTTATTATTAAAATCTTCCCATCTATGAAGACTTACGACAAGTTTGGTCTTCCTCATTTAAAATCACCTTTTTAAAAAATTTTATGACTTATTACTTGCAAAGTGACTTTAATATCACATATTATTAATTTAATGAAGTAAATTTTATTTATTAAAATGAATTTCTTTCGCTCATTATAATATATATATTTTTAAATATATATAATGACTTTAATATCACATATTATTAATTTAATGAAGTAAATTTTATTTATTAAAGTGAATTTCTTTCACTCATTGTAATATATATATATTTTAAAATATATATAATGACTTTAATATCACATGTTATTATTATTTATTTAATAAAGTAAATTTTATTTATTAGAGTGAATTTCTTTCACTCATATATATATATATATATATACACACATGCATCCAAACGCATCCGCATCCTTTAAAAAAAAAATTCACGCATCCCGCACCCGCTTCTCGCATCCGCATCCGAATCGGTAACTTAGTTTGAGTTGGAACCTTATCAAATTAATTTAGGGAAGTTTTATATTGTGTCAATGTCTTGTGGATTTAGACTTACTAATTTCTTCTCCATTTGATTCCCTCTCATTACATCTTGTTTGCTAAATAAATTCTCCAATGTTGTCCATACATCATTAGGTGTTGTGGCAGATTCAATATGGAAGAATAGGATAGGAGAAATGGACATACAAAATTTACCATAAGCTTCATCACTTTGATTATACCATTTGCACTTTTTTGTAGTTGCTATAGTTTCAGTTTCCAAACCCATTGTCACCTGATATAATCCTAGTTTCTTAAGAAGTATCTCCATATTACGCTTCCATTAATAGAAATTAAATGTAGTTAGGATTAGATCCATGGTTGTAAAACTAAGTTACTGGGTTCGCACCTTGGACCCTCAAACCGGGTTCGGGTGCAAACCGGGTCCAGGTCCTCACAATGGTCCAGGTCGGGTTCAAATAGGGTTTGTACTTCGACCTGTGGGTCCAAACCACCACATACGCGTGACAGTCCCAACTGGTGCTGAGAGGGGAGGGGTGAATCAGCACCTCTAAAACTTTTCTATTTAATTTTGGTGAAGTATACTTATAACTGTAAGCCAAACAAATTCAAGCATATAATAAGAGTAAGCAAACAATCACACAGTGACACCAGATTTATCATGTGGAAACCCGATTAGGGTGAAAACCACGGTGTGAGGAGACCTCACAAATTCTGTACTCTTCTGGAGTACGCCTTGTTAGGAGCCTTCCCGGTTAAAGGATTAAAATGCACTGTTAGCTGCGACCCGATTAAGGGATTTGTTACAATAAGGCTGGTTAGTGCCTGCCTGGTTAGAGGGCTTTGAACACCTTGAAAGATGTCACCCGGTTAAGGGATTTGATACAAGGGACCTATTAGAGTCCACCCAAATATTGGGATTTAATTGTTGTAATTGCTAGAAAACAATAGAAAGATTGACCTTTTTCAAATGGCTTTGCATCGCCTGATAAGATATCTGTTTATGCTTAACTGAGAAGCATCATCGGTCGCCGCAGGTGTGTTCTCCTCTACTGTTGTGCTTCTCTGCACACTCTTTTTTCTCTCTTCTTCAAACTTCTTTTTACCCTGGCTTCTACAACATACAGGTTCACTCTTTTACTCGGCAGAATGAAGGCAACTCATATTCTCAACAGGCATAAGAATATCTAGAGTTATTGCCCTAATTGCGCCTCTCATGCATGACCTAATTTCAGATTCCTTTCGGATACATCACTCAGTAGAGTACCAGTTTACCGAGGAAACATCTGATGCATGCTTATGCTCTATCTGCTTTATGAAGAAAGCAATAGATGCGTATCAAGAACCTTTCCTTCACAAGAGATAACTTTTTGTTTTAAAGCCACAGATTCCGACTTTAAAACTTTCAGACGCGTCTCAAACCGATCACCTAGTTAACTCAAAGTTATCTGAATTTACTACAATAAATCCCGGTCAAAGAGTTGGTTGAAACAAATAGTTGACTATGACTTCCTCTGTTCATACTGGAGTCATTACTAGATCGGTTAAGAACCTCATGTAGTGAACAAGTAAGAGTCTTAGACCTGTCACTATCCTTTCCTTTGCTTACCGGTCGCACATTCCTCGGTTGTGTTGGTGACACCGGTTTGTACGTTTGCGTCCTCAGTGCTTTGTCTACACCGGTTGTTCCCTGGTCCTCGGTGGTTATCTACCTTTCCTTGACTGTGTGCATTACCCGGTTGCTGATGCTTAGTGTAGTGATCGGTTACACTAGATCACAGTCATTCCTTTCTTGCATGTTGTCACTGGGTGCCAAACCAGCCTCTTTTCATACAGATCCCCTTAGGGCTTTAGATTTTAGAGAGATGACAACTCTCTATCCTCTTTTGCCAATCAATGACAATACTTGTACCGGTAGTAGGCTTATTGGTTACCACCTTCTAATGCCAACAATCTCCCCTTTTGGCATTGATGGCAAAACCTTGATGGGAAATCATATCATCATCATGTCATGCTTGCATCTCTGTATCACTGCTGCTGCCACTTCCTTTTGTCCACTTCCGGTTTATTGCCAAACACTCCCCCTTTTTGACAATAATGCTAAAGGCTAGTCAGAAAGACTTCCTTTTTTTAATCTGCTCCCCCTACGGGTAGCAGTCGTTTTCATCAGTCCATAAAAGATGAGGTGTAACCCTCTGTTGAAGCATAATGAACTGATGATCACCTTTGCAGGTTTACTGAAGATCTTGAAGGGGTATCACCCCGAGTTTACCTCTGAGATACTCAAAAGTACTCTTTGGTAATGACTTTGTGAAGATATCAACAATTTGTTCCTTTGTGGGAACATACTCCAATCTTACCTCCTTGTCTTGTACCAACTCTCTCAAGTAGTGATACTTGATGGCAATGTCCTTTGTCTTGGAGTGCATGACAGGGTTCTTGGATATGTTGATTGCACTGGTGCTATCACAATAGATAGCTATCGGTTCAGGTATCTGTTCTTTGATTCCTTCCAGAAGTTGTTTGATCCAAATTACCTGTGTACAATTGATTGTAGCAGCAACATATTCAGCCTCTGCAGTAGATTGTGATATGCAGTTCTGTTTCTTGCTTGTCCAAGAGAGAATTCTCCCACCGAGAAAGAATGCACCACCACTTGTGCTCTTTTTGTCATCAATGTTGCCAGCCCTGTCTGCGTCAGTGTAAACTTTTACTTGGAATCCACCTTTGTGTGGAAACCACAAGCCATATTCCTCAGTACCCTTCAGATATCTGAAAATTCTCTTCACTGCTACGAGATGTGTCTCTTTGGGATTTGCAGAGAATCTTGCCAGTATGCCAACGACATGTGCAATGTCCGGTCTACTGTGAACAACATACTGTAATTTTCCTATCATGGACCAATACATTGTTTCATTTACTTCTTTTGCATCATCCTCCTTTGATAACTTGAGGTTAGTTATCATTGGAGTTCCAACTGGTTTAGATTCTTCAAGTCCAAAAGTCGGAAGAATTTCTTTTATATACTTGGACTGAGAGATAAAAATACCTTCTTTTAGTTGATGGACTTGTAGTCCAATGAAGAATTTTATGGCGTCTATCATAGACATCTCAAATTCTTTCTTCATTTCTTCAGCAAAGACTTTGCTCATCTTGTCATCTCCTCCAAATATGATGTCATCCACAAAGATCTCAGCAATCAAATTTCCATCTTTTCCGGTCTTGAGATACATGTTGCTGTTGTCCCCTGTTCTTGTGAATCCTACGGTCAGAAGGTATGAATGCAACCTCTCATACCAAGCCCTTGGAGCTTGCTTAAGCCCATAAAGAGCCTTTTTAGCTTACAGACCATACCACCTTTTTGTGCAGATGTGAAATTTTCCGGTTGTTCAATGTAGACTTCCTCCTCCAGTATTCCGTTAAGGAATGCATACTTGACATCCATCTGATATACTTTGAACTTCTTGTGAGCAGCATAGGCAAGAAGAATTCTTACTCCTTCCAATCTGGCTATTGGTGCAAAAGTTTCCCATAGTCTAGTTCAGCTTCCTGGGCACACCCTTTGTAGACCAGTCTTGCCTTATTTCTTATAACTTCCCCTTCTTCATTCAGCTTGTTCCTGTAGACCCACTTGGTTCCTATCACATTCTTGTCCTTGTTGTGAAGTTTTCACAACACCACCCCATCATGGATGAGGACCCCCTTTTCGCTGCCTTACTGCTGTTAGCAAGGCCTTGTTTAGGCCTTCTAGGATGTTAATAACGAAGTGCATAGCCCAAATTTCGAAGGACAGTGATTGTGCTTGCATCTGCCCCTTTAAATTTGATATTATGATCACAATTTTTGAAATTTTAGCTCCCCAAAGCAGCAGTTGAACCCAGAATCCGAACCAGACCTGCAAAACAAATTTAAAATGAATTAAAGTGGCTTTAAACCTTCCTTTTATATGAGGCGATTTGAAATTAAATTAGGCCAGGCCTAAATTGCATTGTTTAAACTTCGAAATGGCCCAAAATTAATGCAAATTTGGGCACTTAAATATAAAACGTGTGGGCTTGATCTAATTAGATCAGGCCTAAATCCGAATTTGATTGGCATTAAATCCTGCCCTATAAACTAGCATATCAGATCTGGGCAATTAAATAATAAATCTGGCCTAAAATCGAAATTGGGCAAGCCCTATACCTAGCGTGTACATTAAACAATAAATCTGGCCTTAAAACATGAAACTTATGGCCTTAAAATGGCCTAAAATTAATATAAGTTTGGGCACCAAAATCAAATTAGGGCCTGCCCTATATAAAACGTGGGGGATAACAGCCTTTAAATTTGTTGAAATTCGAAACTAATAGACCCCAAATCTGCCTTAATTAAAAAAATTAAATGCAAATCCCTCAAATTTAAAATAAATAAACTACTTTCATGGGGTTGTGTGATTTTTTCTTTATGCATTTAATTTAGTGTTGAGTTGGCAATTTTATTTAATTTTTTTTCCCTCCAAGGCCAAGTCGGCCCCATTTGAAGTGGCAAAAAATTGGTATAAGAGGAGGACCTTCCTCCTCATTTTCTCATTCATTTCTTGCAATTGTGCTTGGCAACGAATTTGGAAGGAGCAGCAAGGAGGAGTGAAATTTGGAAGCAGAGCTGCGAATTTTTCCAAGGGTTTCAATTTTTGGAGGGTCTGCGATTTTGGTGAAGGGCTGCTCTTGGAGCGAATTTTGGTGTCGTCTTCTTCTTTGGTGGAAGGAGAGATTGTTGGTGAGGAAGGTCTTCAAGTTTGTGGGAGGTTACTGGTCTAAGGGACAGAATTCTTCCTTGTTCTTGCTTGGTACATTTCCCGCATTCCATCTCTAGGGTTTAAAGAGGTGATATAAGGGTAGTTTCATTCATAGGATTTGAATAGGAGATATAAGTGTAGTCCCACCCCTAGGATTGAAGAGGAGATATAAGTGTAGTCCATCTCATAAGGAATGAAGAGACAGAAATAAGTGGTAGTTCCATCTCTAGAGTTTGAAGAGGCAGAGATAAGTGTAGTCCATCTCATATTGTAGAAAGAAGAGGCAGAAATAAGGGTTAGGATGGCGGATGCTAGTGCAAGCAAGAACCAAAGGGGAATGAATACCAAGAAAGACAAGGAAAACATGATGCCCAAGACCTGCCTTCTCAAAATTGAAGGAAAGAGGGGAGTCACTAAGTCATCAAGGCTCACTAGGTCAGATTTCAAATCAGAGTATGGCAACCTTATTGTGATTCTCAACCGAGTCATGGGCTCCGCTCAAGGTGAACTAAAAGAGATGTTCGAGACTCCAGGGAAAGACAAAGAGAAAGGGCTGAATGGATGGAAAATCTTGGAACAACTTTGAAAATCAAGGAGAGGATGGTATCCATATCCTCCATCATCTCGCCAACAGGTGGGAAGGAAGTTCACATCAAGTTACCGAAGGGACAAGTCCAATTATTTGATGACATTTCCAAGTACAATCAAGTTTGAATCAGATCGGGGGCAAGTTCAAGGATGCCCACCCAAGTCATGCCATGAGGAAATTGACAAGGAGTTGATAGTTTCGGAAGAGTTAATCAAAGTTAGAAATGTTGAGTATCAAGTAATATCTTCTCTTCATCAAAGATCAATTAGACCTATAGGACAGGGATGATGAGGTGGCAGTTAATTGTCTCCTCCAATCACAGAATTCCAGATTTCAAGCACAAGCAATCACAACACACCAAGTGTCCCATTTTCTCATTGGTGGAGAAACCTTTGTAATTTTCTTATTGGCCCATGATTTGGTGCCCTCATGTAATTGGTTGAAAATGTGGCAACCCTAATTAGGGTTTATAGGATGCAATTTGGGCCCTTGATTTCAGTTTTTTGCCTCTTAATCTTGGCCATTCATTGTACTTGAGCCTCCTATATAAGGCCATTTGTTCTCATTTGTAAAGGGAGTTATGTTGGAGAATTGTTGCCAGAATACTATCAAAATTGTTCTCTATTCATTGTTGTGGCTTGCATGGTGGATATACATGATCATTTTGGTGTATTTGCATGGTTCTTTACATCTCTCAATTAAAATAGGATTTCATTTCAAAGTTGTTAAGGTAAGAGTAGAAGTAGATGGCTAGTTGTATGGTGATGTTAGTGAATGTTTGATAGGGATCTATATACTAGGCCACTAGCATCCTAGCGGCTTGTTAGGAAGCCTTGTGTGGTAATCTAGTCCAATTCCCCTTGAATCATTGCATCAATGGAGGTAGCGCCGCTAGCAAGCTTTCATTAGGTTTGATTCCCATCCATTTGCTAATCTTTCCATTCCATAGGAGTAGTGGTAAAGCAGCAAGTAGTTTAGTAGTTGAAGTTTTCAAAGAGAAAAGTTGGAAGTGATATAAATTGAAGAAATTTATCTGAGTATACATTGCAGAGCTAGATCTCATCACCATCACGACAAAAATTCAACATCCTTGAGTGAACAACGTAAGCCCACTTATGTGATTAACCAGCAAATCACATTAATATAACTGAGTTAGTATCCACAAGTGTAAGGAACCTTGGAGTTTTCTCATGTTCTTCATGAGTATTTACTTTTCAAGAGAGGGTTGAGTGTTTGGTATTCTATATTGAGTATTCAATTGCTATATGTTATGTAGTGGTACAAAACTGACATCAACAGTCCTATGATCTTGGCACAAGCACCCATGTGTCATTCTTCTCAATTTGCTCAATTTCTTCCTCCATGGCCTTGACCCAATTTTCATCTTCCAAAGATTCCCTGGTGGATTTGGGCTCTATACAGGAAAGTAAACACATATTCTCTTTGGCCTTTTTCCTGATCAAGACATTTGCATGTTTGTCACCAATTATATTGTTAGTGGAATGATATGTGACATACCTTGGGAGAACCGGTCGCTCTTCCCAGTTAGGTTCTTCCGGTTGAGCAATTTCTTCAACATGGTTCTGAACATCTTGTTCACCATCTTGTGCTTCAAATACAGTCTCTTGCTCCAGATGTCTGTTCATATGGTGTTCACTTTCATCTTTAGTTGTTGCTTCATTGAACTCAAAGGCATTTCCTTCAATTTGACCTTTAAGACTGTCATGATCATCATGACCGGTCTTCTTAATCAGTTCTGAAGATTCATCAACTTTTACATTGATGCTTTCAATTATTTTGCCTGTTCTCTTGTTTAGACACTGGTAGGCCTTTCTTTTGGTAGAGTAGCCCAATAATGTTCCTTCATCGCTCTTGGGATCAAACTTCCCAGAGTACATATCTCTTTTGATGTAACATTTACTACCAAAGATTTTGAAGTAGCCTACACTAGGAGTATGTTTGAACCATAGTTCATAGGGGGTCTTACCGGTTCCCTTTTTGACTTAATCTCGGTTCAGTGTGTAGACAATAGTGCTGATGGCTTCTCTCGAGAAGTGATGAGGAAGATCCTTCTGAATCAACAGGGTTCTTGCACAATCGATCAACAACCTATTTCTTCTTTCTGCAACTCCATTTTGCTGAGGAGTCCTTGGTGCATATAGCTGTCTCTTTATTCCATGTTCCTCACAATAGTGAGTGAACTCTTGAGAGGTATATTCACCTCTTCTGTTTGATCTAAGACACTTCAAGATTTTACTGGTTTCCTTTTCCACTCTAGCCTTGTAGATTTTAAACATGTGGAAGGCCTCTGATTTATCTCTAAGAAAGAGTGTTCACATCATTCTTGAAAAGTCATCTACAAACAGCATGAAGTACCGGTCTCCATAATAGCTCTTTGTCTTCATTTGTCCACACAAATCTGTGTGCACAAGATCTAGAACATCTTCAGTAGAAAAAGACTTACTATTGAAACTTGTTCCTGTCAGTTTTCCTAATTGACAATCTTTACAAATACCTTTGATGGGTTTTGTAATCTCAGGGAGTCCTCTAACCGATTTCTTTTTGCTCACTTTGATAATACTGTCAAAGTTTGTGGTAGAGTCTCTTGTGCCATAGCCAACTATTGTCTTCTTTGGAAATAAGACAGATTTTGCTTGATTCTCCTTTGACTAAAGCTATGAGACAAGCTCCTTCCATTGAGTCTAGGTAGAACATATTACCTTTGCTCTGTCTACCGGTTGCAACATGGGCTCCAGACTTATTCTTGACTATACAGGAACCTTGTCTGAATTCCAACACGAAACCTTTGTTATTCAGTTGTGCAACACTCATCAAATTGTACTTGAGTCCTTCAATGCAGTACACATCTTCACAGACAACACTGTTGCAGAGTGCAATAGAACCTTTTCCTTTAATGGCACAGAGAGCATTATTCCCAAAGGTTATTGATCCGCTGTCATTGAGCTCCAAGCTGATAAATTTGTTCTTATCATAGGTCATGTGGTGAGTGCAGCTACTGTCAATGATCCAATCATCATGCTGATGAGATCTTGATATAAGTGCTATTTCACTTACCACTGGGATCTCCTCTGTTATTGCAACAAATGCAATTTTTGGATCCTCAGTCTTCAGATTCATTGTCTATGACTCCTTCCTCTGCAAGATAGCATTCCTTCTTTGCTTTGCTCTTGAACTAGTCTCTCTTATCTTTATTTTCATTATCAGGACATCTTGCAGCAATATGTCCTATCTTGTTGCAAGAGAAGCATTTCAAAGGAAGTTTTCTTTTGTACTTCCCTTTCTCTTTGGGGAATCTTCTAGCGATGAGTGCTTCAAACTCATTTTGCTCCATCTCTTCTAAGAGTAGATTTTCAACAAGATTACCAATCTTACTGGTAGAGCAATTACCGAGTTCTCTTCCCTTTTTGGTGGAAGAAATATTGACAGAAGATTTAAACGCTGCATCCTGAATGGGTAAGCTATTATCAAAATTACTTAATTCAAAAGCAGCCAGCTTACCGATTAGGGAGTCTAGGGTGACTTGATCTGTGGTGACCGATCTGAGCTCTTGAATGGCATACTGACGTCTAAGAGTTCTCAGTATTTTGCTAACCACCTCCTCTTCATTGAGCTTTCCTCCAGTGCTTTTGATGGAGTTGATCACCTCTTTGATTTGGTTGCTGTATTGCTCAATTTTTTCTCCTTCATTCATCCTCATATCATCATACTGTTCTCTTAAGCTTTCAACCTTGGCTCTTTGAACATTTGGGTCTCCTCCATATACCACTTGCAACTTGGCCCACATCTTGAAGGCAGATTCTAGATGTTCTATCTTAGCATAGACATGATCCGGTAGTGTGCTGGCTATCATATCCATAGCTTCCGTGTGCTCGGACTTGATCTTCTGTTCATCAGGTGGTAGGATGCCGGAGGGTTCAGTATAATCAGTGGTTACATGATTCCAGTATTGATCTCTGATGGTCTTCATATACAGCTTCATTCTGCTACACCACAGTAAAGTTTTCTTTTGAAAACTTTGGTCCTTCCTTTCTTATCATCTTGACTTTTTCTTTATGCGGTTAAGTGGTAAAGAAAATAGACGAGGCTCTGATACCAATTGACAGTCCCAACCGGTGCTGAGAGGGGAGGGGTGAATCAACACCTCTAAAACTTTTCTATTTAACTCAGGTGAAGTATACTTATAACTGTAAGCCAAACAGATTCAAGCATATAATAACAGTAAGCAAACAATCACACTGTGACACCAGATTTATCATGTGGAAACCCGATTAGGGTGAAAACCACGGTGTGAGATCTCACAAATTCTGTACTCTTCTGGAGTATGCCTTGTTAGGAGCCTTCTCGGTTAAAGGATTAAAACGCACTGTTAGATGCGACCCAGTTAAGAAATTTGTTACACTAAGGCTGGTTAGTGCCTGCTTGGTTAGAGGACTTTGAACACCTTGAAAGATGTCACCCGATTAAGGGATTTGATACAAGGGACCTATTAGAGTCCACTCAAATACTGAGATTTAACTATTGTAATTTCTAGAAAACAATAGAAAGAGTGACCTTTTACAAATGGCTTTGCATAGCCTGATAAGATCTCTGTTTGTGCTTAATTAAGAAGCATCACAGGTCGCCATAGGTGTGTTCTCCTCTACTGTTGTGCTTCTCTGCACACTCTTTTTTCTCTCTTCTTCAAACTTCTTTTTACCCTGGCTTCTACAGCATACAGGTTCACTATTTTACTTGGCAGAACGAAGGCATTTCATATTCTCAATAGGCATAAAAATATATAGAGTTATTTCCCTAATTGTGCCTCTCATGCATGATGTAATTTCAGATTCTTTTCGGATACATCACTCAGTAGAGTACCAGTTTACTGAGGAAACATCCGATGCATGCTTATGCTTTATCTGCTTTATGAAGAAAGCAATAGATGCGTATCAAGAACCTTTCCTTCACAAGAGATAACTCTTTGTTTTAAAGCCACAGATTCCGACTTTAAAACCTTCAGATGCGCCTCAAACCGATCACCTAGTTAACTCAAAGTTATCTGAATTTACTGCAATAAATCCCGGTCAAAGAGTTGGTTGAAACAAATAGTTGACTATGACTTCCTCGGTTCATACTGGAGTCATTACTAGATCGGTTGAGATCCTCATGTAGTGAACAGGTAAGAGTCTTAGACCTGTCACTATCCTTTCCTTTGCTTACCGGTCGCGCATTGCTCGGTTGTGTTGTTGACACCGGTTTGTACGTTTGCTTCCTTTGTGCTTTGTCTACACCAGTTGTTCCCTGGTCCTCGGTTGTTATCTACCTTTCCTTGATTGTGTGCATTACCCGATTGCTGATGCTTAGTGTAGTGATTGGTTACACTAGATCACAGTCATTCCTTTCTTGCATGTTGTCACTGGGTGCCAAACCAGCCTCTTTTCATACAGATCCCCTTAGGGCTTTAAACTTTAGAGAGATGACAACTCTCTATCCTCTTTTGCCAATCAATGACAATACTTGTACTGGTAGTAAGCTTATCGGTTACCACCTTTTAATGCCAACAACGTGTGCGGACCCACAGGGCCAAGTGTGGACCCTACCCGGACCCGATGCAGACCCGGGGTAGTCAGCGCAGACCCGCAAAAATTAAATGAAAAGGTGAGGCCAAAACACATTAAAATTTAATTATTTTTTGTCGAAACCCTAATAAGGAGCCTCCAAACACATTTCATTTCACATTTGCTTTCTCATTTGACTCTCTGATTTTGCTCTCTCCATTTTGCAAGTTGGAAGTGAGGTGATTGTATTCGAAGGAGATCGATTGTGGAGTTGCAAATACCTTCCAAACAGCAGATTTGAGTGTTTAAGGTATGCATTTCAACCATATTCTTTAGTTTTTTGATAGATTGTTTCAAGTTTTTGAAAATTTATAAATTTTTTTAAGTATTTGTAGAAGTTTTGAAGTTTTTTTTTTCTTCCATTTTTGTTATAGATTGCAACAATGAGTAGTCAAAGCTCAGTGGGTGGGTCTCAAAATTTTAAAATTGATAAAGGGTCTCCTCTATGGAAATACACTACAAGAATTTCTCAATGTCCTGGAGGTGGGGGGTTTGTATGGAAATGCAATTTTTGCAACTCAAACTATAGAAGCTCCTACTACTGAGTAAAACTTCATTTTATGGGCTCTGGGGGTAAAGGGCTTAATATGTGTGATGGTCCACTAGGGGGAGATAAGAAGGGGCTGCCATGTGGACAAATAGCAATGTTCATTAAAGAACAAGATGTGGATAAATTAGTTGCAAAAGGAAAACAAAGTGGTTATACTTCTGGAAAAAAAACCAATACCACAACCTTTTGGCAAGTGATGATTTGAGAGCACTAGGGATCACTTAAGGGTTGTCATTTATGACAACACTTATGTTGTAGTGATCACATGAAGTGATTATAAGTGTGGGTGACACAGTCATGAAAATGACTAAGTACATAATCAGAATTACAGTATATTGCAATACTATTTTGGTCAGCGAAGGTAGTATATGATATATTATGGCTTGCGAACTTAGAGGAAGACATTTTAGGATATGTATGACCTTCAATTAAGCTCGCACGTGTTTTGGTGTTGATATTAGTAAGATACAGTGATATGAAGGTATGTGAAGACAAAGAAACAGTGAAACAGGGTATATGAATAGTCGCGATGATTGAGGGAAGGCTAGACGGAATGGTAACATGCTAAGTGAGATGAAAGTTGTATATTACCGACACTAATACAAGATCGCAGACTCTACATTTATCATTTGTATAAGTAATTGTTATGTTTTATATTGTATTTGAGAGCCGACTGGATGGCAGAATTGATATAAGTATAGAGTGTTTTGTGGAAGCGATAAGTGTGAAACTATGTGATAGAGATGTATATGTAATGGATGTGAATTTGGGATATTAGAAAAGGCAGATAGCAAATGTGAGATTAGAGATTGACAAAGCTATAATTGGAACTATCAAAGCATAGCAGATGCTTGTGCAATTCACTTATTGAAGAACACTTTTGTAACAAATTTTGGTTGTAAGAGCTGTAAGCTCACCACACCTTTAACAAGATTTTTTGTATACCCCTAACAGGGTTTTCTATTCCTCTAACAAGGAAATACTATGTAATACTTAGCTCATAACAGGGCTAGATCTCCTAACAGGGATTCTATATTTTAGTGCATAGTTGTGGGTACCATCCCCACTGGGGTTTTCCCTTGGCCAGGGTTTCCTCGAAAACAAATAATGGTATTATGAGTTATGTGTTTATGTTCTTTTCATTTCAGCATTGATATGGTTTATTTTTAATTGGTTTAAGTTTAAGTTGAAGTGTTGTAATACTGACTCACCCCCCTCTCAGTACTACTTAATCCTAACAATTGGTATCAGAGCTATTGGCCCTTGAAGAGAAAGGCTAACAGCTTAAGGGAGATCAAAATGGATTCATAAAGTTTGCAAGAGAACTTTGAAGCAACACTTGATGACCTAGACAAAGAAAAGGCTGAGAATGGCGAATTAAAATTCAAATTAAGAAGAGCAGAAGGTTTCATTAAGAAACTAAAGGAACAACTTGAACTTTTAAGAAGTCAGAGACAAGACCTTATGGATAAGATCAAAGAGGATTCAAACAATGATACATCAGACCAAGTAAAGAAGATGGAGCAAGAAAAAGAACAAATTAATCTTCTGATGATTAAAGAAATTCAATATGAAAAGGATGCAAGATACAAAGTTAAAGAGACACTAAAAGAAGCAAATGTGCAGATAGGACAAATGAAGACTGAACTTGATCACTATAAGGATAAATGTCAGGAATTGGAGAAGTACAATCAGATCATAAAAGGTGAACTCACTCAATCCAAATTGCACATTGAGAAGTTACACGAGTAGTGATAAAATTGATTAACAAAGAGAGAGACAAAAACCTAAAGGAGACATGACTGGAATTGGATACAATGAAGGAGAATGTTCTAAGACTAATGATGAATCACATGAAGCGAAGATTGAAGATAGATCCACTTTTGAAAAACCTAAAGATTAGATTAGACCTTTCAAAGGTAGATGCGTTGGATGCAACAAAGTTGGACACATGAAAAGAGATTGCAGAAGTAAATGTCCTTTCAAACCCTTTACCGGTTATTGTTACAACTGTTATGCATATGGACATAAGAAAGAAGAATGTAGAAAACCTAATCAGTCAAGGAACATACAAGATTACATAAGAGAAGAGTCAACAGCCAAGATTACATGCTACAAATGCAATAACCTTGGGCATATTGTAAGGTATTGTAAGCTGCAGGTTAATCAGGATAGAAGACCGCCTACATGTTTCAAATGCAACAAGTTAGGACACAATGAAGTTTTGCAGGTATAATAGAATGAACAATAAAAGAGGACCACCACCTGTGCTTATAAAGAAGAATATTGGTGACAGTGGTAAAAGTCTTAATGAGTACATGGATGAGTTTAAGAATCATTTCAAGAAACCAGCAAATGAAGATGATGAGAAGATATGGAAGGTAAAACATTTCAATAAGGCATTGGTTTAGGGAGAGACAGTAGATACTACTATGTCTTCGCATGATGTTGACATTACTACATCGACCTAGAAGGCCGCATGGCCTTAGGGGGAGCATTGGATGCAGACAACAGAATATATCCAGCCCCTGATTATGTGGAATAAGCTCATGGGAGCTTAGATATAGTATGTATAGACACAATGGAGTTTATGTTTGTGATCGCAGCACTTGGAGATTCATATCCTATGATCGCGAAATTTATGTTTGACTGGACAATGTGCCAAGTTGAGCCACTTGTGATTAATGCATTCACTCACCTTGCGATGGATAAAACACCTTGAAACATATCATTTCTGCACTATTTGATTAACAACGACCAAGGAGAACAGAGTTAAGAAGCACTACAACCATCTAGCAACTACATTGCGTGATCATTTGAAGCAAAAGTTCTGGAATTTGGCATATTCAAGCTATTTAGATTATAAACTCTACCAGAAGCTATGGATGCACCTGTCATATTTGATGTTATTGATAGACCAAGGTATAGGTTTAAGAGGCACTCGTTTAAGTCTTGTGAGGATGATCCAGAAGGAGCATTTTTGCAAACCCCATATGGCATGTTACATGTTGAAGATATTAGGGCTTACATCCACTGCAAGTATGAGACCATAGGAGATGTAGAAATCTATAGGGAACTAGGTGAGATGACAGAATCTGATGGGAAAATGAAAGAAGAGTTCAAACACTTGGAAGAACAATCTATTATTAAGCTAACCCTTCTTAAAGAGTTTTGTGAGACTGAATGGTTCAAGATCATTCTAAGCAGAATCCATGATCAATTCATTTGGATAGGAGAGCAACTTGTTAAGATATGTAGCCAGATGATTCACGAGATAACCGGATTAGACAATAGTGGAGCCCTCCCAGTAGCAGAGAAAAATATCAAGAAACAAGTAGAAACCCTAACTCATTCTAAATGGGATAAGAGAGCGATGATTGTGAATGACATCTTCTAGCAAGATGTGAGATTGGTAGCAATGCTACTAGGTTATAAGTTGTACTATAGTAGTAGACCTAATTCTGTGTCAGCAAGGGTAATTATGATGGCCTATAGAATGGTGAAGGAAAACACCAGATATAACTTATGCGAAATCCTTTCACAATAGTTCTTGGAGAATGTGAGGATTATCAAGAAGGACAAGTCAAAAGCTTTTGAGGTTTGGTTCACTCCTGATACATATGTACATTCACATTGTATCGAAATTTCCCGGAATGCACCCTAGAGCATTGAAAGATAGTATACCTATTGGCATACAAATATCAGTGTAATGTCCCCTTCTAGGAGGTTGTCAATTTACAATGTTTAACAGTTATGTAATGACCCCTTCCAACTAAAAATTGGGAAGCTGAGCAAATTACCCAATTTCTCCTTGTTTGACATATGATATGCCCCGAGATTACTATGTATTCTTTGGTGATTTGGTTGCTGCATCTAATATGTCACTGATCCTGTTGAGATATAATTCACTTGAAAGGAGCAGGTCCAATATTGGACTTAATAGAGAGTATGGTATAAGCCACTGATTTCCTAAAGAGCCAATGTGCTCATGAGCAAACTCGATAATGGTTATAAAATATAAGGAATGCCCTTCGTATTGATGTTTATCTGATCTGATCAATATCTACTCTTAATTTGATATTTCAATCAAATAATAGTATTCAAAACAGTCATTGGAGATCCACTAATGTAATGAATAACAGTTTCAATTGCTAGTATAGCGATTTTCTTATGACCATACTACTGGTGCACTTGTCACTGTTTCAGAACTGATCTATCCGCTCATGCAAGGGATGGTCCTCTCATTACAGATTCCTCAACCTTTAATTCATGTGATTGCCACCTTGTAAACGGGAGGCTTGATACTCCTTAATGATTGCACAAGATGATCCCCCGATACTTGGATGTCTTACTCAACATGTTATTTCTTTTTTACAGCTTTTATCTATCTATTATCTGCTTCAAGGTCGACGATTATTACGCTGCTTCACTCCCGATATCCCTTTTTAAATGTCGACTATGCTATGATGACCGATGACCTGGGTATTTGTTGAGTCGGATATCACTGAGTATATATTATGTTCTTTTCGTTTCTGTATCTGCAGTCTTCTATTTCTGTCCTCCCTTAATATCGAATAATATTGATTATCATTCAGATTGCTTTATCGTCTTAAATCGTACGATTATTATAATCGTTGTTCCCGTCTTCCCTAGTCTATTTTCTCCTCCGTTGAATGTCGAATGCCCATTTCATATGCCGTGAATGGGGAAGGAAAGGTTGCGACCGAGTCTTGTTGGTCGCGACTTTTCCATTGTCTTTATTATTATTTTAAATATATTATTAATATTATCATTTCGAATATATTATTATATTTATCTATATTATATTATTATGTATATAATTATATTCAAAATAGATTATCTTATTTCCTTTTATTATTATATTTATATATTAATATTTTAATATTATTTAATCATAATATTAACATATTATTTAATCATAATATTAACATATTATTTATTAATAATATGTTAATTATCTATTGATAATAATCATATATTATTGTTTATTAATTATTATTATATTAATATATTATTAATATACATCGTTAATTTATGATATATCATCTATTTATTAATAATATATAATATATTGATACATATATTATTATATTATATTATAATAATATTAATGTTCGATATTTCAACTTTTATATTTCAGTTATTATATATTCAATATCATTATTGTATTATAACTTATAGTATTTCAATATTATATTAATTAATATATTATTATAAATTACATAATACATTAATTATATTGCTCTCATCCTTTTTCTTGAAGTTCTAATTGAATTCTATTATTGTCATTTCGTCTTTAGAGATTCTACAAAACAAGATGAGGATATCGCCCAAAGGTCTTCAAATAGAGGGACATGACAATCAAAGAGCTTTAGGAGACAGAACAAAGATTTGGTAGATGGTGAATTATTTGCAATGATTAAGATCCTTCAAAAGCAAATGAAGGAGAGATACAGGATACCCGAGGAGCTAGTAGAGAAGTATAAAGACACAATCTGTTTCATGGTGAAACTGGTTGCGTGTGCTTTGAAGTAGTAGAACCAAGAAAGAAATGGTGCTACTCTATTGGGTATGAGGTTAGTTCTGAAGTTCTTACAATGCAAGTTGAACATGTATTAGCAGCTGAGATAGACACATTTGACGAGAGATGGGGAACTTACTTGGAAAAGTCAGCAAAAGTTAGAGAAGAACAGGATAAAGGGACAAGGAAGAGGAAGATTGAGAAAATGGTTGATGACATTGTTGCGAAGGCAGGAATTACAAAGGAGCAACTAAAAGAAGTAAGGACAAAGATGACAAAAGGGTCCTCTAGCTTGACAATTGAGGTACCTCCTCCTTCTGAAGTTGAAAAGACAGTAAGTCCTACTCCCAGTATAATAGATTTATCAATCACTATTGAAAAGATTGCACAAGAGGTTGCACCTGCGAGCACTCCTAGGAGATCTACAAGATCTAACAAACCAAGCAGTCCAAAGAAACAAAAGATAGAAGTAGAAATAAAGAAGAAAGAGGACAAGGTGACTGAGAAGAAAGAGGAAAAAGAAGTACAGAAGAAGCCACAAGATCTGTGGAAGCCGGATATCAAGATGTTACAAAAGAGAATAATAAGAGATGGAAATCTGAAGACATTAAATATATACTATGAAAGGTATGATTCTGACAATCAAGTAGTAATTGAAGATATAGTAATTGAGCACTTGTTAGTCTACAAGAAGAATTTGTTAGAAATTGAGGCCAGTATTCCTAAGGACTTGTATAGCAAGTTGGAAATAAGAAAACAATTAGCACATTCTGAGGATGAGACTATAAGAAATAAGGCTATTGAAGACATGTTGCCTATAGTCTCCATACAAGAGAGGGAGAGAATCATTAATGAGTTGAAACCTCTATTGAGAACAAAGGCCAGACTTGTGAAGATAATGGCAAGGAAGTATGATGAGGTTATAGAAGACACACAAAAGGCATTGGACCAAATTCTTATGTGCGACATGCTTGAGAAGACCTCACCTCCCAAGGTTACCAAGCCTACACCTTTAGGAATGGTAGAAATCTCTAGGACAGCTGAAGTAAGTGAGCAAGCAAGCGAAGTTGACAAGTAACCAGACTTCTTTGTCTCTGGTGTGCCTATATCATTAGACACTTCACTTGATGTAAATGATCCATTTCAAGAAAATCTGGACAGTGCGATGACAGTAGAAGAGGAAGGACAGAAAGAGGAAGAACATATAAAAGAAAAACAGGAAGAGAAAGAACAAGAGAAGGAGAAACAACAAGAGGAAAAGCTAGAAGAAGAGACAGGAGCAAAAAAAGAAGAGGTAAGAATTGAGCTTAAACAAGAACCGGATACGTCCTCCACCCTATTGTTGGCAAGTATGGCCAAACCGGTAAGCACTGATGTGGAAAGCATGGATGAGGATGAACTCATGAGGTTATCCTTCATGGCATTTGCTAAGGCAAAGGAAAGATCAGAACAAAAGGCGGATAAGAAGGTAAAGATGATTACTAGAGCAATAGAGATTGTGAATAAAATACTCCCTACACCTCTCACATTTCAAGGAAAGGATGATGCCGAGAACTTGAACATGGCACTGGACAACTTTGACATTCATTTTGAGTCACTATTGAAGATTGCAGAGGATAGGCTGAGAAGAGGTACTTAGAAAAGAAGTTGAAGGAAGTTTTCCAGTCCATCTCATGGGACTTGGGCATTTTGAAAGCAACAACAATTAAGGCTAAAAATTGTGTGGCTAAAGGAAGAAAACTCTACAGTTATTGCATCAATCCCAGTAGACACATAAAGAATATTGAAGATATCATAGCCAAGGACAGGGCTAAATTAGACAACATAATGGATAGTTGTGAAACCTCTTCACAAACTGTGTTGGAAATGGACAAGCAGACATCCAAAATTTTGGATAAGATAAGTGCTTTGAATACAGAGAATGGGAGAGTAGTGGAAAGATTTGGTTTGCTAAAGAGTCTTATCACTCGCAAACTTTCAATTCTTGAAGCTTATCTCACAGAGATGGAGAAGATAGAGGGATCAATGACAAACTCTGTACCCACTGAGCTGAAGGCAATAGAGAATGCATCTTATGCATTGAATGAACTGATCCATGTCAGTGAACTTCTGATCAAGTCATGGGATGATGAAGTGAAGACCTTGGAAGATTCTTTCCAAGACATTCTGAATCTGGTGAGTAAGCACTAAAGTCTCATATGCTTAAAATTTTGAAGTTTTGTAAGCACCTTTGCCATTGATGTCAAAGGGAGAGGAAGAGAAGAAAAAAAATTAAATAAAAAATGAGAGAGAGAGAAAAAAAGAGAAAAGAAAAATATGTAAATTAAAAAAAAGAGAAAGAAAATGTATATAGAGAAGTAGAAGGAAGTTAGTATTTTGACACTTAGTCATTTTTCGCTAAGTGTTGCCATCAATGCCAAAGGGAGAGATTGTTGGCAAGTGATGATTTGAGAGCACTAGGGATCACTTAAAGGTTATCATTTATGGCAACACTTATGTTGTAGTGATCGCATGAAGTGATTATAAGTGTGGGTGACACAATCATGAAAATGACTAAGTACAGAATCAGAATTATAGTATACTACAGTACTGTTTTGGTTAGCAAAGCTAGTATATGATATATTATGGCTTGCGAACTTAGAGGAAGGCATTTTGGGATATGTATGACCTTCAGTGAAGGTCGCATGTGTTTTGGTGTTGATATCAGTAAGATACAATGATATGAATGTATGCGAAGACAAAGAAACAGTGAAACAGGGTATATGAACAGTCACGATGATTGAGGGAAGGCTAGACAGAATGGGATACCATGATCATTGTGCTATATATATATATCATTGAATTAAGACAAGAAGTACATTTCCAGCCAATAGCTTTTATCAATTACAAAACCCTTCCTTCTTATTTACTATTGGCAATCAATGACTTTTACAATACTAAAATGCTCAAGTGCTGAAACTACAAATTCACCTTCAGCTGAAACATATATTCTCAATTACAATGCCAAATAAGATAGAAAATGATAGAACTTGATTGGATGAGTGCAGAAGATGAAATGTAGATGTCCTCAGAATAGGCTTATGCCTCAATGATGCCCTAGTGAAGTGACTGAAATTCCACACAATCCAAGGAACACCCTCAACTGCGTAAGGTTCTCTGGAGTAGGCCAATCTATGATAGCACAGATCTTGTCAGGATCCATCCGTAGTCCCTCTGCACTAATGATGTGGCCCAAGTACAGCAACTTTGTCATCCCTAAGTCACATTTGGACTCCTTGGCATACAAGGACTCCCTCTGCAAAATACCGAGCACTGTCTCCAAATGATCTAGGGGTCTGCAGATTTTCAGCTTGTCATTGGGAATGAAATCTCCCAATTGATTGCATAATTGAGGGAGTGAAATATCTCTTGAAAGGTTGCATTTGTGGAGGTGATATTTCAGTCACTTCACTAGGGCATCATTGAGGCACAAGCCTATTCTGAGGACATCTACATTTCATCTTCTGCACTCATCCAATCAGGTTCTATCATTACAATGCCAAATAAGATCGAAAATGATAGAACCTGATTGGATGAGTGCAGAAGATGAAATGTAGATGTCCTTAGAATAGGCTTATGCCTCAATGATGCACTAGTGAAGTGACTGCAATATCACCTCCACAAATGCAACCCTTCAAGAGATATTTCACTCCCTCAGTTATGCAATCAATTGAGAGATTTCGTTCCCAATGACAAGCTGAAAATCTACAAACCCCTTGGCTCCACAAATGCTCATGAAGAAAATAACAATAGTCAATGTCAAGACTTAACTTCTTACTTGGAATTTAGTCAAACACTTGTCATGCAATGTATATATGCTTCTGCTATGAAAATTTCAGAATAGCAAACATACATCTAACCACTTATTTTCATTAAAAAATGTAGAAAGATACCATGATCATTGTGCTATATATATATATCATTGAATTAAGAGAAGAAGTACATTTCCAGCCAATAGCTTTTATCAATTACAAAATCCTTCCTTCTTATTTACTATTGGCAATCGATGACTTTTACAATACTAAAATGCTCAAGTGCTGAAACTACAAATTCACCTTCAGCTGAAACATATATTCTCAGTTACAATGCCAAATAAGATAAAAAATGATAGAACCTGATTGGATGAGTGCAGAAGATGAAATGTAGATGTCCTCAGAATAGGCTTATGCCTCAATGATGCCCTAGTGAAGTGACTGAAATATCACCTCCACAAATGCAACCCTTCAAGAGATATTTCACTCCCTTAGTTATGCAATCAATTGGGAGATTTCGTTCCCACTATAAAGTCCCCTACTCAATAGGACCTCAAAACCACTTAACTTCTTACTTGGAATTTAGTCAAACACTTGTCATGCAATGTATATATGCTGCTGCTATGAAAATTTCAGAATAGCAAACATACATCTAACCACTTATTTTCATTAAAAAATGTAGAAAGATACCATGATCATTGTGCTATATATATATATATATATATCATTGAATTAAGACAAGAAGTACATTTCCAGCCAATAGCTTTTATCAATTACAAAACCCTTCCTTCTTATTTACTATTGGCAATCAATGACTTTTACAATACTAAAATGCACAAGTGCTGAAACTACAAATTCACCTTCAGTTGAAACATATATTCTCAGTTACAATGCCAAATAAGATCGAAAATGATAGAACCTGATTGGATGAGTGCAGAGGATGAAATGTAGATGTCCTCAGAATAGGCTTATGCCTCAATGATGCCCTAGTGAAGTGACTGAAATATCACCTCCACAAATGCAACCCTTCAAGAGATATTTCACTCCCTCAGTTATGCAATCAATTGGGAGATTTCGTTCCCAATGACAAGTTGAAAATCTGCAGACCCCCTTGGCTCCACAAATGCTCATGAAGAAAATAACAATAGTCAATGTCAAGAATGGATGCTCCAAATGCCCCTTGACCCCGCTTTTATACTAGTCCCAATGTTTCTAGTTACTTCTAGTTGCTAGAAGTTTCTACAAACTAGAGGCTTCTACAAGCTAAAAGTTTTTGACTTCTGGAAGTTTCCAACTTCTAGAATCTTCCGACTTCTGGAGGTTTCCGTCTTCTGGAAGTTTTTGACTTCTAGAAGTTTCTAACTTCTGGAACTTTCCGACTTCTAGAAGTTTCTAACTTCTGGAACTTTCTGACTTCTAGAAGTTTCTACATGGAGTCAAATAATCACCAAATAATTGTCAGACGACTCTCTCTTCACCACCATTAGCCTACGAGAGCCATTAATAGGCTAATCCACTGAAAGAAGTCCATGTCAACTAAGAAGGGGACATGACAGTCCGCCCCTCCTGAAATTGCTTGTCCCCAAGCAATCTCAAAACTGGATGCTGCAAAATAGTCTCATCCTCCCAAGTAGCATCCTCCATAGGCAAGTCCTTCCACTTCACCAAATACTCTCTGATGGTTCTCTTGCGAAGCTGCCTCTCCCTGCAATCAAGAATGGATTCTGGCACAAGAATCAATATCCCCTCATCATCCAAGGGAGGTAAAACTGCTGAAGGCACGACATGTTGTCCCAATGCCTTCTTGAGGCGTGATACATGAAAGACATTATGGATTCTGCTATCCGCTGGAAGCTCTAGCTCATAAGCCACCTCTCCAACACGCTTGATAATCCTGAAAGGACCATAGTATCGTCACTTGAGCTTCTCTGCCCCACTCCTAAGAGTAGACTGTTTGTAAGGTTGTAGCATAAGGTACACCATATCATCAACCTCAAAAGTCCACTCAGTCCTCTTCTAATCTGCATATTGCTTTTGCTGGTTCTGAGCTCTGGCGATGTTATCTCTGAGAACCTCAACAATATTCTTGCTCTCCTGTAACAGTTCCCCTGCACTAGGTACTCTACTGTCACCCAAAAAAAAATCCAAGAAACTAGGCGCCTCAACCATATAATGCCATGAATGGTGTCATCTGAATAGTCATGTGATATGTGGTATTGTAACAATACTCACATAAGTAGATCCATCTAACCCATGCCTTCTGTTGCGCCGTCACATAGTTCCTCAAGTATCCTTCCACCCATTTATTAACAATCTTAGTCTGCCCATCAGTCTGCGGGTGGTAACTAGTGCTAGGTGTGAGCTCAGTGCCACATAGACGGAACACCTCTTGCCAAAAATGACTCAAGAAACGGCTGTCCCTGTCACTCACAATGCTTCGAGGCAATCCATGTAATCTAAAGATCTCCCTGAAGAACACCTCTGCCACCTGTGTAGCTATATGAGTAGTGGTAATCGGAAAGAAGTGTGCATACTTCGTCAATCTATCAACCACCATATATATGCAATCCCACCCTTGGGTCTTAGGCAAGCCCGTAATGAAATCCATAGATATGCATTCCCACTTCCTATCACGAATGGGAAGTGGCTGTAGGAGTCCTAGCGGAAAAGTGTGCTCTTGTTTGTTCTGCTGATAAACAGGGCACTCACGCACATATTGAAGCACATCTGACTTAAGCCCTTTCCAAGTAAAGCGCTCCCGTACCTGCCTGTATGTTTTAAAGTATCCTGGATGACCTGCTATAGGTGAATCATGGAGAGTCCTCATGATGATGCTCTTAACCTTCGATCCTGGGACTAAGAAAATCCTGTTCTTGTAAATGATCAACTCATTCACAAGTGTGTACCTGGTATCAATAATGGACCCATCTGCAATACCTGATGCCCATGTATCTCTAGCATACTCTGCTATGATCAAATGCCTCCAGTCCTCGGATATGTGCACCATGGAATTAAGATGAGGTCGCCATGATAGAGCATCTGCTACCATATTCTGTGTCCCCCTCACATAGGTGATATCAAAATCATAAGCCTGTAGCTTACTTACCCACTTTTGCTGTCTATCATTCAGGTCTCTCTGCCCAAGGAAATGTCTCAAGCTGTTGTGGTCAGTCTTGATGCAAAACTTACTGCACACTAAGTACTATCTGAATTTGGCCAAAGCATGCATAATGGCCAACATTTCCTTGTCATAGATGCTGAAAGTCCTCTCTGGCCCTCTAAGTTTTCGACTCTCATATGCAATAGGGTGCTTATCCTGCATAAGAACAACACCGATGCCCTCTCTTGAAGCATCACACTGAAGCTCAAATGGCTTCGTGAAATTTGGTAAAGCCAACACAGGACATGTAGTCATAATCTCCTTAAATCGTATAAAACACTCCTGTGCCTCAGGCGTCCAAACAAATGCTCCTTTTTTCATCAAATTAGTCATGGGTGCAGCATGACGTGAATATCCACTGACAAACCTGTGGTAGAATCCACACAATCCAAGGAACCCCCTCAACTGCGTAAGGTTCTCTGAAGTAAGCCAATCTATGATAGCATGGATCTTGTCAGGATCCATCCGTACTCCCTCTACACTAATGATGTGGCCCAAGTACAGCAACTTTGTCATCCCTAAGTCACATTTGGACTCCTTGGCATACAAGGACTCCCTCTGCAAAATACCGAGCACTATCTCCAAATGATCTAAGTGCTCCTGCCATGTCCTGCTATATATCAAAATATCATCAAAGAACACTAGAACAAACTTCCTCAGCTGGGAATGAAAGACCCTGTTCATCGTGGACTGAAAAGTAGCGGGAGCATTGGTCAAGCCAAAAGGCATAACCACAAACTCAAAATGTCCGCAGTGGCATTTGAAGGCAGTCTTCTCAATGTCTTGTTCTCTGACTCTGATCTGATAGTATCCTGATCTCAAATCTATCTTCGTAAAGTAGCAAGCCCCATGCAACTCATCAATCAATTCATCGATATGGGGAATAGGGTACCTGTTCTTAATTGTTCTCTTATTCAGCATTCTGTAGTCAATACACATTCGTAATGTCCCATCCTTCTTCTTTACCAAAACTACAGAAGAAGCAAAGGGTGACTTACTAGGCCTGATGTGTCCCATGGCAAGTAATTCCTTAATAGTCTTTTCGATCTCATCCTTGAGCCGCTTAGGATGTTTGTAAGGTGTAATCATGACGGGTTTGGCACCCTCCTCTAACTCTATAATGTGCTCAATACCCCTGTCTGGTGGCTTGCCTGGTGGAATGTCACTGAAGACCTTATCATACTTAATTCTTAATCTCTGTATATCAGGATGGTATTCTAACTTATGCTGCTCCTCTTGTGTAGGCATCAAGATATAAATTGCTGCCCACCCAATGTCATCATGTCTAGCAAGCCTCTCTATCCGTTTGAAAGAGATAGTCCTGATGTCACTGTTCCTGATAGCTTTCAGCACATGTGTTTTACCATCTACCTCAAACCGTATCTCCATATCCTTCAATCGAAGGGTAACCTCCTCCAAAGAATGAAGCCACTTCATCCCAAGCACAATGTCCAAGTCACCCATGTTGACCACATGATAATCCGCCTTGAACTCATAATTGTTCAGGCGTAGAGGTAGATCTCTAACCATTCGGTCACATCTGAGAGTGTAACCGTCAGCAACCTTGACCCGAAGGCCCTCGAACTCTTCGATCATGATCCCACGTTTCTCCACGAATCGTGCATCAATGAAGTTGTGGGTGGCACCTGTATCCAGTAATGTGATAACCCTCTGACCAGCCAAGACTCCACGGAGTCTAAAAGAACCCTCCTGTTGAATGCTAGTCAAACGACCCTCCTGTATCTGTAACTCTGGCTCCTCCTTAGGCTCCAAAGCCTCTGCTTCTATCTCTGTCTCCGACTCACTGGAATCACCATGCTGCTCGGAACTATTAGAATCCGGACCCTCATAGTATGCCCACATGACCCTGTTGGCCTTCCCCTTAGGCCTCAAAGGACAATCATGATTTAGATCATAAGGACCCTTGCAGAAAAAACACAATTTCTTCCTGCGTAAGTCATTCAGTGTCTCTCTATCCAAGGGTACTGCTGTTTTTCCCTTTGAATCATTTACCTTGTCCTTGTTTCTGTTGAACACCTTGTTGTTTCTAAATGAAGAAGTTCCTCTGGAATGGAACTTGCTGGATGGTGCTGCAAGTTCCATGCTACGTGCCTTCCTCATTGCTTCCTGAAGTGTAGGGGAATCAAATGCCTTAACCCATCCCTTCAAGGGTTTTGATAATTCCTCTGTAAAGAGTATGATCAATCTCTTCTTTGAAATGTCAGGTACCATAACAGCTAGTCTCTGGAACTCGCTGATGAAATGCTCTAAACTGCCTGTCTGTCTCAGCTGCGCCAAATCTCAGAAGAAGACTTCTGGATCCTTTTTATCAAACCGTTCGACTAATCTGTCCACAAAGTCTTGGTATGTTGTCACTTGATTATGCTTAAGAGTGACCATCCCGTGAGACTACCATCATGTGCTACTCCCTCCAAATGTAAAGTAGCGTACTTAATTGCTTCCACCTTTGTCATAGGTCTCAAGGTGAGGAAAGTGTCTAGCTTGTGAATCCAAGCCTAGGCAGTCATCTTACCGCTGCCATCAAAGGGTGGTAATGTGAGTTTATTGGCAACACGCTGAAGCTCATTTTTCTGCCCTTTATTCCTCGTCCTGCCTGCTAGCTCTGTAATGCTCTCTCCTCTGATTAACAAACCGCTCAAAAGTCATGAGCTCCCGAACATGTGGAGGTAACAACTCCCACTCATCATTCGCAGCCATGAGATCATCTGCGAATAATTCCTCCCGTGCCTCAGCAACTGGTGCGTCCTGTGGCTCCTCTCTAACAAATGTAGGACGTGTAGGTCTATCAGCTGTCCAAGACCGTGTCCTCTGGGCTCTCTGAGATCCTGCTACACTCCTATTATCCTGATCCTGATTTCTTCTATCCTGCGGAGTCAGGCGATCAACCAATACCTGTAATGTCTGTGCCAATTGCTGCTGACCTGCCTCTAATGTCTGAATGATATGGTGTTGACTTGCGGTCATACCGGCAAAGAAGTTTCTTGCCTCATCATCTTGGTCCCTCAGAACCCTAGGTGGGTTGTGTGAATGTCTCTCACCCATGGTGTCTGGTATCCTGTCTTCCTAATCACCTTTCAACAAAGCCCTCTTGCGTGTGTAGTATCTGTGAGAGCCAACTGCTGGTGGATGCATAAAAATTCTTACCCCCTTCAGGCTAGCAGGAAACCGCTCTGATACCACTATAAAGTCCCCTACTCAATAGGACCTCAAAACCACTTAACTTCTTACTTGGAATTTAGTCAAACACTTGTCATGCAATGTATATATGCTGCTGCTATGAAAATTTCAGAATAGCAAACATACATCTAACCACTTATTTTCATTAAAAAATGTAGAAAGATACCATGATCATTGTGCTATATATATATATCATTGAATTAAGACAAGAAGTACATTTCCAGCCAATAGCTTTTATCAATTACAAAACCCTTCCTTCTTATTTACTATTGGAAATCAATGACTTTTACAATACTAAAATGCACAAGTGCTGAAACTACAAATTCACCTTCAGCTGAAACATATATTCTCAGTTACAATGCCAAATAAGATCGAAAATGATAGAACCTGATTAGATGAGTGCAGAAGATGAAATGTAGATGTCCTCAGAATAGGCTTATGCCTCAATGATGCCCTAGTGAAGTGACTGAAATATCACCTCCACAAATGCAACCCTTCAAGGGATATTTCACTCCCTTAGTTATGCAATCAATTGGGAGATTTCGTTCCCAATGACAAGCTGAAAATCTGCAAAACCCCTTGGCTCCACAAATGCTCATGACGAAAATAACAATAGTCAATGTCAAGACTGGATGCTCGAAATGCCCCTTGACCCCCCTTTTATACTACTCCCAATGTTTCTAGTTACTTCTAGTTGCTAGAAGTTTCTACAAACTAGAGGCTTCTACAAGCTAGAAGTTTCTGACTTTTGGAAGTTTCCAACTTCTAGAATCTTCCGACTTCTGGAAGTTTTTGACTTCTACAAGTTTCTAACTTCTGGAACTTTCTGACTTCTAGAGGTTTCTAACTTCTGGAACTTTCCGACTTCTAGAAGTTTCTAACTTCTGAAACTTTCTGACTTCTTGAAGTTTCTAACTTTTGGAACTTTCTGACTTCTAGAAGTTTATACACGGAGTCAAATAATCAGCAAATAATTGCCAAACAACTCTCTCATCACCACCATTAGCCTACGAGAGCCATTAATAGGCTAATCCACTGAAAGAAGTACATGTCAACTAAGAAGGGGACATGACACGTGCTAAGTGAGATGAAAGTTGTATATTGCCAACACTTTGGTAATACAAGATCGCCGACTCTACATTTATAATTTGTATAAGTAATTGTTATGTTTTATATTGTATTTGAGAGCCGACTGGATGGCAGAATTGATATAAGTATAGAGTGTTTTGTGGAAGCAATAAGTGTGAAACTATGTGATAGAGATGTATATGTAATGGATGTGAATTTGGGATATTAGAAAAGGCAGATAGCAGATGCGAGATCAGAGATTGACAGAACTATATAACTGGAACTATCAAAGCATAGCAGATGCTTGTGCAGTTCACTTATTGAAGAACACTTTTGTAACAAAATTTTGGTTGTAAGAGCTGTAAGCTCACCACATTTTTAACAGGGTTTTTTGTATACCCCTAATAGGGTTTTCTATTCCTCTAACAAGGAAATGTACTATGTAATACTCATCTCCTAACATGGCTAGATCTCCTAACAAGGATTCTATATTTTAGTGCATAGTTGTCGGTACCATCCCCACCGGGGTTTTCCGTTGGCCAGGGTTTCCTCGAAAACAAATAATGGTGTTATGAGTTATGTGTTATGTGTTTATGTTCTTTTCATTTCAGCATTGATATGGTTTATTTGCAATTGGTTTACGTTTAAGTTGAAGTGTTGTAATACTGATTCACCCCCCCTCTCAGTATTACTTAATCCTAACACAACCACCCACTCAAACAACCTCTAGCTATCCTTTTTTGCCTATCCCTTCTAGAGAGGATGAAGATGTAGATGAACCACAAGTCACCACCCACAAGAGAGGCCCACTAGATCAAGCATTTCAAAATGAGGCAAGAGATATTGCTAATGAAAAAATTGCATGTTGCCTCTATGCGAATGGTCTTCCATTCAACTTAGTGAGGTCACCCTAGAACAAAATGACCACACCTCTTCACCTCCTCGCCTATGCTCTCTCTCCCAGATACTATAGTGCACCGATACTCGCTATTCCTGGTAGACTACCACCATATAGAGATGTTGAGGTTGCTAATGGGTACAAGGCAACACTTACTAGACTCTTTCGTGATCCAGAGGTGGGGGAAGCTGTTAGGAGAGAATTTGGATTGTTCATCTCAGGAAAAGATTTTCTCCCTACTGCTATCAACGACCAAAGCAAAATGGATGCAATTACATGGTGGTACATGCATGGTCAGGATTTTATGTACGTCCAACCTCTTGCCATTTCGCAAGTAAGTTTTTAATTTTTCTTTTTTTTTTTTGGTCACTTGCATTGTACAATTTAACACTTAACTTTTTTGAATTTATCTTGTATTTTTTATTTTTAATTTTGTTTGTTTTCTCTCCATGTTGCAAGCTCTTCTGCCGCTGAGCGGAATTGGAGTACATACTCCTTTATCCACTCAGTGAAGCGTAACCGGTTGGCTGCCAAAAAAGCTAAAGGCTTGGTGTTTATTCACACCAATTTGCTCCTCGTGTCACTCAAGGATCTGAAATACAAAAGGGGGGCAAAGAAGCTGTGGGATGTAGCACTTGAGTCCGTTGACTTGGATTTGACCATTTAGGATATTGCTAGAGCCACTATGCTTGATGTGGATGAAGATGATGGCATGGCACTTGGTGCAACTAGTGCTAGCGGAACTGGTTTGGGTGATAATGAGGATCTACTTGCAGCTGCGGAAAATCCTATAGACGATGATTTTTTTGATAATCCATTTGATTATTGATGAACATTAAACATTGAATCGTGTTACAACTTTCAAACTTTCATGAACTATATTTTAATTCAGTAATTCAATGTAATGATGTTCATTAGAATCGTGTTTTAATGTTTATCTTTGGCATTTGGCATTGATCAATGATCAAGCATCATACTATGAAATGATTTAGTTTTACACTTGTATATTTCTCTTTTTTTTTGTATATATAATGCATATATATATATACACATGAACCCCTACGAACCATAATGAAATTTTTTTTTTCCTTGAACCCACGAACCAAGTTCGCGTACCCAAACCCGTCCCCGAACACGAACCGGTAACTTAGTTGTAAAATTGAGAAAATACATAAGACAACCCACCCTGATTTGTATAGAACCAAAAATGGCCCCCTCTATAAAAATGCAAAAAAAGATTACAAGTTGTTCTTATAGATAGGATGCCTAAAACATCTGTTTATAATTCATGGATATTTTTACATTTTTTGATCAACAAGCTATTTAATTTTTACTTTTATATACATATGGAGCTCCTTGCAAAATTCTAATAAGTTTTTAAAAAAAAGCTTGCAATTTTTTGATAATTGTGGTGAAAGTTATGCCTTGTCAAAAAATGTTGTTGAGGCCTAAAAAGCAATCAAAACAATACAATTTGCCAAAATAAGTGTCACCACTATGTTAGTGATAGGATCATCTTTTCATTGATTATTAATTTATGAAAAATTATCTCCTGGTTTGCAAGATTCTGCAAAAAAAAAACATCCCCCTCTTTTAGGTACTTTGATAGACCTAGAGGTGAGTAGGCTGTTAGGATCAAATGTGGCAGTTACAATAATTGGTAGCTATTACATTAAATGGGACTATTAGCTTAAAATGTTTATATGAATTGTTAGCATTGCATGTGTATATGAAATGCTAACAATTAATGGCTAGTTGTAACTGTAAATTAACAATTAACAACATTGTTCTTGCGAGGATAGTTACCATTGCTGTCACCAGGGCTGTAGCCATCTCGAGAGCAGTCCATTGAGGTGCTAGGATGTGTGGTGTCTAGGCCAGAGAGGTTGTGGAAAGTTTTGGTGGCTACTCTTGATTTTGTGAAGGGCATGGGCTTTCCATTACAGCCTTCAATATACAACACAATGCCAAAATAATTGTAAAATGCTCTTCAAATAATTAAATCCTCAAAATGACATTGAAGGTTATGGGAAGCAGCCCATCTCCGGTATGTAGATGCTCTTAGGGTTTTTCTAATTGATGAGCTGAGCCTTGGTTGCTGTTTGCCCGCTGGGGTAAACTTAGTATTGCACAGACATAGTACAGGAAATATAATAAACACAGAATGTATCATAGAATAATAAATACTTTCATTAATCATTCCATACTGGCAAGTACATTTACATTGTAATGATCATACCATCATATCTCCCATGTCTAACCTCCGAGAGAGTATATAAAGTACCCGAAGGGTGACGACCGAAACGTCGTGACGTAACTGTCTAACCTCTCGGTCACTAACGACCGAGAGTAACATAATACTTTACTAATATAATAACCCGTACATACAATTATCCTGACAACATCATCCCCCCCAAAAAAACAAGTCGTCTCCGACGACTTACAACAATAGGGAGATGAAGTACACCACATAGAAGAAGAAAATCACTGAGAAGGGGCAGAGGGGTGTCCCTGAAAAGATGAAGTGCCGCCCTCCCCATCAATGCTGCGTCCAGTAGGTCTTTTCCGTCACACCCCATTCCTCCCGTGCCTGCACCAAACTTGTCTCCAAAACATATTGTTCAGCTATAGCCTCCGCTAACACCATACTGTCTCCCTAGCCAATCTGACCTTGATAGCCACCTAGGTTGCCTTCTCTACTTCCAACTCTTGGATACGCTGAGCCAAGTGTCGCTCTACTGCCTCCAACTGGGTGGTCAGCTCCTCCCGAGCTCTCTCTGCATCCACCAAGACAGTCTCACGTCTAGCCAACACCTACTCCAAGTGCCTCAAAGCATAGTACCCCTCTTGAAATACTTGCTCCAGTGCTCTCTTCACCTTTCACATATTGCCTATAGCAGCTCCGATATCATCAACAGGTCACACTCTCCAAGGGCTGATAACTGAACCGATTGGTGGTCTAGGGGGCAATGCCCCCAGCGGGGTCGAGGGGCAGCGCCCCCGCGGGGTCCTGGGGTAGAGCCCCAGGTGCGCTCCCTGTCGCGGTACAGGGCGGGGTCAAGGGGCAGCGCCCCCGCCGCCAAGACCAAATTAGCACCTTCAAACCCACACAGAAGTCCATGGAACACACCATTTTTGTGATTTTCTTCTGTTAGGCGCTTATATTTTCTTCACTGCTTGCTTATGCCCTTCCCTTCGGCACCATTCGTTCTTCACTGTGAACTGCTTTGTTTTGTCGTCGTTTTTTTTTTTTTTAGAACCTTCTCCTTGCTGCCAGTCCTTGCTGTCAAGAACTAAATTCTTCTGTACTTTTTTTGATTTCCAGACTTATTCCTTGCCGTACGAAATGCTACATTCCTTGGATGGTATTCCTGTTACACCTTTTAGTGTTGTACGCTTGCTCTTGTTTCGCCTTCCAACTTTTAATTTGCCAGAGAAGACTGTACGGTTCAGCTTTTATTACTTGCGAGCTTCTCTTAAAATTGTCGTACGTTGTTCCCTATGTATTCTTCCTTCGACCGTACAGTTGTAACTTTGCAATTCATATAGCCTCTGCACGGTCTTCACCTAAATATGAAACCTGTCGTACAGTATCTTTATTAATGAAATGGCCATATGGACATCTCCCTCCTTTTCCTTTCCTCTGTTTGGCTGTACGCTGCCTTTTTTGCTTTGCCTGTGATGTCCGTACAGTTAAATACTCATTCCCTTCGAACTTTGAAAGTTGCCACTTAATACTCATTAAAACTATTACCGTACGGTCATTTTTGCTTGACCTATGCCTTCGTCAAATCGCCTTCAAACTTATAAACTTGCCGTACGGTTATCATTCTGGACTTATACTAACCGTACAGTACCTTTTCTAAGCTACCTTCGTTTCTCCAAGTTGCCGTACGGCTATACGGTTTCATAAATATGTCTTCGGCTTTTCTTTTTCAACCTTGCCGTATGGACCTTGTTGCTTGATCTGTGCCTTCACTTTTTAAAATCACCCATGCATACCTCCGTCTGATATTTTGTCTTCGCCCATACTTTACGTCTTCGTTTAATACTTTTATGTCTTCGTTTATTTTGTATCTTCGTTTAATACTTTGTCTTCGAACCTTATGTCTTCGTTTAATACTTTATGTCTTCGTCTTCGGACTTTATGTCTTCGTCTGTATGGTGCTTTTTATGTGCTTGCTTGCCTTTGCTCCCAAGTTGCCGTACTGCCGTACGGCCTTTATTGCTTCGTTTCAAAATTTTTTATTTTTTATTTTTTTTATTTTTTATTTATTTATTTATTTTTTCATCAATTGCCAGGCAGCTGCCTGTGCGCCTCCGACCTGTGATGATACGCTTTTAGTTTCGAACCATTCACGACATCCACAATTTCCTTTCCGAAGACTTCTCTGGTCGCCCGTACGGACGACTCTACCTGCCTGACCGCTCGAGTCCCTCTCGATTGTTTTGTCCTTCCTCTCCAATCCATCCTCTCCGGGGAAGGTTTCAATTTGGTCCTGTTGCTGGCATCATGTATCCGTTCGTCGAAAGTCCACAGAGTGTGCCGCCGTTCCCTCTCCCTGTCGCCGAGTCTGTTTCTAATGGCAATCCAAAGGCTTGGAACCATAAATTCTACCACGACCACGATCTCTTGCCCATACATCAGAAGAAGGAGAATCAAGAGTTTGAAGGCTACAGTCTTCCACACAGGATTCGAGTCGTCTCCCGTGGCGATGGTTTTCAGATTTCTCTCATCCGTCTTCGTACCCAGATTCAAAGGTTTCACCGTCGGTTCTTCATACTTCATAGCCTCCTTGTTTTTAAATTGATGTGCGGGTACGATGTCCATTGTAACTTCTCCTTCCTTATACTCCCCATACTCTGGAGGATATTTATCTGGCTTCTCTTCGTCGACGCTTAATACGTTACAAGAGGGTGAGAACATCTCATAGTCCTCCTGCTGCCAATGGAACAATCCATTTAGTGAATCTGTGTCATCATCCGAATAGCATCCTCTGAGTTTTAGTATCCCTTCGGCATCCGGATCCATCCCCTCTTTGCCTTCGTCTCGTGGGTCATTCTCCCCTTCGAATTCGGATCCCGAAGAGACAAGTTCCTCGCTCACCAACTGGGTCCGGAGATCAATAGTAAATTTCTTGCCTCCGCTCTCCATCGAGAGTGTATTCCATTTCCAATTGTGGTTTGCCTTCGCTGCCACCAGCCATCCTCTTCCGAGTATGGCATCATACCCTTTTTGTTTCAACGGAATGACCACAAAGTCGAGCACAAATGGTTGTGCACCCACGGTGACTTGTTGTGCCATCAACGTGCCGAGGGGTTTAATCTCGTGCTAATCGGCACTTAGCAGATTAAACGTAGGTGGCCACAGAGTGGGCTTTCCTAGCTTTTTCCATGTGTCCTTCGGGAGGACGTTTACCCCGGATCCGCCGTCTACTATAGTATTCGTTAGGATGGTGCCCAGGATGCCCATCTCCACCACGGCTGGATGTCTGCCATTGTTGACAGCAAGCAGCATTGGATTTGTTGCCGAGCTTCTTGGTATGGAAGCCTCCGTGTGTCTCAGTTTGGGTTTATCAACCTTTGTACCCAACAGCACTGTCCCCAATTGAGGCATGGTGTATAGGAGGTCCTCCAGCTTGACAGGCACCTCCAGTTGAAGCATCTGCCGTACAATGTTCCTCTCCGCGTTTGTGCAGTAGGGTTCGGATGATTCATGTGTCTCTCCCCGTTGGGCTTTCATCGCCCTTTCTATTTCCTCCCTTGCCTCCGCCATTTTCTACTTCTCCGTTCGGGGATGGAGGTAGCGGGCTTCCTTCGCTTGCCCTCGAATAAGAGCAAGTATAGCTTCTTTAATCCGTGTGTTGCCTTCGATATCAATCAGATTGGCCCTTACGCTAGACTTCAGACAATCAACATCTTCATGGTCACCGGGGCCACACCACTGACATAACTGCTGAGGGGCGTCATTATTGTTACACTCGCTTGCGTAATGACCCCATTGGTTGCATGCCCTACATTGGATCATTGAGCGTCCCTTCGCGTCATACTGGACCCTGTTATGGGTGGAATTATTATTGTTCCCTCCTCCACCTCGCCGGTTGCCATGGTAACCTCCTGAAGATGCATTATTGTTTGGTTCCATCCCCCCTGATGTGGATGGTTGTTCTTGTGTATAGAGCACTTGCTGGTTACGCGCCTTCAGATTGTATGGGCATTCCTTCGTAGAATGTCCCATAATCTGGCAGATGTCACAGAATGCCTTCTTGGGACAAGCACCCTACGTGTGGCCGCTCTCCTTACAATCCGTGCACCACAATTCATCATCCTTGCTTGTTGTCCCCTTCATTGTCTTAAACTCTTTTAACATCCGTTCTATATCCTTATGAAGGGCCGTGACTTTCTTCTTCGGCTTCTCGTCGTTGCCACTCTCCTCTTCGGACGTATCGTCTTCGGATGACGAAGATCTATTCTTCTTCTTTTTGGCCGTCTTATCTTCGCTTTCCAGGTCCATGGCTCAGTTGTATGCATTATCGAAGGATGTCGGAGGTACGATTTTCATCTTCCGTCGTAGCTTAGAGTTCAAGCCCTCGACAAACCACCTCTTCTTTAGGCCGTCGGCTGGTTGGCTTTCCATCTTTCCGACTAATTCCTTTAGTCGGCGGCCATACGCTCATACGGTCTCCCTCTTCCCTTGCTTCGTTCCATAAATCTCTGAGACTATCTCATTATCATCTCGTAGTAGCCAGGATTCCTTCTCGAATCCCCCCTTCAGGTCATCCCATGTGGTTATGTTCGTTCTATCCAGATCTGCATACCAGTCAATGGCCACGCCTCTTAGTGTGGCGGGGAACTGCCTCATCCATTCGTTTTGGTCAGTCACCCCGTTGGCTGCCCAGATGGTTTCACACGTACGGCAATGCCGTACTGGATCGTCCTTTCCATCATCGTGGAATTTTGGCAACTTTTCCTTATGTGTCGCCATGGTTGGTCGGGCTGATTTTGGTTGTTGCGTGCGCGATGGATTTTGTGCTCCTTCACCACTTGTGCTAGAACCGGCGCCCACATTCCCTTGGCCGATTACTAATGGTACTTGTATCTGTGTAGCGGGTGGAACTGTATTGTTTGGAGTCGTTGGCTCCAATGGCGGGTTCGCCTGTGCATCCCGTGTGTCTTTGGTCTTACCTTCCCGTGTGCCTTCGGTCGTACCTTCCCGTGTGCCTTCGGCTGTGCTTCCCCGTGTGCCTTTGGCAATGCGCTCACCTTCGTAGTTCCCTTCCTCCGCACGCCACGTGCGGTTCAAGTCTTCAAACTGGTCTCGCTCTTCCTGAAGCAAGACTTGTCTAAGTCGTGTTTCTTCGAGTAGTTCTTCTCTACTCCACACTCTCCGATGTTCCGGTGAGATGAACGATTCCCAGTCGGCCCCTGCACCTTTCGTACCACTTCCGGGGTTCCCTTCGGGCAACCCTCCGGCAAGCTGGTCTTTGGCAAGTTGCCTCAGCCTACACCGACGTTCACGCTGTTGTGCGGAGATGAAAGCCTTCTGTGCAGCTTCCCCTTCGTCATCTCGTGCCTTTTTATTTCTATCTTTATTTAAGACATTGGGCATAAATCCTTCCCTCAACTCTCTTCCCGAGTACGTCTAGGCAACGGCGCTAGATGTTTGCCCGCTGGGGTAAACTTAGTATTGCACAGACATAGTACAGGAAATATAATAAACACAAAATGTATCATAGAATAATAAATACTTTCATTAATCATTCCATACTGGCAAGTACATTTACATCGTAATGATCATACCATCATATCTCCCATGTCCAACCTCCGAGAGAGTATATAAAGTACTTGAAGGGTCATGACCGAAACGTCGTGACGTAACTATCTAACCTCTCGGTCACTAACGACCGAGAGTAACATAATACTTTACTAATATAATAACCCGTACATACAATTATCCCGACAACAGTTGCTATCCAGAGGTCAAATCTGAGCAATTTATGCAAAGCTAGATGATAAAACCTTAAGGGCACCAATCAATGAAGAGTTGAAGTCAGCCCAAGAGATGCTTTTGGACAAAAGAAAGCTAGATGGGTTTGAAAATGCCAAGTAGAGAGAAGAGTAGGATTTTTATGGAGTAGAGAGTTGAAGGGGCCCCCAAAATGGGGCCTAACAATGTCAACCAAAAGAAAATTACAAAATTGTTTTAGAGGACTGAACTCCATCAACCTAAAATAAAAGCCAAAACTTGCAAATAAATCATACAAGGATGAATCTTTGTGTTGGGGACGACTGTACAATAGAAGGTAAAGAAAATTTAAAGTTACTGATTTTGACGAAATGAAATGCTGTTTTTGTTTATTGAGCTTTTCAGACTCAATGGTGATGTTCATTTCGCTTCATGAATAGGGCTGAGTGTTGAACTCCCAAAATGAAAGCAGAAACTCGCAATTCATGGGTCCAATACCATGTTGGAGCAACGAAGACCTAGATGCAAAATTCATTGATATCTTCCACAAGTGATAATGAGCACAAACCATTTTTATCAAATAAAAATGAGAGATATAAAGGAAGGAAAGAGGAGACAGGAAGGTAGGATTGAACATTTGACTAACTCTCCAAATGTGCAACTCATGTTAGCTCACATGAGATCAGTGTGAGGACGTGTGAAGTCCACATGAGGTAAGAAAATTGAGTTGATAATCTCTGAGTAAACTCAATATAAGGTAATAAACTAACTAGATGATAATGACCCTATTTACAGTTACAAAGTTGTCTTGTGATTGTTATCATTTTGTTTACACTAAATTGATAATTCGACTAAGTGTTTTGCATTGAGATTTGAGTTTGAAAGTCGCTGGTGTTGAATTTCAAAATGGTAAAGAATTCAGATAAATAAAGTACATATTCAACTTTACAATTGAAAATATCTGAACAGTACATTAAAATTTCAGAACTTAAACAGAAAAGGGAAAAGTATGTGTACATCTACAAAATTATGAATGTCAAACAGCATGCTACAGTACAATATTCAGATTTGCCACACAGGCAGTGATTGCTATATAAATAAAGAAAGGTACAAATGATAAACCACACACCCCGTGATTTTAAGTATTGATGCAAGCATGCATTTACAGTTTATGAATCAATTAAGAATCAAATGCAGAAAACAAAGGACAATTACAATATTGGAAATGTAAAGAAGAAGAGGAGGAGATAGGTCAAGCCTCCTTGCCTGGTTGTCTTTTGATGTCCGAGCACGCCGCATCCTTGGTTCCCACATTCTGAAGTGTTTCCCATCATCTGGTACATCCTGCAAAAGAAGAGGAAGATAGAAGAATGTCAGTTCATACGAACTGAGCAAGGAAGGACGAACTGTCTAATCCTCTACTTGATCACATTTCAGAAAAGATGGACAGAGAGAAAAGTCATAAAAACATCAAGAAGGATCAGAAAATACAGAGATAATATCATGTTTTTCCTAACATCGTTTGTTCCATGTGCAGAAACAGGTTTTGAAGACTAAGTAGGTTGTAGAAAGGACGTGCATACACTATGCGCACGAAACTTTCCGACTGAAGCTATGGAGAGGCGAAGACTCGAAGACCGGTGGACTTGAGGAGGCTGTCAAGGGGGCATGCATACATTACAAGCATGGGACCTTTCAGCTGAATCATGGAGGTACAATGAACCAGGTTGTTGAAGGGACATGATTCATATCATGAAACCTTTCAGCCTACATATCAAGGTTTCAAGAGTTTTAAAAGTTATATTTTATGATGGAACAGAACAGGAAAATGGTTAAGGAAGTGAGATTTATGTTTTACAGTTCACTTATGGGAGTCACGAGCCCGTGCTCGAACCCCATAAGTGATAATTCAATATGCTGGATACATGAAAGAAGTTCAGATCAATGGTCAAGTGTCAAAAACAAATGACATAATCAAGGAATGAGGTAATTCTATACCTTGTGTTCGTACAAAGCAAAGGTTAAATATTATGCAATGCTGGTTTGAACTACATGTATGAGAATACTTTAAGATAAATGAAGTACCAGACATATAAGCAAAGAAACTAGATAATCAGGTCATCAATAGCATGCATGGTGAAAGTAATAAACAGCATAAGAATTTAGCATTACAGAGTATATAAGTTGCACCAATATGCTACGGTAAACACTGTTACAAAGAAAAATGAGACATTTAATAACAGTCAAGAGAAAGGAAGTACAAGATATGTATAAACAGGCCCCACATTTTAGCACTGTAACAAGGAAGCATTTGAATTCTTTACAACATATATCTTCTATAAATTCAAGATTCTACAACAGTTTGTAATATAATGACTGGTTATATTTCATAAAATATAAAGACTGCTGTTCGACATGCTATAACAGGCAGCAACAAAGGATTTACGCCTTAGTTTTATGCAATATTTGCAAGACAAGTTTTCGAACTTGCAGAACATTATGAAGGAGATATGTCATTAACAGGACAGTATTCATTTCATCCAGCTGAGATTCAATTCAACATTTATGTTCAAATACAGATTCCGGAAATAGTCCTAAGAATTTAAGCATTACTCCCATTGCCATTGCTTCTAACTTGGAAGCTAGTTTTGTGGTCAAAAGACTTAATCTCCGCCAGTCAAGCTCAAAGATCATTTGTGCTTTCCAAGGAAAACTACTCAGTGCAAGAATTTTTAATTAATGTTCAGGAAGTGATTATTCAGATGTCCATAACACAGATCAATTAGCGGAAGCCATGAGTAACAGAAGTATAGCTTATTTTTCCAGCATATTATAGCAAAAGGAAGAACTCAGATTTTATGCTACAGTCTTCAACGTTTCTTTCCAAGCATATAGTCATTTTCAGTATAGAGATATTTATCTACAGCAAGAAGGAATACCCAGAACAAAACAAAACACGAAAATACAGTTACAGTTATGAGAATGTAAAGATATTTCTCATACAAAGCAGTCGTAGCCTTCTAAAACATGTTAGCAAGAAGACATTAATAACAGAGAATCAGCAGTAAACCCCAACTTTTCATCATTAAATCTTCATGTATTTTTGCAGAGAAGGAGGTGAGTTTTGTAGAAAAGAAGCCACATTTTTGAAGAAAAAATGTTAAACAGAGAATAGTGTTCATTTCCAGCAGTAAACTGGAACACATTAAGTAAACAGAGGGTCACGTTTTTTTTGTTTTTTTTTTTTTAAAATTTTAAAAACGTTATCAGAAAAAGGACAAATATTATGTAGAGAAAGGCACAGAGAAAAGAAGAAAAATACCCACATGGGTATATCATATCTGGTTCCAACTTCAACATTTTATGCAGATTTCCAGCATAAGAGCCACGTTTTTTTTTTTAAGAAAACAAGCCACGTTTTGCAAAAAACGTTAAACAAAAAAAATAAAAATGAAGAAATGGAAAGAAAGAAAAAATGCTTATCTGCTGTGCATAAAGGCCGAGTTTTATTCAGAATAGTAGAGAGTTGCAGCCGAAAATACTCCAGCATGGCAATGTTAAAACCTTATGTTGCTTTTCAAAGTGCAAAAGATGTAAACGTATAGGTAATGGAATCATGGAGATACAGATAGCAGATAACATGGCGGCTGGATAGAACAGAGATAATGTCCTCCTTCATGGTTACAAAACATACACCAGAAAAGCAATGGCGGCCTCAGCAAAACCCTAGCCTTCTTCTCTTCTCGGCAAGGAAAAAACAATACAAAAGACCTAAAGTCAAAATGCGTATGAAGAAAATAAAGCCTCTGCTGTTTTGTTAAAAATTTGGGATCCGCGAGAGGTGAAGAGAGCAGCATACGAATGCCTTTTAAACATGCCACGTTTCAGATGTTCACCTGGCCATATCCTCAAACAATAATATTTGTAATGAAATAAAACTCTCCATTTATGTGAAGGTCATGTCGACCTTTATAAGTTAGCATAGCTTAATTCATATTTTTGTTATGTAAGAAGTATTAGATTTAAATTTATATTCCTTCTTTTCAATTTCACTATTAGTGATATATAAGACAAAATAATATTATGTTAAATTAAAATGGATAATTTAATTATCTATTTTCATTTAAACAATATTATTTTGTGGTGTATATGACTAATAGTGGAATTTGATTCTATACATATTATAATAAATAAATAATGTATTTATACTTTACATAACTATATTGAATAGAATTATATTCTATTTTTTTTTTATATGTTAAGTATGAACATATTATTTATTAATTATAATAGGTATAGTTTAGAAGAAATATAAATTTAAATCTTTAATGGAATATATTAACAAATAAATGTAGAGCTAAAGTAGACTTTAGGATCATTGCTTCTAGTCAAAGAGTGATTCTTTCAGTTCTGTACACTTGTTGAGGCTGATTAGGGAGCAGTTTGGGTCACCTTAAAGATCTTGATGAGTTCAGAATCAGTTGATATCAGTTGAGAGGTGTTATTGAGTAGTTCACTCCTTGTTTCTAGCAGTTAGGCTTCAGTTTTGATGGATTTTCAGTCCATATCCGACCCCTTACAGATTTGCATGATTTTTGGAGATATGGAGTAGTTTGACTTGATTATTGAGTGGCAGTTCAGTCAGGCATCACTCGAGGCAGTTATTGGGGCACTTTGACTACACTTTCTAGCAGTTTGACTTGTCTTTTTTGGAGGCTTTTCTCATGCATACGGATTAGGGTTTGATGTATTCTTTTTATCATATTTTTGATCTGATTATTCGGGACTTCTTTTTGGCTCACTTGTTTTGCATACTGCAAACTAGAGAGAGAATTGTAAGGCATTTTTGTAACAGAGATTGGTTCCAGCATTGGTTAATAGAAATACCTGTTCCTTCCCATTGATTTTGAGGTGATTTTGTGAATTTTATTGCTTAAGTGTTCTGTTATCCTTCATTTCAAGCTGCATTCCTTTTCGTTTCAGAATCTTGATACACGTGATTGCAGGTCTATTGTATGTGATTTAATTTTTGTATTGATTTGGTGAAGTTCCGTTTCCCTACCTTTGGAAAAATATCAGATCCTTACATAGAAACATTTTTGTAGTTATGTGACTGTCTGGGTATTGAGAATCATAACCATTTCTTGAAATCTGTGCTGAGTCAATTCATGTTATAAGTCAGATTTGGTGTATCACCTTCATAGTTTTAGGATTCATTAAAACATTTTCTTTTCCCTTTTCCTTTACCTTATACAATTTGTGCAAAGTGATATTCCAAACCTAAGAGGAACCGGCCTAGAATCCGGAGATTCGTTCTCAACCCCATCAACGAGAACGTTTCCATGTTTCAACAGGATAGCTAGATTTCATATCAAGCTATTGGCGCAATCCTGATTGACAACAGTGATGTGTCCTAACATTTGTTCTTTGTACAATCCAATTTGTCATTGTTTCTTCTTCCAATCTGATACCCTGGATGTTGGTGGTATTTAAAAATAGCTTAAGAGAGTTGTCATCAGGTTGCAAAGGAGTTTACTTAAACAATCCCTAGAAAAAACAACAGTATTAGTTATGGAAATTCTTCTATGAACGTTCATGCAATGCTAGATTCCTTGTAGTGCACCAATTGAAGTGTGAACAATCAAGTGATATGTGAATAAGCTCTCAAATCCTTGGTTTCCTTGATGTTTTAGAATGAATGCATTGAATGCATTTATATACAATGACATAACAATTTATCACACAAATTTGTATTTAGTCAGCACTAGGTAGGAAGAGTAAAGGTGGGAGTTGGCCAAAACTTTAATTTTGAATTTGAATTAGGGTGGGATGAGTATGTGATTGTGGGGATGGCCACACAACTACAAACTTGTCCTACGATAAGTAAGGGGCCTAATTGAGGTGGCAAGTGTGCATAGAAAGGTGTGACTAGGTTATGAATAAAGTGAATGTATAGGGGTATGTGAACATCAGAATGTGATAAGGGGCAGGTCCATAGGATTTTCCAACATGGATAAGAATGGTTCTAAAAAAAGGAGCACAAGAATTAGTGTAACTGTTGGTAGGTCTAGATGACTTGCATTTCAAGGAGCCAATGCACCACACATGAACCACCAAACAATGGAAAGGGTTGCAAGACAATGATTGACCAACAAACCAATCTTTGATTTAAGGATTGGCTCCTTGCCTACTCTAAAGATAACTCTAACATTATGAGGAAAAGGGAGAAAGAGAGAATGTTGAAACTGAAATACATAAACAATAAAAAGCCATAAGCCAAGAGTATACACCCATCTACTTATTAATTAGAGCTTAACAACTCACCTTGCAATAATCAACAAAAACAAATGTACATATAAGCTTGAAGACAAGAAAAGGCAAACTAGAATGTATTCAGGTGACAACCTGATTTTTATTAAGTTCATTGATCTATCCACAATTACATGAACATAGCTCCTCTAAAAACAGGCAATCAAGCTCCCTTGGAACTAGACAACAAATGAGGAGAGGTAGAAGGATACACATCCTAGGGTCTTCAACTCAGTGAGATGTATAATACCCTTAGGGACAAGAACACCACAACAGTATAACTTGCTGTAAAATGTTTCATCCTTTGTATCTTTGTCTCTAAGGTATTTATGACAAAAAAGAGGAGAAGAAAGATGGAAAATGGAGGTAGAAAAGAGGGTAAGAAAGATGGCTGTTGAAATCATTTTTGTAACCGCCTCCCAAATTTGACAGTTTTTTGTTCATTCCTGTGACCTTCACAACTCTCTTTGCAATCCATAGACGTAGTCCAACAATAAATGTTTCACTAATGAAATACAAAAATTGTGAAGAGCTTGGCTGGCTCTCAATAACAAAACTAACTCTTACACAATTTAATTGCACTTTTTGGAAGAGTTTTCAGAATTAACAAATGAATTTCTATAAATGTTTCCAGATTTTTTAATTAAAATAACAACAGCAGCAATTATTATCATTAATTCTTCCTCCACAAAACATCAATCATCATGATGAACAAAATGTCATTTAATCCATAAAATAAAGCTCCCAGACAGCAAGAAAAACAAATAAATTTCAAAGTGTGGAGCACCTTGAATGATGTACGGCTGTTGCAGCTGAAAACTTAGCTTTGTGTTACAGCCTGTAACCCCTTAATACTTGACGCAGCAATTTGTATATTGTCCCTTCCTTGACGTTAGCAATGGAAAATCCCTTTTGCTTGAATAACTTTGCATTGCAGGAGCCTCATGTCACACTCCCACAAATTTGACCACAGCACACTTCCGTACCAAGTACGACACTGTCAGAATTCCATACGGCTCAGGATTAAAAAAAAACACAGCAATAGAATTAAATCAAACCAACACAATTCATTGGCCACTGTAGCCAACTCAAAGCATGTAGACTTCTTGAATCCAAATGCAGTCCTCTTGCATATTTTGAAACCCCTTTCAATTCCTTTCCAATTTCGATTTTCTGGCAAATTCAATTCAGAATGCAAATAAATTTCCCAACTCAATAAACATTCAGCAATGCAATGATATTCTCTCTAGAACTGAAGACCAAATACCAAACCTCAGCAACACTGGAAGAAGCATCAAAGTTTTCTCCTTGCAGAAGACCAAACCCTAGCTCAACCAAGAAAAAACCAAATTCTCTCTCAACACAATTTTTATCAAATCATCAATGGGTGAATGAAAGTGCTTTTTCGAATTGAATATATAGCTTTTTTGGAAAAAGCGTCAACTTCACTTTTTTCACTTAAGAGGCTTTTTAATCACAACTTCATTTTATAACATTAAAGTTATAAAGTCATAAAGTTATTAAATTAAAATAACTTAATTTAATAACGATAACTTTAAAATAAGAAGCCACTGAAATCCAATGACTGCGACAAACTCATTTCTGACACCAGAGCCCCCAACCTCAATTGCCCTACCAAAAATAGCCAACTGAGCCAACTGCCAAAAATAGACTTACTATAAATAGTAAGTTGCTCAAACTGGAGATCCCTTGAAACTCGATCCTGAAACATCTGACACCCCGTGCAGACGCCCTGCTAATCTTGGCCATACCCAAAATACCACTTACTAAAAGTAGTAAGTTGACCAAATTGACCCGAACGAAGAGCAGACTTGGTAATCTGAACCTCCTGAATGGAATCCCAACACTGGCTCTGCCAACTGACCCCCTCTAATCACCTGATTAGCTTGCGAGGGTCGCCAAACCAAGCTAATCCCAATAGTCTGAAAAACGGGGACATTACAATCCTCCCTTCCCAAGATTGCTTGTCCCCAAGCAATCAGGAAAAACAAGCAACATCACAATCCACTTGGATCCCAAGGATGGTCATGAGTAATGTCCCAATCAACCTCATACTCCTGTATAGAAGTCAACAGTACCAACATCAGCAACTGGAAAACTACACTCAACACCTAAATTGATGATGCTACAACAGGATCGGCTCGTGGGAGAACCTCAACCGAGAGTAACTCACATGGGAGTAACTCGACCAACAGACTGGACTTACTCCCAGTCTTCAAGCTAACCAAATCATCATACCGGTCATCAAAAGGATGCCTTGAAGAACTGTGTGACTTATAGACGTCCCGAACGAGAGGATCGAATGTAAAGCTATAAGCACTCCTCACCGTGTACACCTTTGTAAACTGTTTAGCTAGGCCTGGCTGGCCTCCTGTGTAATCTGTCGGATGATCAAGTGTACAATTCAGATCCCAAACGTCATCAATATCATGATCGTACAACACCTGTAAGGGATCATCACTAAGCTCAAACAACGGATTGTCATAAGTCATAATGACATCCACATGAAATAAAGGGCTGTTCACAAAGTGAACAGCACCCATCTGCTGATCTGAGCCATAAAACGGTGAACTCTGAGAGACATGATGTGTAATCTGCTCAACTTGTATGGGCTCATGTCTTCGTGTATCGGCACTATCTACTGCACAAAAAGACATAGTGCGTAGACTCCCCTCAGCAATGCCCGACAACACATACTCTCTGCCCTGGCACTCATCTGATCTACATCGGGTTCATGCTAAGGCAGAAATCCTTAATCTCCTGTATCCACTGCATCCCTAACACCACATCCATCTCCCCCAAATCGAACACAGAAATCAACTATCATCTCATAATCACCAAGAAACAAAGAGAGATCTTGGATGCGCCTGGTACAGGTAAAATTGTAGCCATCAGCTACCCTGACTCTAAACCCTGCAAACCCTGAAGCCCACACTGACTAATAAGTCGCTAATGAATAAAGTTGTGCGTGGCTCCAGTGTCTAGCATAGCAACACAGGGTTGTCCTTCCATTAATCCCTTCAGTCTGAAAGCAGAGGGAAGTGGCACAGAGGTGGACAACACAATCAGAGAAAGTTTGGCATCAGGACCAAACTCTGGAGTAACTCTCTGAAGTTAGTCTCAGGATCCTTCTTGTCAAACCGCTCTATCATTCTATCTACGAACTCCTGGTACTGTACAATATGATCATGATGCAAAGACACTAACCCATGATACCACCAATCATGAGCTACCCCATCCAAATGAAGCACGGCAAATCAAATAGCGTCCTCCTTAGACATAGGACGAAGTGATAGATAAGTATCCAGCTTGTGGACCCATGCTCTAGCTATAGTCTTCCCACTTCCATCAAAGTGGTCTAATGTCAACTTGCTGGTTGCCTGCTTGAGTTCATTTTGCCTAGGTCTCTGCCTTGTGTTAGGAGCTGTCCTGCCTCTGGAATGCTCACGCTTCTGTGTCAAATATCTGTCAAAATTTAAATTTCTTTTTAGTGCCTCAAGAAGAGCATCTCACTCTGCAAAATGTGCCACCATGTCATTGACAAATGGTGTTGGCTCTGACTCCACACTAACTGCATCCAGCTCTGGCCTCAAGAATGTCGAACAATGAGGCTTGTCATAAGTACCAGTATGGTCAGCTCTATAATCTCGCCTGTCATTAGCTCGTGACCTGTGTGAGCTAATTGAAACACTCCGCGCACCTCTGTCTCTAGCACCTGGTAATGCAATGCGCTGTAGAGTATCTGAAAGCTGTTGCAATACAGTTGCAACATGATGCTGACCATCTGCAATATTTCTGAAGGCATCTCTGGCCTCCCTGTCCATATCATTTCCGATATTATTCCTGTTTCCTGCCTGTTCATTTTGTGGGCCCTGTTCATTACCTTCAGGAGGTGGTGAATTTCTATCCCTGCGGGTATAGTGCCCTCCTGGTATAAATCTATCTGTCATTATTTTATTCTCATACCCTTCAGGATGGCAAGAACCTGGCTCTAATACCACTGTGAAGAGCTTGGTTGGATCTCAATAACAAAACTAACTCTTACACAATTTAATTGCACTTTTTGGAAGAGTTTTTAGAATTAACAAATGAATTTCTATAAATGTTTCCATATTTTTTAATTAAAATAACAAAAGCAGCAATTATTATCATTAAATCTTCCTCCACAAAACATCAATCATCATGATGAACAAATTGTCATTTAATGCATAAAATAAAGCTCCCAGATTGCAAGAAGAACAAATAAATTTCAAAGTGTGGAGCACCTTGAATGATGTACGGCTGTTGCAGCTGAAAACGTAGCTTTGTGTTACAGCTTGTAACCCCTTAATACTTGACACAACAATTTGTATATTGTCCCTTGATGTTAGCAATGGAAAATCCCTTTTGCTTGAATAACTTTGCATTGTAGGAGCCTCACATCACACTCCCACAAATTTGACCACAGCACACTTCCGTACCAAGTACGACACTGTCAGGATTCCGTACGGCTCAGGATCAAAAAAAACCGCAACAATAGAATTAAATCAAACCAACACAATTCATTGGCCACTGTAGCCAACTCAAAGCGTGTAGACTTCTTGAATCCAAATGCAGTCCTCTTGCATATTTTGAAACCCCTTTCAATTCCTTTCCAATTTCGATTTCCTGGCAAATTCAATTCAAAATGCAAATAAATTTGCCCAACTCAGTAAACATTCAGCAATGCAATGATATTCTCTCCAGAATTGAAGACCAAATACCAAACCTCAGCAACACCGGAAGAAGCATCAAAGTTTTCTCCTTGCAAAAGACCAAACCCTAGCTCAACCAAGAAAAAACCAAATTCTCTCTCAACACAATTTTTATCAAATCATCAATGGGTGAATGTAAGTGCTTTTTCGAATTGAATATATAGCTTTTTAGGAAAAAGCTTCAACTTCACTTTTGTCACTTAAGAGGCTTTTTAATCACAACTTCATTTTATAACATTAAAGTTATAAAGTCATAAAGTTATTAAATTAAAATAACTTAATTTAATAACGATAACTTTAAAATAAGAAGCCACTGAAATCCACTGACTGCAACAAACTCATTTCTGACACCAGAGCCTCCAACCTCAACTACCCTGCCAAAAATAGCCAACTGAGCCAATTGCCAAAAATAGACTTACTATAAATAGTAAGTTGCTCAAACTGGAGATTCCCTGAAACTCGATCCTGAAACATTTGACACCCTGTGTAGACGCCCTGCTAATCCTGTCCATACCCAAAATACCACTTACTAAAAATAGTAAGTTGACTAAATTGACCCGAACGAAGAGCAGACCTGGTAATCTTAACCTCCAAAATGGAATCCCAACACTGGCTCGGCCAACTGACCCCCTCTGATCACCTGATTAGTTTGCAAGGGTCGCCAAACCAAGCTAATCCCAATAGTCTAAAAAACGGGGACATTACAAAAATATTAAAATCAATGTTTTAATGCTTCCTGTTCACATTTCCCGATTTACTTTGTCAAGATATTCACACTATGTGGAATTTGCTTCTTGCATAAATCCACCTTTGGAGAAATGTTATTTGCAGTGTTAGTCTCCTCTGTATTTCATTCCATCCTTCATGAAATATTTTTCACTTGCTATTTAATTATTTGTCGCACTTCAGACTTGACTTTACAAATCTTTTCACCTTCATCTTACTTAGTGTGAATTCCATTCAAGAAGGCATTTTACTAGCCAACTTTCCGTGCTTCTTTTTCTCACTTTACACTTCAGCTTTTACCTAGGAATATTAGAATGACTTCAATATTTCTTGACTTAATTTTCACGCATATATCTCCATTTTCAATTTGCCTACCAAATTTACCATGTTTCTTCTCTTTTGATTTCACTTTTGAAATAAAACTGAGGATTTCCTTGGCTTTTTATTACTTCCATTTCATACTCGTGTATTTTGAATACACCAACCATAACAACAATATTAATGTTTGAACTTTATTATATTAAAATATTTTCGCTTTGGTTTTTATGGTTGTGCATGCAAAAACAAAATATCTCAATTCAATCTGGCACCTTGAATATTGGATCTTTAGGAAAATTTCTTGTTACAGGATGGAGTAGCATGGTGACATGTTTTGCATCTCTTTGTGGGAGTTAGTGGGATCAACTTGAAGCTCAATGAGATCTTCTAAAGTTTGCAAAGTTTCCTACAATTGTATTTTAAATGATTAAATTATTATTATTTCTTGCTAACTTGCACTTTATGGACCAGTGGTGGGGATTTTATGCCTGTCATCTTTTAAATTGCCATAAGTCACATGAATTTTTCAATCAAGTTGATTCAAGGATTTGATCTTAATCTGGCATATAAAGGAAATCTACTTTACTTTTAGAGCATGTTGATGCGGGAAATAAACTAATGCTTCCCCCTCTTTTGTGGTGGGATTTAAGCTTATTTGGCTTTGAAGAACATGGGGCTTCCTTAAACTTTTACCTTTGAAATCTTTTAACTTTAAGATCCCATGGACCATTGTTTTGGCAAGACCAATAGACAGGTTTTAATATCCTTTCCAAAACATTCTCTCTTCTTTCACTTTATGAAAATATTGAAATAATATTTCCACAAACTATATATCTTCCCAAAACTCTTGAGAGTTGTTGATTGGGCTCATCTGATAGAGAGAGAGCCTTGCTATTACACATTTGATTTAAAACATTAGAGCCTGCTAAAATATTTCTTGGATAGAAGTATTCAACAATTTGAGGGTTGTATTTGTTGGCATCAGTAACCGGTAAGCTCTCTACCAGTCCGGATGTTGTCATTGATTGGTAAAAGAGGATAGAGATTTGTCATCTCTATAAAGGTTGAAGCTTTAAGGAACTCTACATCAAGAGAGGTTGGTTTGGTACCTACCTTAGCTACAAGAAAAGAGTAACTATAGTTTCATTGAAACTGGTCACTACACTAAGCATCAACAACCGGACAATGCACTCAATCAGGGAAGAGAGTATCCTAGTATCAACCAAGGACCGAACTTCAACCGGTATATACAAGAATAGCCAAAAATCAATAATCATACTAAGTGTCTATAACACAACCGGGACAATGTAACCGGTAGTCCATGCAAATGCAACCGGTAAGACATGAAAGAGACTTCAACAGATTGAAGAACTCAACCGATATATTACAAGACTCTGGTATTAATCGAGGAAGTCATAGTCAACTGTTAACTATCTGTTCCAACCTATTAGGATTTATTGCAGTAAATCCGGGTGACCTTGAGTTGTCTCGATGATCAGCTTGTGGCACAGTTAAAGGAATTAAAACCGGAATCAATGGCTTTTGAGGCGTGACTGAAGGATTTAAAGCCGGATTCAGTGGCTTTAAATCAAGGAGTTATCTCCTATGAAGGAAAGTTGCCTGGCACGCAACTATTGTTTTCTTCATAAAGCGAATAAAGCTAGAAAATGTATCGGATGTTTGCTCAGCGAACCAATACTCAGCTGAGTGATGTAATCAAAGGATCTCAAGATTAAGTCGTGCATTTTATCCGCAGTCAAAGCAACATAACTCTATATATTCTTAAGCCTGTCAAGAATAAGAGTTGCCTTCATTTTGCCAAGAAAAAGAGTGAACCTATATGCTACAGAAGCAAGGGTTAGAGAAAATCGAGAAAGAGAAATAATAGGTTGTGGAAGGCAGCACAACAATAGTTGAGAATACACCTGTGTTAACCGGTGATGATTCTCAGTCGAGCACAAATAGAGATCACATCTGGCTAAGCAGAGTCTTCTGTAAAGATCTTGACTCTATTGTCTTCGAGCAAACTACAATAGATAAATCCCAGTATTTGGGTGGACTCTAACAGGTCCCTTATATCAAAATCCATTAAACGGGTGACATCTTTTAAGGTGTTTGAAGTCCTTTAACCGGGCAGGTCTTAACAGACCTTATTGTAACAAATCCCTTGACCGGGTCACACCTAGTAAGTGCGTTTTTATCCCTTAACCGGGTAGGCTCTAAACAGGGCGTACTTCAGAAGAGTACAAATATTGTGAGGTCTCCTCACACCATGGTTTTCACCCTAACCAGGTTTCCACATGATAAATCTGGTGTCCCTTTGTGTTTGTCCTCTTACTATTTTACTTGCTTAGAACTACTTGCTTTTGTGCTGTAAGTTTACTTCACTGGATTAAACAAAAAGGGAAGAATTTTACAACTGCTGATTCACCCCTCTCCTCTCAACACCGGTTGGGACTGTCAATTGGTATCAGAGCCTTGTTTTTTTTTTCTTTGTTGCTTAACTGCACAGAGAGAAAGCTATGATGATGAGAAAGGAAGGACCAAAGTTTTCAAAAGAAAACTTCACCTTATGGTGCAGCAGAATGAAGCTATATATGAAGACCATCAGTGACCAGTACTGGAATCATGTTACCAACGACTATAGTGAGCCCACTGGCACCTTGACACCTGATGAAGAGAAAATCAAGACTTAGCACAGGGCTGCCATGGACATGATAGCTAGCACCTTACCCGACTACGTTGATGCTGAGGTTGAACATCTTGACTCCGCCTGCAAAATGTGGAAAAAGTTTCAAATGGTCTATGAAGGAGATCCCAATGTTCAGAGAGCCAAGGTCGAAAGCCTCAGGGGAAAGTATGACGACATGAGAATGAATGATGGAGAAGATATCGAGCAATATAGCAACTGAATCAAGGAAGTGATCAACTCCATCAGAAGCGCTGGAGGCAAGCTGACTAAAGAGGAGGTGGTGAGCAAAATACTGAGAACTCTCAGACCTCAGGATGCTATAAAAATCTTTGCCATTCAAGAGCTTAGGTTAGTGAGCAATGATCAAGTCACCCTAGACTCCCTAATCGGTAAGTTGGCTGCTTTTGAATTAAGCAACTTTGATAATAGCCTATCCGTTCAGGAAGCAACATTTAAGTCATCTGTCAATGCCTCTTCCACCAAAAGGGGAAGAGAAACCGGTAACTCCTCTACCGGTAAGATCGACAACCTTGTTGAGAATTTGCTCTCAGAGGAGATGGAGCAAGATGAGTTTGAAGCTCTGATTGCCAAGAGATTCCCCAGAGGGAAAGAGAAGTATAAAGGGAAAATCCCTTTAAAATGTTTCTCTTGCAACAAAATAGGACACATTGCTGCCCGGTGTCCAGATAATGAAAACAGAGACAAAAGAGACTGATTCAAGAGCAAATCAAAGCAGGAGTGCTATCTTGCGGAGGAAGGAGTCACAAACAATGAGTCTGAAGACTCAAAAGATCCAGAAATTGCATTTATTGCAATAAAGGAGAGCCCAGCTATTAATGAAGTTGCACTCATATCTAGATCCCATCAGCATGACGATTGGATCATTGACAGTGGATGTACTCACCATATGACCGGTGACAAGAGGAAGTTCATCAACTTGGAGCTCAACGATAGCGGATCAATCACATTTGGAAACAATGCCCCTTGTGCCATCAAGGGTAAGGGATCTATTGTTCTCTGCAACAATGCTGTCTGTGAAGATGTGTACTGGGTCGAAGGACTCAGGTACAACCTGATGAGTGTTGCACAGCTGAACAAAAAAGGTTTCCAGTTGGAATTCGGTCAAGGCTCTTGCATAGTCAAAAATCAATTTGGATCTCATGTTGCAACTGGTAGACATAGCAAAGGCAATCTGTTCTACCTAGACTCAATAGACGGAGCCTAATTTAATTGCTTCACTCAAAGGAGAATCAAGCAAGATCGGTCTTATCTTAAAAAAAGACAATAGCTGGCTATGGCACAAAAGACTCTGCCATATAAACTTTGACAACATTGTCAAAGTGAGTAAAAAGAAATCGGTTAGAGGACTCCCAGAAATTGCAAAACTCATGAGTGGTATTTGTAAGGATTGTCAGTTAGGAAAACTGACAGGAGCAAGTTTCAGTAGTAAGTCCTTCTCTGCTGAAAATGTTCTAGACCTTGTACACACAGACCTGTGTCGACCAATGAGGACAAGGAGCTATCATGGAGACCAATATTTCATGCTGTTTATAGATGATTTCTCGAGAATGATGTGGACACTCTTTCTCCGAGAGAAATCGGAAGCTTTTCGCATGTTCAAAGTTTACAAGGCTAGAGTGGAAAAGGAAACTAGTAGAAGCTTGAAATGTCTGAGGTCGGGCAAAGAAGGTGAGTACACCTCTCAGGAGTTCACTCATTACTGTGAGGAACATGGCATACAGAGACAGTTTTCTGCACCTAGGACTCCTCAGCAGAATGGAGTAGCAGAAAGAAGAAACAGAACGCTGATTGACTGTGCCAGAACCCTGTTGATCCAAAAGAATCTTCCTCATCATTTCTAGAGAGAAGCTGTTAGCACCGCCATCTACACAATCAACCGAGTTCAAGTCAAAAAGGGAACTGGTAAGGTGTCTTACGAACTATGGTTTAAGCATACTCCCAGTGTAGGCTACTTCAAAATTTTTGGTAGTAAATGTTACATCAAGAGAGATGTTTTCTGGGAAGTTTGATCCCAAGAGCGATGAAGGAACATTGTTGGGTTATTCTACCAAAAACAAAGCCTATCGATGTTTGAACAAAAGAACAGGCAAGATAATTGAAAGCATCAATGTAAAAATTGATGAATCATCAGAACCAGACAAGAGGACCAGACATGTCAATCATGAAAATCTTAAATTTACTAATGGAGGAGATGTCTTTGAGTTCAATGAAGCAACAACTAAAGATGAGGAGGCAACTCCCACTGACATAAATCAAGAACGAGAGATTGTGCTCGAAGCTGACAGGACACCCCAGGATGGTGAACAAGCAGATGCTTAGAACCATGATGGGGAAATTGCTCAACAAGATGAACTGGACGAGGAACAGAGGCCGGCTCTTCCAAGGTATGTCACATATCACTCTACTGACAATATAATTGGTGACAGACATGGGAACATCCTGACCAGGAAAAAGGCCAAAGAGAACGTCTATCTTTTCTCGTGTGTTGAGCCCAAAACCACCAGAGAAGCCCTTCAAGATGAGAATTGGGTCAAGGCCATGGATGAAGAAATTGAACAAATAGAAAAGAATGACACATGGGAACTTGTGCCAAGACCTCAGGACAAAAATGTCATTGGGACTAAATGGGTCTACAAAAACAAACTGAATGAGGATGGTAAAGTCATCAGAAATAAAGCAAGGCTTGTTTGCAAAGGCTATGCTTAGGAAGTTGGACTAGACTATGGAGAAACTTTTGCACCAGTGGCCAGACTGGAAGGGGTGAGAATTCTTCTTGTCTATGCAGCTCGCAAAGGCTTTAAGGTGTACCAAATGGATGTGAAGTCTGTATTCCTCAATGAAATACTGGAGGAAGAAGTGTACATTGAGCAACCGGAGGGGTTTACATCTACTCAAAAGACTGATATGGTCTGCAAACTGAAAAAGGCTCTCTATGGGCTCAAACAGGCCCCAAGGGCTTGGTATGAAAGGTTGCATTCATATCTTCTGACAATTGGATTCATCAGAACCGGTGAGAACAACAATATGTATCTCAAAACCAAGAAAGATGGAAACTTAATTGCTGAAATCTTTGTTGATGACATCATCTTTGGAGGAGATGACAAAATGAGCAAAGCTTTTGCTGAAGAAATGAAGAAAGAATTTGAGATGTCTATGATAGGGCCCATAAAATTCTTTATTGGACTACAGGTCCATTAGCTAAAAGAAGGTATCTTCATCTCTTAGTCCAAGTACATAAAATAAATTCCCAAGACTTTTGGACTAGAAGAATCCAAACCGGTTGGAACTCCAATGATAACTAATCTCAAGTTATCAAAGGAGGATAATCCAAAGAAGTAAATGAAACAATGTATCGGTCCATGATAGGAAAATTGCAATATGCTGTTCACAGCGGACCGAACATTGCTCATGCAGTTGGCATAGTGGCAAGATTCTCTGCTAATCCCAAAGAAACACATCTAATTGCAGTGAAGAGAATCTTCAGATATCTAAAGGGAACCGAGGAATATGGCTTATGGTTTCCACACAAGGGTGGATTCCAAATTAAAGTCTACATAGATGCAGACTGGGCTGGCAACGTGGATGATAGAAAGAGCACAAGTGGTGGTGCATTCTTTCTAGGTGGAAGAATAGTATCATGGACAAGTAAGAAGCAGAATTGCATTTCACAATCCACTGCTGAAGCTGAATATGTGTCTGCTGCAATAAATTGCACACAGGTGATTTGGATCAAACAACTGCTGGAAGGTATTCAGGAACAGGTACCTGAACCAATCGCAATTCACTGCGACAGTACCAGTGCCATAAACATATCCAAAAATCCTGTTATGCACTCCAAGACCAAGCACATTTCCATCAAGTATCACTACTTGAGGGAACTTGTGCAAAACAAAGAAGTAAGATTGGAGTATGTGCCCACCAAAGAACAGATTACTGATATATTCACAAAGCCATTACCTAAGAGTACTTTTGAGTATCTCAGAGGTAGACTGGGGGTTGTACCCCTCTCAGATCATCAGTAATCATCAACAGGGAGTCATCAGTTCATTATGATTCAAACAATTGGTTACACCTTATCTTTTATGAACTGATGAAAAGGACTACTGCTCGTAGGGGGAGCAGAGTAGAAAATGGAAATCTCTCTGATTAGCCTTTTGGCATTCTTGTCAAAAAAGGGGAGAATATGATAATATGATTGCCTATCATATTTTTGCCATCAATGCCAAAGGGGGAGATTGTTGGCATCAGTAACCAGTAAGCTCTCTACCGGTCCAGGTGTTGTCATTGATTGGCAAAAGAGGATAGAGATTTGTCATCTAGAGAGGCTGGTTTGGCACCTACCTTAGCTACAAGAAAAGAGTAACTATAGTTTCATTGAAACCGGTCACTACACTAAGCATCAACAACCAGACAATGCACTCAATCAGGGAAGAGAGTATCCTAGTATCAACCAAGGACCGAACTTCAACCGGTATAGACAAGAATAGCCAAAAAGCAATAATCATACTAAGTGTCTATAACACAACCGGGACAATGTAACTGGTAGTCCATGCAAATGCAACCGGTAAGACATGAAAGAGACTTCAACAGATCGAAGAACTCAACCGATATATTACAAGACTCCGGTATGAACCGAGGAAGTCATAGTCAACTGTCAACTCTTTGTTCCAACCTATCAGGATTTATTACAGTAAATCCGGGTGACCTTGAGTTGTCTCGATGATCGGCTTGTGGCACAGTTAAAGGAATTAAAACCGGAATCAATGACTTTTGAGGTGTGATTGAAGGATTTAAAGTCGGATTTAGTGGCTTTAAATCAAGGAGTTATCTTCTATGAAGGAAAGTTGCCTGGCACGCAACTATTGTTTTCTTCATAAAGCAAATAAAGCTACAGAATGTATCGGATGTTTGCTCAGCGAACCAATACTCAGCTGAGTGATGTAATCAAATGATCTCAAGATTAAGTCATGCATTTTAGGCGCAGTCAAAGCAACATAACTCTATATATTCTTAAGCCTGTCAAGAATAAGAGTTGCCTTCATTCTGCTGAGAAAAAGAGTGAACCTATATGCTACAGAAGCAAGGGTTAGAGAAAATCGAGAAAGAGAAATAATAGGTTGTGGAAGGCAGCACAACAATTGTTGAGAATACACTTGTGTTAACCGGTGATGATTCTTAATCGAGCACAAATAAAGATCACATCTGGCTAAGCAGAGCCTTCTATAAAGATCTTGACTCTATTGTCTTCTAGCAAACTACAATAGATAAATCCCAGTATTTGGGTGGACTCTAACAGGTCCCTTGTATCAAAATCCCTCAACTGGGTGACATCTTTTAAGGTGTTTGAAGTCCTTTAACCGGGCAGGTCTTAACAGAACTTACTATAACAAATCCCTTGACCGGGTCACACCTAGCAAGTGCGTTTTTATCCTTTAACCGGGTAGGCTCTTAACAGGGTGTACTTCAGAAGAGTACAAATATTGTGAGGTCTCTTCACACCGTGGTTTTCACCCTAACCGGGTTTCCACGTGATAAATCTGGTGTCACTTTGTGTTTGTTCACTTACTATTTTACTTGCTTAGAATTGCTTTCTTTTGTGCTGTAAGTTTACTTCACTGGATTAAACAAAAAGGGAAGAATTTTACAAGTGCTAATTTACCCCTCCCCTCTCAGCACCGGTTGGGACTGTCAGTATTTTCTATATCTCCATGCCCCTCCTCCATCATTATGCTACTTACATTTTGGTTTGGTGCCTTACCAAAATCATTATGGATGAAATATACTGCACTATGTATTATTCACTCCTGCGTGTACTGATATTTCTGCATTGTGCCCTTTTTTCATGAATGTTTGGTGCTTCTGACTGGAATTGAATAATATTTAAATACTGCGCAGTGTATTTGTCAGGCACCCTCTCCTTTTTCTCCTCGATTTCATCACTGTCATTCTATTTGGATGCCCAGTAATTTTCAGGAACAAGGATTATGCCTTGTTCCAACTTCTGTGCTGCTTGATGTTAAGTAGTTTTATATATATCTATGGATTCTATGCAATATTTCCCATGGCTGCTATTCTTGTGAATGAATGCAGGTGAAATTATTGAAGATAGTGTTTCTCATCCTGTTAATAGTGCCATGCATGTTTTGGAAAGTCAAATATAATGCCAATGCTTCCAACCTACGTCCCTCAAAATGGCAATCTTCATTTGGTCGTTTTATTAAATTGTTGGAATTTCCCATATAGGCAACTCTCCTTCAATAAATTCACTGCCATATTATTTGTGGTAAACCATACTTTCAATTGTTGTGCTGAAGTTTTTTTTGATGATGTTTGCTTATTTTTTAATGGTAAACTCTCTTTGTGTAGCTGCACCTTACAACATTTGACTAACTTTGGGATCAGGTGTGCTGCACTGCTCTCTAGGAAAGCCACCATTTTTTCACAAATTGTTTGTTAAATAAAATGGAGCCCCTTGCTACTTTTCCTACCTTCATATGCCGCCCCGCTTCGTACATAGTCATATTTAAATGGCATTTCACACCTCAAATTGTTGTGCCAGTTTCCATTTATAGTTTTACACGTCAATAATGCTTTGTGCCATTTTGGATGGTTAATTCTGCAATACAAATATCAGAATGCTCTTCTACTGGTGCTAAGATTTCTCTTTTCTCTGTCTTACTCTTGGTGACTAGTGGCCTCATTTGTGCTATGCCATGCTTGGAAATGGAAGTGTGATATTCATTTGTTGAGCCATAGCTCAAAAGCTATACACCATCCATTCATGTTGTGTTGAAGATCAAGCATAGCTGTGCAAACAGGAACATCTCTTCTTTTGGAATGTTTGCACACCATAACAAACTAACAAATGGTCACACCACACTTGGAATTCTTGCCCACAATATTCTTTGTCTTTGTCAATTTCCATAATTACTCCAAAGAGGTTATGGACCCTATATTTGGTATGCGCTAAGTGAACCAAGCATGCTGTAGCAATCCTCTTCATGGGAGATTTCTAATATTTTAATGGTGTTAATTTATGCATGAAAGTAAACATAAAGCCAAGGACCTGACTTTGCAAAAAATAATGCCATTTATCGATGTCTATGTATCAAAGCAGTCTCCCCAAATTAGGAAAAAAACTAAGTGGGAATCAGCATGGGTATTGAAATTTCACTATTACTTTTTGCCCCTACTTTGAGGTGCATGTGAACTATAGAATGATTTGTTAGGGAATATTACATCATCCATGTCCCATATTAGGTTTGTTCTGTGTTTGTTCATTTTTGTGAGTAGTTGTTATTGTTTTTAGATATTCATTACCCTTTGAATGTTGATGTAAAGGAGTGGCTATATGATATCTAAAATATAGGAGACCTAAGCACCACCACAAGGTAGGTTGACTGTTGATGTTCTTTCTGCAGCACCACCACAACACTGTTCTTTCCACTCTTAGAGTAACTTGTTCCACTGCTTACATTTCATTCCTTGACATATCTTTTCAGCATTGAAACTATGTACCTAATTTATTCCAGGCTTCATGCCATGTTTTTTTTTTGGAGGTATCAGTTGTTCCTCTTCTGTTTATCAAGATAAGCTTCACAGTACCATTTCATATTTGCCTCTTTATGCTGTCTCAGCAAAAAACCTTTGATACTTCAACAATTTCTATTAAATAGCCCAAACAATACTGTGTTTCTCAAATGAAAAACGAAAAAGAAAGCAACTCAATTTTAAGTGTCAAAGGTTTTCTTTGTCACAGATGTTTCTTATAATCCAAATCTTTTCTAAGCAATTACATGATATTTCTTTCAACCAGGGATAGAAACTCCACAAGTCGGTACAACTTCTGGTTGCATACTCATCTTCCCGTCTTTCCATCTCAGCAACTGGGTTCCTAGTGTCCTGGTACCATGTGTTTGCTTGACAAATCCAATGTACAAGAGTATAAGAAACAAAGCATAAGCACAAACACATTGTGGATGAGAACCTGTGAATCTTTTAATTATGTGTAACTATAAAATATAGAATACAAGTGCTTTCTGATCCCCAAAATTCCTTACTACCTTTCACATTTGTCAGGTCCTTTCAAATACTAATTATATATTTACAAATAATCTGCCTCTCATGTAACAAATATCCCCTACAAAACATGGCCTTGGGGTTTTGTTAATTTTTATTGTCTAGAAAACTTCACACTAGAACCTTTTTTATTTTTCCATCTAGAATACTTTACACTAAAATACCACTGCCGACAATAGTTGCTTTACTGGTAAGGAAACTTCCTGCCACACTTGTTAGATATCACTGGTATTACTCAATTTTCTTTCCTTTTGTGTATGACATGTAATATTATGCTCTCTCCACACTCTGCTTTCTCTAATTGCGGACATGTTCACATCATGTCATGCACACTAGTGATGAACCCCTAAAATCTCTACGATTGTGAAATTTTTTCATATCCTTCAACATGCTTTTGTGTTAATAATATAGCCATTTCCATCTACCCAACACGCTGAAGAAAGAGGTGAAATGGATTAATGAATTGGATTTGGTAAGAATAAGTTGTTCTGTACAGTTGTTTTTTTGAGATTCTCAAAGAAGGAATGGAGCTACTGTATAAGACTAGGAGAAAATTACCTTTGCTGCCCAAGACAACTCCACTGCACAAAGGTATCTTAATGACCGTGTAAGGAAATGCCTCCGCTGCGCAAGTGATTGCCTTGTCGTGCAAGACAATAGCTGCCACAAACAATATTGCTGAACTATCCAAACCAATTTGTTGCTGATGAGTGAATAAGACACCAAGACAATAACCACCACAAACAAGATTGTTGAATTATCCAAACCAATTTGTTGCTGATGAGTGAATAAGACAACAAAACCTATAACAACTCTTCAAAATGGGTGCACAAGGTCACAAGGAGGTTATGGTTGTTTCTTAACAAACAAAACGTTGGAGGATTTGCTGAACAGTAAACCACTTGGACTGAAATAGAATAGGACAAGATTGTTTTAGAAGTTGTTGAATAAGTTGTTCAGGAATAATCCAGGTTGTGAGTCTGTCTAGTGATTTATTATAACAAGATGTTACCTCCTCATTCTTGTATAAACATAGATTCATAGGCAATCATTAAGCATTTTCTAAAACTCAGATTTGTATATCTGCAATTATTCATTGTTCCAGATGGCTTATTATTTGTATCAATATCAATATCAAAATAGCTGTTTCAAGAGTGAGTTCATGCTCCATGCATCAGTCTGATTGGGAAAATGCATGCTCAAGAGGATTGGTGTTTGGCTTAGATTTGCTTTTGTGTTGTATCTGCTGTTTATTTTAATTCTGACTTGATCAGTTAATTATGATGTAATTGTTGCAGTTTATCATTTTACTACTGATTTTCAATAAAAGATTGCTGTTATTGCCATTGTTCTGATTTGATAAGTTCAGTGTGTTTAATTTGAGTGCATCCCCTTTGCTGCTTTGCAAGTAGAATTAGTAATTCCTCTCTTATTGTTATCTTCTAATTGAGATCCACAATTTAGATCAGAACTGCATTTTCGTGTAGAAGACTTAGTCTTAGACTCTTAAGTATAACTTGCGGTCTTGCATATACTTTTCCAGCATCTGAACAAAATTAATGTTTCCTAGGATTAGAATGATATTATGCTCGACAAATAGGAAGGCTGTAAATAAAATTGAATTGCTCTTCCCAGGTCCACACCTTTAGTAAATCTGAATAATCCCACTTACTTGGTTAATGTTGAAACAACAAATGCTCTAAAAATAAACAAAATTTACCATATAAAAACCATGCCAAATCTTTCTCTTGCAAGGCTTGCAAGTTTGACTTCTGAAAACTTGTAATGTCCCCTGGTAATTTAAGTTCAATTATAATTTAAATTATTCTCATTTCTTATATCCTAAGTTGAATCGACAAGAAAATGCATTGATTTCCATTAACATATGGTATAAGTAGGGACAATCATCCATTTGTACTATGTATTAAGTAATTTAATTTCATATGCTATCTATATTTCTTGTTGCTAAGCTTGACCCACTATTACTTTGTTATAAAGAAAGAGGAGGTCTGAACACAATCCAAGGCACTTAGAGACGACTTGATAGATTCCCTCTAAGTTTACAGATCCAAGCCCTTATCCTATCTTGGGACTATGCTCGCAAGGCACTCAGGGTCGCTGATTCATACCCTATCTAGGGAACTATCCTTTTGGGATTTAGACCGCCATTCCTTGAGTTGCTTCAGCCTTCCTTCTTCATCACTTAAGTAATAACGGATATCTTAGCATTACTTCTATTACTATATTTATATATATTAGACAATGTAGGGATTCCCTATTCCTAATAGAATTCTGATATAATAATATTATGTAAATCAGTATTTAACTCATAGGTACTTAATAGTATAAACAATAATATTATCTAAATCAATATCTAATACAAATACGTAATACTAATAGTATAATTTACTGTCACACAATGCTTACCATCATTGCAGATAATTACTTCCTTACTCTTCCTTGAAGAGTACATGAAATATATTTATAATTTCTCAATCTTCCATCTGATTGGTAATCATTCTATGATCCGATTGCCTTATCGATACCTCCCCCCCCCCCCTTTTAACAGAATTTGCTGTCTTCATTATATAACTTTGAAGACTGAAAGGTAACATCTCTTGGATGAAAACTGTTTGGTTTATAATTAAAACATGTCTTTCCATGACTAGTGCTTCTTGTTGAAATATAGCTTTGTTCGTGTTTAAGTATGCCAATTGAATATAAGTATATTCAATATATATATATATATATGTTATAGTTGGCACACTGTAGAGAAACTGATCGAATGAAGTATACTACATATTGGAGCATACTGCAGACACGATAATCATCATGTACTGCAATGTGTATTGCAGACACGATGGTATCGTGTACTGCAATGTATACATTGCAGGCACGATAAGTATCGTGCACTGCAATACATTGCAGTCACGATAAGTATCGTGTGCTGCAATAGTATCGTGGACTGCAATTACATTGCAGTCACACGATAGTGACTGCAATTACATTGCAGTATGCGATAATCATTGATATAAATCTTTGTTGTTAAATGACATTTACGTCGTTTGGATTAATTATCAAAGCTGCAGTTAGTTGATTGAAATAATATTAATGTAGGGTCATGATCCTACATGGCAACTGCCATGTACGGTCATGACTTTACATAATAATATATATAATAAAAGGAAATTGTAGAATCAATCAATAAAAAATAGGCAATTGCATTCTACAACAATATATACTAAATAAAATAATATATTAAATCTTCTGATCTAATATTCCTTAACATGGTATCAGAGCAAGGTTATTAGAGAAGATATATTATTTATTTTAATTGATATTTCATATAAACATAATAAAATATATATTTGTGTTTATTATAATATCAAAAAGAAATGGCTCATAGTATGAGAATGGAAGATAGACTTGAGGGTGTATCCAACTTTATATCTTGGAAAACTAGAATTACTTCTCTACTTCTAGAACTCGAATTGGAGGATTACATAGAGAAAGAACCTACAGTACCTGAAGATGAAGCAGAAAAATCCACTTGGAAAAGGTGAAATAACAAAGCCAGAAAATTGATTATTGACTCTGTCAAAGACTCTATACTTCCTAGCATTTCCAGATTAACCACTGCATTTGAAATATTCAAAACCATTCAAGACACATCTGAAATCAATAATGCTAGTAGATTATTGACCCTAAAACAACTTATGAATATGAAAATGAACAAGGGAGAAACAATCACCTCCTATTTTCTGAGAATATCAGAATTAAGGGATCAACTCTTTACCGTTGGAAATAATATGGATGATCTAGAACTATCATTAATTGCTCTATAAGGATTACCTATCTCCTGGGAATCATTCATTCAGTGCATAAGTGCAAGACCTCCATTACCAAAATTTGAACAACTAAAAAATGATTGCACTCAAGAAGAATCAAGATTAATCTCAAGAGGAATAGGACCTAGCAAAGAAAAAGAAGTTCTGGCACTCCACACATCCAACAAAAAGAAAAAGTTTTCAAAAAGGAAAAGAAGTACTAAAACCTTCAATAAAAAGGATCTTTCAAAAGTACAATGCTACAAGTGTGAGAAATACGGACATATTCAAAAATATTGTCCAGAAAGAAAGAAAATACAAGCAGCACTAGCTGAAGTCAAAGAAGTGGAAAATCCTCTCTTTTTCTTAGCTTTGTCTAGTGAACTAAACTCAAATAAGAGTATGTCACTACTACATTTGGGGTCAAATTCCGATGGCCATTTGTCGGACTTGCAATGCTAATTTGTCGGCATTTTGACAGAGGCGTCCGTCGCCGTTTTTTCATAGGAAATTGCGACAGAAGATGTATCCGTCGGTTTACCGACACCATATCATGTCGGAAACTTGCATTTCAGCAACAGCTTCGTTATGGCATTTTCTACGGTTTATCCATCGGAATTCCGACGCAATACCTATTAACTATCGAAAAGGTATCTTTTTTGACATTATAACTGTCGGAATAGCGACAGTTTCTACTTAATTACGACAAATATACCCGTCGGTGATATGGCATTAATGTCGAACCGTCTGTCGAAAAATTTCAATTTGCGACACTTGAAATGTCGGAAGAGCGACAGTACTTCATTATTTCTCTGACAAATTCCCTGTCGAACGTATAGCATTATTGTCGGAACTATTGTTGTAAATTAGTTTTCTCCGACATTTTATCTGTCGAATGCATAGCACTTTTGTCAGAATTAATGATTAAGTGTCGAAAAACCGATGGATATGCACATTAAAGATAAAACAGCTCAAGAGACAATCATAGGTTCTCTCTTTCTTCGGTCTATATTATTGATAGAATGTTTTACCTTTCATTAACTCATCAAATCTGGGGATTTGAAAGAATTTAATAGAATATTTTCATGACAACGTATATTATTTAAGTTGATGTTGCACGAATTTATCTACTTCCCGCACTTGTAGACTATGAGTACGGCGATAAAGAAGCATGGCCATGCTTCTTTATCGCCGTACTCATAGTCTACAAGTGCGGGAAGTAGATAAATTCGTGCAACGTCAACTTAAATAATATACGTTGTCATAAAAATATTCTATTAAATTCTTTCAAATCCGGGGATTTGATGAGCTAATGAAAGGTAAAACATTCTGTCAATAATATAGACTGAAGAAAGAGAGAACCTATGATGGTCTCTTGAGCTATTTTATCTTTAGTCCTAGCTACTGTCCTAGCTACCTGTCGATCGTCGAGAATAATCACCGCCTTGCATTTTTGTACACTGCACAAATTGATCCCAGTCTCGCAAAAACATTTTACACTTGTACATCTCATCAATACTGGAGGCCTAAAGTAATTTTATATGATCACTAGCACATTTCGTGCATGGATGAGAAACAGTATCCAAAGTTTCTAGATAACCGTTTTTGAGAAGAGGAATGAGTGCAGGCCAAAGAAGGGATAATTCCACAACAGAAAGCAAGACATCTTTTTAGCATGGGTCTGGATCCTACCCAATTGTCGAAGGATCTAGGGCCAGTCTAGAAAGATGTCTTCCCATTCTATCTGCAACATTGTGTCCATCCATGATCTCAGGAATATCATCGTCTTTCTACTCTTCATTTGCCAAAATATATCGCTTCTTCAAGCTTGTAGAGTAATCTTATTAATAAAAGAACTCTTGCCAACATTAGGGTACCCACATATCAAAATAGTTGATGTTATTGGTGCTTGTGCTCAAGGATATCGATTCACTGTTTTGAAATAGCCAAATCTTTTTTATTTCATTTGTAGAGAAAAGGAGTGGGAGAAAATGAGCGGGTGAAAGTTGATCGAGCGCGAGAGAAGGCATTGCATTTTATTTGATCATGAATGCTCTCTGAAATGACCAATCATGTTTTCTATTCGATTGTTTTTGGTGTTTTTTTTTCCCATATTCAGTAGATAAAAATCATGGCGGCAGCCACTTAGCCATCTTTTTGATGTTCCAAGTATTTTACAAAGATATAGGTACGTGGATCTATCATTCAGTTGCTTGTAGTTATTGGTCAAATGCAAATATTTTGTCAAGTTGAAAGGGCAAGATATCAGTTTGGTGTTTTCAGTTTATGTTAAAAGTTGATTTGGTAAAATCCTCAAAAAACACACTACATGTTCTAAAATGTAAAGAAGTTGAATGTTAAATGTAAGATATATATCTCATCCATAGTAATCAAAAGAAAGGACATGAAACTTATAAGGAGATTTACCAATCCAAAAATATAAGCGAATAGGAAACATGATTGGTACCTTATGAATTGGTTTTTGAGGTGCACAATCTTCATCCATCTCCTGAGAACAAGACCCCTCCTCACGAAAAATGCATTTAACGGATTAAACAAATCTACAAAACTGAACCAATGGCATGTTTAGAACAAAGAAATAGATTGATAATAATATGCTGAAAATTCTATTATGTTTAATACACGCAAAAGGACCAGTCCCAACAATTCTTAAACATACTTTATCTGATATGATAATAACATGCTAATTAAACTGATAAAGGTGTTATATGCATTTAATTTGCCAATTACTAATTACACAAAAAACAAATTACAAAACTGAACCAATGGCATGTTCTTCGTGTGGTACAAGGAAGATTTGGCTATGAAAAAAAAAAGTGAAATGGCCTCATCATTTTTATTTCGATTGGATAGAGGAGCGAAAGCTGAGCGTGAGAGAAGGTATGTGATTTCTTCATCTTTCGAGCATCTGGCATCATATTCGATTGCAAATTTCAAATGCATTGCATTTTATTTGATCACGAATGCTCTCTGAAATGACCGCATTCTACTGGTGTCGTGCCCTAGCCCGTGCTTTATCTCCATTATTTGATATTATTGGTGCTTGTGCCCAAGGATATCGATTCACTGTTTTCAAATGTTTGGATCGTTTAGACAGTTACATTTCCTGACTGTTCCTCTAGTACACAATCAAGAAATGTAACTATCTAATGATTATATGTAATATTGAATGGATTAAATGCTTTATTCTTGGTAGAAGTGAATGGAAGGAATAGTGTGTATTAAATACAATCTAGTCACTTATTGAATGCTTTGGAGACTACTGATTTGACTATCCATGCGCTACCAGTGACTGAGATTCATTAAAGGATACAAAACCCTTCATTTTGGGGTTATTGTGTGTGGATTCAAATGTAGGTTTGATTTGGTTAATGTTTAGAAGAGATCAATAAAGTATTTAAAGACAATCTTACATGTTTGGAGAGGTTTGAGAGGCACTTATCATGACTGTACCCTCACAAACATCGGCATAGACTGGTTTTACTAAGTTTCCTTTCTCTATTTTGAGGTTTCCTTTCTCTGCCACAGGGGTACAGTCAGAGGGTTCATTGACAAAATGATCCTTCAAATGGTTACTATGAATATGAATGATTTGATATAGCATATTGCTCATTTTACTTGAAGTTTGGAATAGCTTGTGCAAGGGTGAAAGTAGTTTTGATCGTTTTGGTCGTGACTGTTCCTCTACACAGTCAGGAAATGTAACTGTCTAATGATTATATGTAATGTTGAATGGATTAAATGCTTTATTCTTGGTAGAAGTGAATGGAAGGAATAGTGTTGGTGTTAGGTTTCATTTATTATTGAATTCAATGGTTTCCATGATGTGTTGAGGAGTTTGCTCCTTGTTTAATGTTAACTGTTCTTGCACAATCCACTCATACAATAGTGAAGTTACAAAACTGAACCGATGGCATGTTTGCAACAAAGAAATAAAATGATAATAATATGCTGAAAATTCTATTTTGTTTAATATACGCTAAAAGACCACATTCTAAATTGCTGTCACTGAAATGACTGCATTCTACTCGTGTTGTGCCCTAGCCTGTGCTTTAACTCCATTATTTGATGTTATTGGTGCTTGTGCTCAAGGATATCCATTTTTTTGAAATGTTGACTGTGGTTATCAAATAGACAGCCCGTGAGCTTCTAGCTAGGCGCCATTTGTATTGATAGCTTAGGGCATCAAATGTATTGTATCATTGATAGTTGATGCTTTGTTAAAAGGAAATAGGACAAAGAACGATTTTTATTTAGTTTCTCTATTTTGATCCCTAAGTGGCTTACATCCCTAGAGAAGTATATGCAGATTTACGGATTAAGTTGCAGGATACATAGCAGCCGATAATTCACAATAAATCCATGCATCCAATTTGAATAGCAATTGATACAAAGAACTAGGGTCCTCCAATGGCCCAATCATCCGGACCTTCACTGTCCCCTCAACCAGTGACCCTTCAAAACCGGGTTATCATGCAATCAGTGAGTGATCCTTCATTCTCCTGGTGAGCTTCTAGGTAGGCGCCATTTGTATATTTGATAGCTTAGGGCATCAAATGTATATTGTATCATTGATAGTTGAGACTTTGCTAGTATCAGTTTTTGGGTTCGATTGTGTATAATTTTTGTCATCAACGTTTCGGATCATACTACATGATCCATCATCAGGATGCTAGAGAGAAAATAACATGATATGATGGATCATGTAGTATGATCCGAAACGTTGATGGAAAAAATTATACACAATCGAACCCAGAAACTGATACTAGCATTAATATGGATTGTGGAAATCTAATAGATCTAGTTGAGACTTTGTTAAAAGGAAATAGGACAAAGAACGATTTTGATTTAGTTTCACTATTTTGATCTCTAAGTGGCTTACAACCGTAGAGAAGTATATGCAGATTTACGGATGCAGTTGCAGGATACATAGTAGCGGATAATTCACAAGAAATCCATGCATCCAATTTGAATAGCAATTACTACAAAGAAATAGGGTCCTCCAATGGCCCAATCATGGGGACCTTGACTGTCCCCTCAACCAGTGACCCTTCAAAACCGGGTTATCATGCAATCGGTGAGTGATCCTTCATTCTCCTGGTCTGCCCTGCAACCAAACATATTGGAAATACACAATACAATGATAACAAGTCTTTCACAATCCCCCTTCCCTCAAGGAACACTATCAACCATCCCTTCCACATAGCATTTCACTGTTTTATGAGTGGATTGTGCAGGAACAGTTAACACTAAACAAGGAGCAAACTCCTCAACACATCTTGGAAACCATTGAATTCAATAATAAATGAAACCTAACACCAACACTATTCCTTCCATAGTTGTAGGATACATAGCAGTCGATAATTCACAAGAAATCCATGCATCAAATTTTTATAAGGATATCCTACTAATCAATAGGAATTTTCTTGAGATGACCAATGATTATGCATTTTGATGGTAGTGTGCTAGTTCAAAAGGATAATATAAATCTGAAACAATTTTTTCTGATTTTCTCAAACTATAAATGTGGTTAAAGGGAAAATATTATGGCCCCTACACTGTGGTTGTTAGCCTAATTAAAGACAGGCCTACCTTTCCATATAATAAGAGGCCAACATGAAACAAACATCCAGAGGTTAGGGGGTTGTTTCCTGTCCATAATTTATTATTCAAGTGCTAAGTGATGATGGGTATATCGTGTAATTCATATCTAGTGTGTCTCTTTCTTTCTCTCCACATTTCACATTAGGAGTATATGTTATAAAATACTAATGAAATCAATTATAGGTCAAATCTAATCAAAATTGCAATATAAAGATTAAAATAGATCTTGAAGAAATATGGGAACCATTTTTGACAGATATTGTACAAACGAAGAGAATACTCCAATGAGGAAATGCTTCAATGTGGAACAATTGAAGGACAATATTTTACTTTTATATGCACATCTGCAATGTTTTTGATATATTTCTGAGATAACAAAACCATAGAAATAATAGCATATAGAAGAAAGTAAAGAATAATGATCATACTTTGAGATATTGTGGAAAATTAAAGGAAAGAATGCTTGGTGGGATTATCATGCAATCAATGAGTGATCCTTCATTCCCCTCTTCCAGTGACCCTTCAAAACCGGGTTATCATGCAATCGGTGAGTGATCCTTCATTCTCCCGGTCTGCCCTGCATCCAAACATATTGGAAATACACAATACAATGATAACAAGTCTTCCAAAATCCCACTTCCCTCAAGCAATACTATCAACCATCCCTTCCACATAGCATTTCATTGTTGTATGAGTGGATTGTGCAGAAACGGTTAACATTAAACAAGGAGCAAACTCCTCGACACATCTTTGTTGTAAACATGCCATTGGTTCAGTTTTGTAAATTTGTTTTTTGTGTTAAATGCATTTAAATGGAACATTAAGCATAGTAATAATATGCTTAGTCTATTAGTAATTGCAGATTAAATGCCCATAACACCTTTATCAGTTTAGCATGTTATTATAAGATACTAAAGAAGACCTGCTATTTGTCAGAGAAATCTTCAGTGTCCCCCACAATGAAGACAATGAAGATTGACGTCCTGCCCCACAACAAAGAACATTGTACTAAGAATAAGATAGTGCCAAGAAACATTTTCACAAATATGAAACCTGAGGAAAAGTAATAACACTAACAATGCCAAGATTCACAACATTAAATTTCACCTGCGGATGAGTTTCTGCAGTGGGTTGCCCAGCATCAAAAATATGTTGAGTTGCATTTGAGCTGTAACTAAGAGTATCATGTAGAACAGACCCTAAACTTTGAAAGCGTTCTCCAGCCTGGCAATTCAAAATTCAATCTAGGCAAGCATCAGTAAGTGAAATAAATTATAGACATCAACATCAACATCATCATAATCATTAGACATAAATTATAGACATCAACATCAACATAATCATAATCATTTGGAGGGTATTCGTTTTGGTCCTTGGATAGTACTATGTTTCTTGAAAGTTCTTGTGATATGCTTCTAAACTTTAAAAACATATTTTATGGCTTAATGATAATATAGATTAGTGTTTTGTTTTCTAATGGAATGTTGTTGATCATTCATGGTCTTGAAGAAACTTTTGATTGTTTTGATTTTCGAGTCTTGATGTTGTTTCTCAATGTGATATAGACTGACAACAAGATGGTTCAGTTGGTCCTCTCTTTCTATTTAATCATTTGTCTTCTTCATGGTGTAAGTGTCAATATGTTATAATCCAACATGAAGTGTGGTTCAACTGAAGTTGAACCAAATGCTGACCGTGATGGCTATGATCATGATGAAGTAAATATGAATATTAAATCTAAAATATGGCTTGTAATTTGAATTTTCATTGTGAATGAAGAAACTATAGATTCAAGTTGACTCATTCTATGTTGTAGTATATTTATTCCCTAGATCTACCATATTATATATGTGCAGCTTGTAAGGGACATCTTCTGCTTATCCATGTATCATAGCTCGGTGAGAGTTCTTAGGAGAAAGACAAGATGTCAGTGGGAGATGGAGAAACCAATATCAGAACACCACTTGAAGCCTTGCAATGTTGAGAGTGGGATAAAAGCTACACTTGAGACCCTATATAAAGAACAAACTTATTGAGCTTCACTTTGTTTCGAGAATAGTTTTATATTCTGTACTAAACAAAGCCAACCACGTGAAGGTGGAAGCTCATTTGGCCCCACCCGCCCCCCCTAACATCACTCTAAATTCCCCGTTAACATCTAACATTCATTCATTATTTCGTCCATTAATAAAATGTAACATTCATTAATTATCACACAATAACATTCATTCACACATTAATAAAATGTGACATTCATTAATTATCACACGATAACATTCATTAACACATTATAAAATTTATGAACATTCACTACCACATAATTAAATTCATTGGCATATAAAAATCAGTCATTATCAATTAAGGTTCATAGATGACAATCATTTCTTTTTTTTCTTTTGAGTTCTAATTTTTAAGATATAATTGCAAGATGAGTATCGATATCATCATCATGATCATCTACCCTCTCATTAGATCTCAATGCACACCTAGTTCTCTGTTGATGCAAAGGGGGCTCATCTGCAATAACATATAAAAGGGTTAAATTAAAAATATTTTATTATAATTAAAAATATTTTAAACATTTTAAAGTATTTCAGTAATTTACAGGCCATAATCATATAGCTCTTTACGTGATCTAGTCACATCATCAACATCAATGTCAGTTTGTCGATCCATGAAACTTGTGGGATGCTCATGAAAGGAGTCTGGGTACCTACATATGTAATTCAATTATCTAATGTTAGCTAAAAAACTCATGATACATATACTCAAAACCACATAGTAAGTACATTAAAAACCATAAGCATCCCATAGTAAGTACATCACGAATTAATTAGATTAAGCATTGATTGCATAACTGCACATTTCTATCAAGAAATCAATATTAAATAGATTAAGCAATGATCACGTAACTGTACATTTCATTCATGTCATTCATCTTCTTCATCCAACTAATCGCCATGATCATCGTTGACGTCGACATCATCACCACCACCGTCATTGTCTTCGTCTTCGTCATCGTCGTCATCATCGGCATCAGCATCAGCATCAGCATCATCATCATCAGCAGCAACATTAGCAACATCATCATCAGCAACATCATCATCATCATCATCATCAGTAGCATCATTAGTAGCATCATCATCGTCATCATCTTCTTCTTCTTCAAGAAAAGTTGCGCCAGGAACATCATCGACTAACTATTGTTCATGATCATCATCTACATCATCTTCTAGTTCGCAATCTTCTTCCATCGCATTATACCTCATCGGCTTTCCTCTTGGATCATGTCTAACAACAAACGACAAACCCGATTTGTGCGGAACCTCTGAGTAAAATACCTGCTCACATTGGCTTGGAAGAACATAGGGTTCATCCCCAACTGGCTAAACCACCTTGTATTAATCATTGGAAATCTATTGTAATGTTCAATAATAGTTCTATCAGGATCATTTTGATTAAGTTGTAGCCTATACCATTTGACAACGAAGAGAACTAATCTGAAAGAATTAAAGTCACACTCAAGTATATCATCCAAAATGCCATAGTATCGATTTTTGGACTCTCAAGGATGTAAGTCATTTCTAGATGAAATATTAGTCACCTAAAAGACTGCACTTATTCTAGAATCACAAGTTTTCTTTGTCATCCAACTTTTTGATGTGAAATTTATGACCATTGCAAAACATAGCCTTGTGGTGTTTGACCTGCAAAAATATGTAAAACATGTACAAAAAATAAATAGACGACTTACAACCGATTAATTTTGAAGATTAAGAATTAATTAATAGCTACAATAACATCGTATAATTTATTACCTCTCACTTACCTCATTCTGCCTTCCTCCACCAAGTACTCCCCTTCAAATTTTCTAATGGTGTCGAGATCCCAAATGCGATCTATATGGATCTTTGCTGCAAGCTTAGGAAGATATTCAGTAACATACACCATAGTCTGGTATACCATATATCTCTCCACCATACAACCCTTAGGACATGCTCTTTGCCGAACCAAAGCCTTCAAAAATTTCAAGTGCCTTTCAACCATCCACATTGACCGAGTGTGTACGGGTCCACACATTTCAATCTCCTCAACTTAGTGTATGAAGTAGTGTTCTTGTGCATTGAAAAAAGTTGAAGGTAGACACTTTTGCATTTCACACATTAGAAGAGGCATTCTTCTCTTCCAGTATTTTATATCTGCTCTATGGATTTCTTTAGATGACAACCACTTACAAGACATTCAAGACACAAATATATAAACGCGAGACTTTACAATATATATATACAACAAATTGAACAGATATCATTGCTTACCTCATGTATTTTCCAAGATCATATATCACTTGTTTGATGTTATTGTCGAAGTTCTCTGGGAAAGATAGGGGTAGCACGTATTGCAACAATTATAAAAATAATCATGTCATTCTTTTCTCATATAATACAATGAGGAGTACATGCAGTTTACAAATATATTGTAAATACAAAAGAACATGACTTACCTTGATGAAGGTATGCCAATCATGCGTTTTCAACACTGGCCCAAATTCACCTTTCTTTGATATGGTACTGCTTATGTTTGCAGCAAATCCTGTAGGAAATCGAATTTTTCGTATGACTTCTTTTATGGCATCACCTTGTTGTTCTGTTAATAACCAAGGAAGGACACTTGTATTAATCCGTTCTCCATTTCTATTTGATTCAATGAAATTTTTCATTGCATGATTGGATTCATGAATGTCGCTACAAATTTTGACAATTTTTTCTTTGTCACGCCTTCCATCCAATATCTTCCACAATGTCTCCGTTACATTCTTTCCAATATGCATAGTATCAAACAAATGCACATCAAACAGCTACTCATAGTAGGGCAACCTACTAAATTGTCTAGGATAACTCTTTAGTCCCTTTGGAAGGTGCTCAGTAGTATTGCCTTGACAACATTCATGATCATCAATCACATAATCAGCAAACAAAACACAATAAAAATATAGAAATTCCAAACATAAACCATTAGGTAGAATGGTAGTACCTTGACGATTAATTTTATTATATTCCAACTTCCATAAGTGAGGTGTCATTCTCCGTGGCTTAGATGTAGTCTCTTCTTTTCCATTGAAAATATGTTTTTCGGTAATTCGATAGTTATGATTTTTGTGGAGAAAGTACCTATACTCATCAAACACCTGCTTTCCTAAATTTTTTGAATAACGAGATTTCATCTTTGGATCACAAACTGGACATGCAAATTTTCCCTTTGTTTGAAGACTTACAAGGTAATGATACAATTGGATTAAATATGTTAATTTTTATTTTTAGAATTATCATGTGCAACTTGAATTCACCATAACATACCAGAAAAATGTGTTAGCCCTGGGGCATCATGTATTGTTCATACAAGCATTGCATAGAATTGAAATTGTCTGTCTCCTATTGGTCTAGAGATGTCATACATAGTGACACCTTTCCATAACTCCACCAACTCATCGATAAGAGGCTCAATATAAACATTCATATCTTTAACTTGGTAATTACCTGGTTGAATGAACAACATTACATAATTATTGTGACCATTTTACTACAAGATTTATAATTACATGCAGATAACTATAAAATGATCAAATACCTGGAACAATCATTGTCAACATAATGTGCTCCCTCTTTATTGACATCCATGGAGGAATGTTATTGTTGATGACAAAAACAGGCCAAACAGTGCAAACAAATCTTAGCTCTCCAAATGGATTGACACCGTCCGCTGCCACTGAAAGCTTGAGATTTCGAGGTTCTTCGATAAAGTGTGGCCACTTTTCCTCAATGTCCTCAAAATATAGAACCATTCGCAGGCATTCGAATAATGTCATCTTGACTCCTATTGCGTGCATGGTAATCCTTAAATTGTGCCAAGCTATTACACCTAAATAATCTTTGCAAACGTGGTATAATGAGGATGTAACGAAGAACCTTGTGAGACATCTTATTTTTTATTTGATCTGTTCGATATCTACTCGTATGACATTCAGGGCATTCTGTTGCAAATTCATGTTCTTTATGATAAATAATGTCATGAGCCCTAATTGACAATGCAAATGAGTAAACTTGATTTAAATATTATTTTTATAATAAATATATGAGTCCTTACGGAATCAATTCATACTAATGATTGTTATATATAATATTAATAATCATTAATATTAATAACTATCAATTATTAATATTAATAATAACGTTAATCTCAAATAAAATTACTTAATAATAATAATCAATATTATTAATATCAATTCATATAATAATATATTATTAATATATTAATATAATATATAATAATACATTATTGAAATAATGATATCGTTAATGATTGTGACTATTAATAATAAACAATATAGATCATAATTATATATAATTAGCACAATATCAATAATATTATTAGACACATAAATATATAATAAAGACATATATAAATCAATAATGTTAATTGACAACTATTAATATTAAATGATCATAAAATTAACATAATATCAATAATATTATTAATTGGGACAAACATCTATTGCTTGATACTCTATTCCAATATCTTTCATAGTGGCACATAATTCTCGGTATGAGCGAGGGAGAATATTCGATGGTGGTAACAAGAACTCACCTATCAATCTGTAGAAAAAAATATATGTTGTTAATATTAACAATATTTACGGTACATGTTTCACCATATAATTACTATAATGACATATATGACATACCGTAGCATACGTGACATTGCTGTGTTGGATAAACCATTCATAACCTTCAAGTTCAACAACAATACAGCAGAGAGAAGAGTTGTTTGGGAGCCTTCGTAAAGGGGCGTGGCTGCCTTCTCAAGTAGAGGTATATCATGGATGACATCAACATCATCCTGATCATCATCATCAGTTGTGCCAATACCAAATGTGTCATGGATCGTATTAGTACCATCATCTGGCGCATCATTGTCATCTTCCATGGGATCATAATCTTCAGCTTCAATATTTGCACCTCCATGATCCTCCACTTCCAAAGCCATATTCTCAATATTCGCACCTCCATGGTCCATATCTCGTACTCCCCTAGGGAGATCGACCTATATTAAAATGAACACAAATAAACCATGATAATGATCTCATCATCAGGTGTATTTCATATATATATTAATTGTTAAATAAATATAATGAAAAACTTACCAATTCATGATAATCAAAGCCTCCTTCAATGTGACCATTATCCCTACAATGTCTCTTAGCTGTTTTGATTAGCAATCTTCTAATGTTTAAACCCTTACAATTATTGTAGGGACAATAACATTTTCCATCGCTTTTTCTTTTCAAGTTCGACCACAATCTATTGATTGCATCCCCATTACCTTCTTCACTTGGATTGTCTGACATGATGCTTCTTCACTTAGATTATCTATAACCTAATTATATATAGAAATTGAAAACTTAGTTATGAAATGATGTTGTAGTATGGTATACCAAATTGAAACACTTCTATTATTGTAGTCTTCCACCTCAAACTCTTTCCTATTGTGGCAAGAAAGAAAGATATTCAAATAATATAGTAGTTTGTAAATCAAAATAAAATGGAGGCAAGTTGTTGATTGAGGGTGCAAGGAACAACATCTGTTAGTACTTTTATCGAATTGTAAATTTCAATTTTGAACCATTCTGTGAGTATAGAACATGGATGTAATCTCAGAAAATAACAAAATGTAGACACGACAAATTACTTATTTTGTTATTCTACATTACTTACTATTTGAGTGCACGTTCCACCTGCAACTTGATCAAGTCTTGTTTGATGCTTCAATTTTGTGTTAACTGTCCTGTAGAAGTACACAATTTTGTATTTGCCCAATATGTTATTCAAAAAACAACAATAGAATAAAATAATTGTTGAGAAAGATCATCATAGGAGTATCAAAAACTCAAGATTTAAGGTAACACAACATTATAAGACTCTTACATTCAACCTTCAACTCATGCACCTGAAAAATAGGAGAAAAAATACATGAAATTGAAAAATTTAACTAATGAATTGTGTTTTTCTTCTCATCTTAATCAGCCAAATTTATATGAGATTCTAAAGAAGGCCTCACTCTTAATCAGCCAAATCTTCCGATTGTGTAAATGCTTCTTTATTTGTCAACCAATTAATACATGCTACTATATAAAGAAGACAATCAGAAGACAATGAAGATTTGTCTGACAAAAATGAATACACTAAACTGAACCAATGACATGTTTACAAAAATTATCATAACTCGCAAGCAAAACTGAAACAATGGCATGTTTATAACTCATTAAGAGTGAGGAATAGCTTGTGCAAGGGTGAAAGTAGTTTTGATCGTTTTCGTCGTGACTATTCCTCTACACAGTTAGGAAATGTAACTGTCTAATGATTATATGTAATGTTGAATGGATTAAATGTTTTATTCTTGGTAGAAGTGAAAGGAAGGAATAGTGTTGGTGTTAGGTTTCATTTATTATTGAATTCAATGGTTTCCAAGATGTGTTGAGGAGTTTGCTCCTTGTTTAATGTTAACTGTTCCTACACAATCCACTCATACAACAGTGAAATGCTATGTGGAAGGGATGGTTGATAGTGTTCCTTGAGGGAAGGGGGATTTTGAAAGACTTGTTATCATTGTATTGTGTATTTCCAATATGTTTGGATGCAGGGTAGACCAGGAGAATGAAGGATCACTCACCGATTGCATGATAACCCGGTTTTGAAGGGTCACTGGTTGAGGGGACAGTCAAGGTCCCGATGATTGGGCCATTGGAGGACCCTATTTCTTTGTATTAATTGCTATTCAAATTGGATGCATGGATTTCTTGTGAATTATCAGCTGCTATGTATCCTGCAACTGCATCCGTAAATCTGCATATACTTCTCTATGGTTGTAAGCCATTTAGAGATAAAAATAGAGAAACTAAATCAAAATCGTTCTTTGTCCTATTTCCTTTTAACAAAGTCTCAACTATCAATGATACAATATACATTTGATGCCCTAAGCTATCAAATATACAAATGGCGCCTACCTAGAAGCTCACCAGGAGAATGAAGGATCACTCACTGATTGCATGATAACCCGGTTTTGAAGGGTCATTGGTTGAGGGGACAGTCAAGGTCCAAATGATTGGGCCATTGGAGGACCCTAGTTCTTTGTATTAATTGCTATTCAAATTAGATGCATGGATTTATTGTGAATTATCGGCTGCTATGTATCCTGCAACTGCATCCGTAAATCTGCATATACTTCTCTAAGGTTGTAAGCCACTTAAGGATCAAAATAGAGAAACTAAATAAAAACCCGGTTTTGAAGGGTCACTGGAAGAGGGGAATGAAGGATCACTCACTGATTGCATGATAACCCCACCAAGCATTCTTTCCTTTAATTTTCCACAATATCTCAAAGTATGATCATTATTGTTTACTTTCTTCTGTATGCTATTCTTTCTATGGTTTTGTTATCTCAGAAATATATCAAAAACATTGCAGATGTGCCTATAAAAGTAAAATATTGTCCTTCAATTGTTCCACATTGAAGCATCGTTTGTACAATATCTGTCAAAAATGGTTCCCATATTTCTTCAAGATCTATTTTAATCTTTATATTGCAATTTTGATTAGATTTGACCTATAGTTGATTTCATTAGTATTTTATAACATATACTCCTAATGTGAAATGTGGAGAGAAAGAAAGAGACACACTAGGTATGAATTACACGATATACCCATCATCACTTAGCACTTAAATAATAAATTATGGACAGGGAACAAACCCCTAACCTCTGGATGTTTGTTTCATGTTGGGCTCTTATTATATGCAAAGGTAGGCTTGTCTTAATTAGGCTAACAACCACAGTGTAGGCACCATAAATTATGGAACCTAAAATAGTGCACACTTGTATTAAATTAGGTTCAGTATACTACAAGGGAATGGAAACCATGCAATAGTGCCTCATGGGGATGGAAGAAACCCTTCACCAAGAAGATGGTTGTGTCTGCAATATTTACTAGAGGCAAAGAACATAATTTGGTTCCAGCAATTACTCCTAGAAGATAATGGCACCCACAAAACACTTGGAAAAGATAACACTCACTATATCTTTTATCACTCTTTTAAAGCTGGGACAATAAATCTCAAAGATTGATCAACGAATTCTTGAACACAAAGAGCCATTGACAGATATGATTGATGTGTACAATAGCCAACAACCAGTTGTTCCAATCATGATGTCCAATAATTATGTTAGACAAGGCATCTACAAATCCCTTACACAACCATAATAGATTCAAACCATGAACTATAAGAACCTAACAATGGGACTAACAAAGATACAGCCTAAACAAATCTTGATCATATTCCACCCTATTGTAAGGCCTGAGAAGTAACTCTATTATAAAGCTACACATTCCTCTAGATGAAGCTCAAATGTCAGGTAGTTGAAGCATAGCAATACTTGAATGAATATAGGAATAATTTGATGTACAATCGTTTGCTAGCTTGGTTTGTGGGTTTTCCACATAATATTTTCCCTTTAACCACATTTATAGTTTGAGAAAATCAGAAAAAATTGTTTCAGATTTATATTATCCTTTTGAACTAGCACACTGCCATCAAAATGTATAATCATTGGTCATCTCAAGAAAATTCCTATTGATTAGTAGGATATCCTTGTAAAAATTTGATGCATGGATTTCTTGTGAATTATCGACTGCTATGTATCTTGCAACTATGGAAGGAATAGTGTTGGTGTTAGGTTTCATTTATTATTGAATTCAATGGTTTCCAAGATGTGTTGAGGAGTTTGCTCTTTGTTTAATGTTAACTGTTCCTGCACAATCCACTCATAAAACAGTGAAATGCTATGTGGAAGGGATGGTTGATAGTGTTCCTTGAGGGAAGGGGGATTGTGAAAGACTTGTTATCATTGTATTGTGTATTTCCAATATGTTTGGATGCAAGGCAGACTAGGAGAATGAAGGATCACTCACTGATTGCATGATAACCCGGTTTTGAAGGGTCACTGGTTGAGGGGACAGTCAAGGTCCGGATGATTGCGCCATTGGAGGACCCTATTTTTTTGTAGTAATTTTCATTCAAATTGGATGCATGGATTTCTTGTCAATTATCAGCTGCTATGTATTCTGCAATTGCATCCGTAAATCTCCATATACTTCTCTAGGGTTGTAAGCCACTTAGGGATCAAAATACAAAGACTAAATCAAAATCATTCTTTGTCCTATTTCCTTTTAACAAAGTCTCAACTATCAATGATACAATATACATTTGATGCCCTAAGCTATCAAATATACAAATGGCGCCTACCTAGAAGCTCACCAAGAGAATGAAGGATCACTCACTGATTGCATGATAACCCGGTTTTGAAGGGTCACTGGTTGAGGGGACAGTCAAGGTCTGAATGATTGGGCCATTGGAGTACCCTAGTTCTTTGTATTAATTGCTATTCAAATTGGATGCATGGATTTATTGTGAATTATCGGCTGCGATGTATCCTGCAACTGCATCCGTAAATTTGCATATACTTCTCTAGGGTTGTAAGCCACTTAGTGATCAAAATAGAGAAACTAAATAAAAATCGTTCTTTGTCCTATTTCCTTTTAACAAAGTATCAACTATCAATGATACAATACATTTGATGCCCTAAGCTATCAATACAAATGGCACCTAGCTAGAAGCTCACGGGCTGTCCATTTGATAACCACAGTCAACATTTCAAAAAAATGGATATCCTTGAGCACAAGCACCAATAACATCAAATAATGGAGTTAAGGCACGGGCTAGGGCACGACACCAATAGAATGCGGTCATTTCAGTGACAGCAATTTACAATGGCGTCATTAAACATATATGCCAGTAATATCAACAAACGTGAATCCAAACATTTGAATACAGTGAATCGATATCCTTGAGCACAAGCACCAATAACATCAAATAATAGAAATAAAGCACTGGCTACGGCACAACACCAGTAGAATTCGGTCATTTCAGAGAGTATTCATGATCAAATAAAATGAAATGCATTCGAATATGATGCCAGAGGCTCGAAAGATGAAGAAATCACATACTTTCTCCCGCGCTCAGCTTTCGCTCCTTTTCTCCCGCTCCCTCCATCCAATCGAAATAAAAATGATGAGGCCGTTTCACTTTTTTTTTTAATCTATACTCTGAATCTGTCGGAATTCCGATGGTCAATTAAACACCCATCGGAATACTGACATCATCGGGGCCTATTACAAAAAAAAAACACCAAATTCGTAATAAAAAGTTACCCGTCGGAAACTTCTATCGAAATTTGGCCCCAAATGTAGTAGTGTGTGGATAATTGATAGTGGAGCTTCAAGACATATCACCGATTCAGGGATCAATTTGAAACATTCAAAGGAAACTCCTCAGAAGAAGTTACTATTGGTGACAACTCTACTTATCTCATGAAAGGAATTGGGACTTGTTCAATCAAGATAAGAGGAGTAACCTTACAGTTAAAAGAAGTACTATACATACCTGGAATAAAGAGAAATTTAATCTCCATTTCTGGATTAGCTGATCAAGGATATAGAGTCACATTTAATGAAGATAAAGTTCTCCTTTGGACTAAAAATTCAAATATCAAGAATGCCATCACTATAGGGTCTAGGGAAGGCAGTCTATATAAATTATGTGGTGAACAAAAAATTGCCTTAAGCCATCAAGTTCAAAACAATAAATATGGCATAAAAGGTAAGGCCATATTAGATATAGTGCTCTTCCAACTCTAAAAAGAATCACCCTAGGGATACCTCATCTTAAATCTGAACATTCAGGTATATGCAAAGGATGTTCCTTAGGAAAGAATACAAAAAGGTCTTTTTCGACAAGTGAACACAAATCCAAAAATGTATTAGAACTTATACACACAAATCTTTGTGGTCCTATGTCAACACACTCCCTGTTAGGTGCCTTATACTATGTAATCTTTGTTGATGACTACTGTAGAAGAACCTCGATATACTTTCTGAAACTAAAAGAATCCAATGAAGTTCTATCTAAGTTCAAAGAATACAAAGCACTAGTTGAAAATCAAACAGACAAGAAAATAAAAACTCTAAGGTCTGACAATGGAGGTGAATATACCTTGACAGTTTTAAAGAATTCTACAAATCTGTTGGGATTAAGAGGGAGTATATTGTACCATATAATCCTTAACAGAATGGAGTAGTGGGAAGAAAGAACATAACCATTATCGAAGTAGCAAAAGCCATGATGCATGACCAAAACATCCACATCTCTTTCTAGGCTGAAGCAGCAAACACAACAGTATACATACAAAATAGGTGTCATGCTATTCTAGAATATACTACACCAGAAGAAGTGTTTGCAGGGAACAAACCAGACTTAAGCCATCTAAGAGTGTTTGGTTGTGCTGTTTACATACATGTTCCAAAAGAAAAGAGAACCAAATTAGAACCTTCTGGGAAGAAAGGTATATTCATAGGATATAGTGAAGATACTAAGGGATATCGAATTTACATCCCTGGCCAGAGATTAGTAGAAATCAGCAGAGATGTAAAGTTTGAAGAAAATTTCATATCCACAACTACTGAGGATGATTCCATAACAGATCTAGATAAAGATCTTACAACTGAGAATGAGAGGGAGAATAAAACAATAGATTCTGAACTTACATCTTCAAATATTGAGCCTACATTTTCAAATATTGAACCTACAAGTCCAAATGATGAAAATAATGTAACATCAACTAACACCAAGAGACCTTTATGGGCAAGGAAGATGTTTGAAGAAAATAATATAGAGCTAGATCAAATATTCAGGGAGAACAAGAGAACAAGAGAACAAGAACACAAAAATGTTATGCTGCCCTTCTAACTGAGCTCGCAGAATCCAAACCTGACAGTGTTGAAAAGGCATTAACAAAACAAGCTTGGAGAGAAGCCATGATTGAAGAGTATCAGTCCATTATGAAAAATGATGTTTGGGACATTGTGCCCAGACCCGAAAACAAATCAATAGTCTCTTCAAAATGGTTATTCAAGATCAAATATGCTTCAGATGGAAGCATTGAAAACATAAAGCCCAGTTTGTTTCCAGAGGATTCTCACAAAAAGTTGGGATTGACTATGAAGAAACCTTTTCTCCTGTAGCCCGTGACACCTCTGTAAGAACCATTATTTCAATTGTAGCATCTAAAGGATGGAAAGTACACCAAATGGATGTCAAGACAACTTTTCTAAATGGGAAAATTGAAGAAGTATACACAGAGCAACCAGAAGGATTTGTCACACATGATAAAAATCACTGTATGTAAGTTAAAGAAAGCTCTTTATGGCCTCAAGCAAGCCCCCAAAGCATGGTATGAAAGGATAGTCAGCTATCTCACCAAACTCGGGTACTCTAAGAACTTAGCAGATCCTAACATCTACTTCAAGGTAGTAAATAGTGATATGCTAATTCTAGTTCTGTATGTTGATGACTTTCTTATAACAGGAGAAGATCACCCAATTACAAAATGCAAACAAGACCTAGTAGCCGAGTTTGATATGAAGGATATGGGCCTACTACACTACTTCCTAGGTCTAGAAATTTGGCAAAAGAAAGATCACATTTTCTTAAATCAGGAAAAGTATACTACTGACATCCTTACCATATTTGGCATGATGGATTGTAAACCATTGGCTACCCCAATGGAAACAAATCTACACAAGCTAAAAAGTGAAGCAGAAGATTTTGAACCTACAGATACATCACCGTACAGACAAATTGTTGAATCCCTCATGTATTTGGTAAACACATGTCCTGATATTTGTTATGCCACAAATGTACTAAGTCACTTCATGTGTGAACCTAAGCAAATACATTTAATGGCCGCTAAGCACATTTTGAGATACTTACGAGGCACCATTGGACTTGGTTTAAAATATGAAAAGGTTAAGATTCAACTTTAGGGATATTCTGATTCAAATTGGGCAGGTAGTTCCATAGATCGCAAGAGCACCACGGGATGTTGTTTCAGTTTAGGATCTGCAATGATATCTTGGTTCAGCAGAAAACAATCAGCTGTTGCTCAGAGTTCCATTGAAGCAGAATACATGGCTGCCTCTATGGGAGCTAGAGAAGCAGTCTGGTTAAGAAAACTATTGTTTGATCTATTTGGAAAACCTCTGGTACCTACCATTATCCATTGTGATAATCAAAGTTGCATAAAGTTCTTAGTAAATCTAGTTTTCCATAATCGATCAAAACACATAGAGTTTCCTTACCATTACATAAGAGATATGGTCCACAAGAACATCATCAAACTAGTGTATATCAGCACTGAGGAACAAAATGCTGACATCTTCACCAAACCTCTTGCAAAACTGAAGATAGATTATTTCAGGAGAAAAATTGGTATGACTAGACTATAAACTTGTTGGGATGAAATTCCTACTCTTGTACTTTGTATTCATGAATATATTAATAAAGTTATTTTTTGAAATATTTCATTGTGTTCAAGAAGATGACGATCTTCTATTGGGGTTACTATTACAAGGTGACGATCTTGACAATAGTTGACCAAATTTCAAGATTGACACCTTAACGGGTTGTCCTGGATTGTGTCGAATATCTTGATACTGAGATGTTATTATTGTATGGTGTAATAACTCATATATTATAATTGACACCTTAACAGGCAGTCCTGGATTGTGCCGGATATCATGATATCGGAATGTCTAAAGTATATATCATGATTAAGACTTCTTTATGTTGTCCCGAATTGTGTCGGTAATCATGACATACTATGACCTTCCTCAACACATCTTAAACCCTCTCTGACTAAGAGGGAGTGTTGAAATATAGCTTCGTTCGTGTTTAAGTATGCCAATTGAATATAAGTATATTCTATATATATATATTTACTGTTATAGTTATGGTTGGCACATTGCAGAGAAACCGATCGAATGAAGTATAATATATATTGGAGCATACTGCAGACACAATAATCATCGTGTACTGCAATATGATAAGTATCGTGCACTGCAATGTATATTGCAGTCACGATACGTATCGTGTACTGCAATACATTGCAGTCACAATAGTATCATGTACTGCAATGTAATTGCAGTCACATGATAGTTATCGTATGACTGCAATTACATTACAGTATGTGATAATCATTGATATAAATTTTTGTTGTTAAACGACACTTCAGTCGTTTGGATTAATTATCAAAGCTGCAGTTAGTTGATTGAAATAATATTAATGTAGGGTCATGACCCTACATGGCAACTGCCATGTACGGTCATGACTTTACATACTAATATATATAATAAAAGGAAATTGTAGAATCAATCATTAAAAAATAGGCAATTCATTCTACAGCAATATATACTCTCATTGCTAACTTATCAATAGTTTATCTGTTCTTAAATTGATAATCTTAAATGCTGTTGACTAAGTGTTATTCCCTGTTGATTCTTCCTTCATCGGCAAAGGGTCTTATTTGAATATTTTTGCTGTTTGCTATTGCTGCACACCATACTTCTTACCCATCGATTTTTGCCTTAATTGTAGTTACGTTTGGCCCATGATGTTTGCATAGTGATCATCAGTTAAGCAGCATCGTACTCAAACTGTTATTATTAAGTTGGCAATAATATTGTGATATCTCCCCTTAGTTGATAGACAATAATGAAAAATACATCTCCATTCGTAATTGTTCTCAGACCATACCTTCAGACTTAATCGTTCTTTATATATGGATATCCAAGTCTGCAAACCATCTTATTGACTTTGTCTTTTCCTTCAACAATAAACTATTACTTGTTTTATCTCTGAATAACGTCCCTCTATAACCAATATGGTCACTGCCACTGTCCTCATAAAGTCAGTGCACAATATAACTCCAGGTTAGTGTATTTCTTTATTTGAATCACTCCAGTCCCTTAACGTAGGAGATTGATGCTCCTTTAGGAGCATTTAGTTGTATAGCTTTTTATCACCATTTCTTTATATAAATTCCATTGTTTTATTATTTATTTTATAATTTATTATTATTAATTATTATATATTTTAATATTATTTATTATTACATCTATCTTAGAAAGGGAACATCAATGTCCGCCCTTCCCCAAATTGCTTTTCCTCAAGCAATGATTGAGTAATCATAGAGTCCCATCCGTAATCCACCTTCCTATCAGACATCATGGCTATGTTCAACAGTCCTTATGTCATTTGTACTAATGTCATACAAATCATATTTACCGATAGAAGTTAAACATGCACCTTCCACCTTGGAATGAAAGAATGTAGTTATTGTAACACTTATACAACACTCATGGAATAGGCTTGTTTGGAGATACATGAAGCGCATACATTAGGAAGGCACACACACTCATGAAGTAATTATGCTGAAAACATGTTAAGTATGAAGTATTCATCTAAATACCTATAGGGCATGAATCATACACACCAATACACATAGAGCATGGTGTATGCACTTGAATACACATAAGACACAAATGAATGCAGATGAACAAAGATCATACACTCAAGACATGAATCGCACGTCTGAATACATGTAAGGCATGAAACGAATACTTGAATACATGATACGTATGAAGTGTTCACCTACACGCAGATACATGTAGGCGCAGAAAGCACATAACATTCACTTAAGTCCATAGGCACGAATCCATTAAGTCATGAAGCATACACATGAATACACGTAGCACATGAAGTATACACATGAATTCTCTTAAGTCAAGAAGCACATGTGTGAATACACATAGCACATAAAGCACATAGTGTACACTGTATTTATTGAAATTAGAAAGTATACAAAAACACATATGGATTCACTTAAGCTTACATGAAGGATACATAAGGCATGAAGCACACATGTAGCCCATAAAGCATGAAGCATGAAGCGCAATATACATAAGTGCCAAACAGCTGATGCCCATAATTCCATCTTGCTTATACCAGTGACCACCATCAAAATCGTAAGAGAAAGTAACATATCACTGTCAACATTGCCTGCTTCATTTCATATCCAGTGGCAAAAATATAACTGCCATATACAACAAGATTACCTCAAACACTAAATTAAATGCACAAATTTTCTCAACAAGAACTAATCTGCAGCTCCACAGAAAAACAGATGCAATAGAACCAACTCCTTTTCAGCCAAAAAAGTGCCTCGCTGAAGTAATTCACCAAACAATCAGTAAGTGGGATTCAAATGCCAAACATTCCATCCAGCTTACTGTAATTAAAGGAGTTCACAATCTACTGGTTTCTGCTTTTCTGATGTTCACTAATTAATTCTTCTGGGAATCCCACTTCAGTGGAGTCAAATCTGTTGTGCTAAAGGAGACATGTTGATGAGTGTTTTATGACCACACCAACACAGAATAAAGTGTCAAAGGACACACTATCCTTTCTTGAGCAAAGACCCCTCATATGCTAAGATTGCAAAAAGATCATAGAGGCAACTCCAAGGTTCCTACTTGCGAACTTATGACTTTATGTTGGATATGAGCTCGTTTGGCTTGATGTATGTTGGTAATCCAAGGTGACTCATGCTATTCACCCTAGACTTATCAACTCTTCTTTGCGAAAGATTTAAGAATGCTATTCTTGATTCTAACTCTAACAAGGCTTTAAAATAAACTGCAAAGAGTAAAGGGTGTAGAGATCTATTCTAATCCTTGAATGCAAGAGATAATGAATGTTATTAGGAACTCTACTAGACTTGCTTTGTCATCAACTTCTACCAAGCTAGTGCAATCTTCTGAAGTAAACAATAGATGTTCAAATCATTATCAACAATGCTAACACCGTCAATAGGATGCATATCAATTAGCAAGCAACAATTGAAGTTAAGCTTATATTATGATTCCAGTTGACCACGCAAAGCAATTTGCAATCAGCAAACTACAAGTAGTATGGATTAGGCGAGTTTCACAAAGTTTCATCCAAGATTTCTTTCATTCAACTAAAATACTTAAAGCAAATTCTAAACTTAAAGCAAATTGTAAACTAAATTTTGTTGTCCGTAAACTTGTATGTAAGGGACTGTTATGTTAATAAAGTTGTTAGTCTCGGTCGTTAGGGACCAAAGGGTAAACGGTTATGTCATGACGATTCAGCTGCACCCCTTTGGGTGGTATATGTATCATCTCAGAGGAAAGGGATGGGATATAGAACTGACGTCATATGTTATGCTTGCATTAGATGTACTTTGCTATCATTAATGAAATATCTGATAGTTCTCTAATATCTTATTACACTTGTTATCTGTTATCATTTCCTATAGTAGTATGCATTAAACCCAGTTTACCGTAAGCAGTAAACATTTGGTGTCATTGCCTCTAAAATCTCTAAAAGTGACGAGGTGCGGATGGCGCACGGAAAATGGGGCAACCAATAGATGACGGTGGAAGGACTAGCGAAGAGGAAGAGAATTCATAACTATTGCAGGCGAACATGGGCTAACAACAGATTTCATCGCGCTACTTCAAGCATCCATCAAAATGCACATCCGAAGGGAGGCTGCATGCGAGGAAGTACCGAAGAGTGCTGTGTGGGCTGCCCTCGGAGTTAGTCCCGCTGTGGATAGGTTGATGTGCCATTTGCCTTGGCTACTGGCCCAAACATTTCTTTCCCTTCAAAACCAATGAGAGGAGGTGAAGCGGGAGAACCGAAGGCAACAAATCCTGGCGGACTACGATCACGGAAGGGAGGAAGAAGAAAGAAATGAAAACCGCTGTAAAGGAAGCATGAATTAAGGCTTAAGAGAAAAATATGAATAAAGGAGAACACAAAGTGATATGATTGTGTCTGGAGGATGACATACATTGTACACAAAATATGAATTAATAAAAAGTGCTCTTTAAATTTTATCATGTGTTGTTACTTCCGTGTGGATAAATAAGTGAAACATTTATGTCAAATCAATTGAATAAGAATAGGAATACGAAAAAGGAAGTAGAGAAGTGGGAGGCTACTAGGAGAGCCGTACTATTGCAGCAATAAGAAGAAAGAAGGAAAAGATTCTAGAGGATCGTCGAAGGACGATCAAAAGAGGTCGAGGGTGAAGCCGTTGAAGAACAAAATTGTGAGGATTTCATTGATGAAACTATAAGTTTACTTGGAAACCTAACCTTAACTCCACGTATGGAGGCAGGGGAGGCTCGAAGGAGGGAGAGAGAAGCTGAGGGTAGAGAAGCAGAGGATACTAGTGTCACGACGAGTATTGAAGTGACAGAGGGGCACAGGATCAAGGCAGCCTACTAGGTTTAGACAATCCTAGTGGGTCGGAGACGCCAAGTGAGGGAGTACAAAACACTTCGAGTACCGAGACACCGAGTTCAACGATACAAATATAGCCTGCGGTGTCAACACATTCGATAGTACCAACACAATCAGTACCTACACCAGCCACCATGGCGGGGTAGAAGAAAAAACTACCCAAGTTTACGAGTGATGAGAAAGAAGATCTTGTGCGACACTGCAAAACGTGCGAGACGATTTGGACGGCCAATGGGGTGATAGATCAATATGACTAGGTAAAGCAATTTCCAACAACCTTGAGGGGAGTAGTCATTGACTAGTTTTTTGATGTCGATAAAACGTAGGTGGCCACATGGGCGGACCTAAAAGAGTTTCAAGTAGAATTCCGACTACTCAGAGATGACAATGAAATAGTGGCCGAGATCTATAACACAAAGCAAGCAAAAGATGAAACAGTCCGTGGATACAAACGATGACTCAAAGAATTGGTGGCAAAATGGAGAGCCCACCAGCGGATGGATTGAAGAAAAGATGGTTCATCAAGGGCTTGAAGCCTGCTCTTTTGAGAAAAATGAAGATAGTGCCTCTGACATCATATGATGATGCTTACCATAGAGTAATGGATTTGGAGAGTGAGAGCAAAACGACAAAAAAGAAGAAGAGCAAATCATTAGATGACGACGATGACAATTCTCCTGGAGAGAGTAGCAGTGAAGAGTCGAGCAAGAAAATACAAGCTCTCCAAAAAGATATACTCCGTATGATGGAGTTCAAAACCATGAAAAGCAACACCACCTGAAATGACGAAGGGGACTTATGGTGTACGGGCTGCAAGGAAGGTCACATGAAGGGCTCTTGTCTAAAGAAGCAATTGCGACATCTATCAAATTGTCGGGCATTCCACTAAGGAATGTCCATACAACACGAAAACAAGAGGGCCTCAATAGATCTTAATGACACAGGAAGCTTCTACCTCAACAACAGGGGCGGCAAACACAAACACCAATACGACATCGTTTGGCGGTTTCAGGAGTAATCCGTGTGGAGGAAGAGGTGGAAATAACAGAAACAACAATAACAATAACGGGGGTTGTAGCCATATCCAATATGATGCAAGTGGACAAACAATGATATAGTGCCGTACCTGAAACCAGTGGGGTCACTTTGCAAGAGATTACACGAGGGGAGAAGTACCACAGTTTCTATGCAGATGGTGTGGTCTTGGAGACTACGATGATGCGAAGTGTCCAAAGCTTGGAGTAAATCTTTTGAACATTGAAGGTAACGGGGAGGAGGTCCTCATCGTCACCCGAGTGTAGGCAAAGAAGGCTACCTACCCAAACCCCGAAGTTGAGAAAAGAAGAATATGGGAAACGAAGGCAGATATTGAGAAAGAAAGATGGCGGAAAGAAGGGAGACAAATGACACCGCCAGCACCTCACTAAGGGGTAAGGCAGAACAAAATATCATACGACAGGTGTTGCAAACCGAAATCCCCATCAAGCTGAAAGACCTTGTTGCTATGCCACAATTAAGAACAACTCTATTAAATGTGACACTTTCTCCAAAGGCGTCAAGTGGGCCAAGGGCAAAGGGAACCCATAGTGAAGGTGAAAATTCTCTCAGAAAGGAGAATCCTCTTAGAACTGCAGAAGATCCTATGTTACTCGCGGTAAACACTGGTAGACACCCAACGGTGGTAGAAATGGGCATTTTGGGAACTATCTTGATAGACACTATTGTAGATGGAGGTTTTTGTGTCAATGTACTACCAGAGGAAACATGGAGGAGATTGGGGCGACCTATGTTGTAGCCGCCAACATTCCAACTCGTAGGTGTCAATCAACACTGTTGAATGACATCAAACCCATTGGGACCCTAATGACACAACGGGTAATGATTGGAACACAACCCTTTGTCTTGGATTTTGTGGTGATACCACTAAAAAGAAAAGGGTACGATGCTATCCTTGGAAGAGGTTGGTTGGTGTAGGCAAAGGTAAACCATGACTGGAAGAGGAACACTCTCAATGGAAAAAGGCAGTCAAAAAATTCACAATCGACCTACGCACACAAATGGTTAGTAAGGACATTGCGTCATTGTCCAAGCTCGAAGTTGAGGAAGAAATGGTCAAAGGGAAGCGATGGATGGAGCCAAATGAGGAAGGAGTTTTGGAAATAGAGGGATGTTCCGACAATGATATTGACTTCTAAATGGACTTTTCCATTGGCAAATGGAAGATTATGAATTGTTCCACTACAACATGTTACAGGTGGACGAAGGGGAGGAAAAGCTTACATTCCCTTCGTAGTACGGAGAATATAAAGGAGAGGTTCGGATAATGGAAACCCCTGTACACCGATTTGACAAGGAAAAACCAATAAAGTATGAAGAGCCTTCAGTGAATGTTATGAACTTGGGGGACAAAGCCAATCCGAAGAATATTTTGGTAGGTGATGACTGAAACCCTGTTCTGAAGGTAGCTGCATTTAAAATTTTTACACACAAAGATGTACTCTCTTGGACCTATAAGGATTTAAAATGGGTGCCGCTAGAACTGTGTCCATTGGATTTTGTTAGTACAAGGAGTCGTACCCATACAGAAACGTCCGTATAGGATGAATAAAAACTATGCAGCTCGGGTAAATGAAGAGATTGAAAGGATGCTTGATGCAGGCATCATATTTCGGGTGCAGACGAGTGAGTGGGTGTCCCCAATCGTGATTTCGTTGAAGGACGCCAATCAAATCAGAATATGTGTGGACTTTAGGTGTTTGAATGCAGTCACTATCAAGTATCCATTCCCAATACCTTTTACGGATAGTATTCTAGAGGAAGTTGTAGGACATGAACTTTATTCATTTATGGATGAATTTTCTAGGTACAACCAGATATCCATCGCCGAAGAAGATAAACTTAAAACAACTTTTGTAGTGGAAGACAGAGTACGCGTACAACCGAATGCCTTTCGGACTCTGTAATGCTCTGGCAACGCTCCAAAGGATCATCCTGCATATCTTCGACAAGATGTCTATTGGGAACTTCAATGCTCTCGATGATTGGTCCATTTTCAGTGTCGAAGACACGCACATGGTAGCCCTCCGGGAATGTATGGAGAAGTGCGGATGGGCTAGATTGGCACTCAACCCTAAAAGGTGCAGATTTATGGTGCCTCAGGGGAAACTATTGGGACACATCGTTTGCAAAGCTGGATTGAAGACGGATCCAAACAAGGTGCGGGTTATTCTGGAGATGGAATCCCCTATGGATGTGATCGGGGTAAAGCCGTTCTTGGGGCACATTGGGTACTATAGGAGATTCATTAAGAACTTTTCCCAAGTGTCCTACCCACTAGACAGCCTGACTCGGAAGGGAGAGCCCTACACGTGGGAAACAGAGAAAGAGAAGGCATTCGAGGAACTCAAGTCAAGGTTAGTGGGAGCGCCTATCCTCGCATACCCTAACTTGGACAAGGAGTTCCATGTCCACGTGGATGCATCAAACTTTGCCATTGGGGCAACCCTAGCACAAACAGGTAATCATGGGTTGGATCACCCTATTTACTTTGCGAGAAAACTCCTGTCGAAGGCGGAGAAGAATTATAGCACCACAAAGAGAGAAGCCCTACGGATGGTCTATGCCGTGTAGAAGTTTCGACATTACTTATTAGCGACTCCATTTTTTTTCTATGGATTACCAGGCTCTGATGTACGTAGTTAATAAGCCGATCATTCAAGGGCGGGTAAGTAGATGGCTACTCCTGTTGCATGAGTTTACATTCAACATTATAGTACGACCCAAGAAGAGCCATGTAAGTGCAAATCACTTGTCAAGAATCAAATCCAGAGAACCACCCGAAGGTGTCAATGATGACTTCCCGGATGCACACCTATTTAGAATTGCAGTGCTACCATTCTGGTATACAAGTATCGAGGAATACCTCTCAATAGGGTAGTTCCCTCGGGAGATACAACCAAGTGAGAGAAGGAAGTTGGTGTTGAGGAGTAGAACATTCCAGTTGTTTAATAGATTGTTATACAAGATGAGGCCTGACCAAGTCCTTTGCCGATGTGTTATGGAGGAGGAAGTCTTGAGTGTACTGAAGGAAGCACGTGAAGGTCCTGCAGGAGGACACATGGGACCAGATACGACACGAAAAGTATATCTGACAAGATTATGGTGGCCAACAGTTTACAACGACGCAAGGGAATGGGTGGTGAGCTGTGATACATGCCAGAGAGTAGGGAAGCCCCTCAAGGGAGACTTCATGCCTCTGAACCCCTCCAATGCACAAGAATTGTTTGAAAGATGGGGACTGGATTTTGTGGGGCCGCTCAAGGCAAGCAGAGCATGTTAGTGTAGGTACATTGTCGTAGCGACGGAATATCTTACAAAGTGGGTTGAGGCATGAGCCCTTCCGGATAACTCAGCCTTGAATATGGCGAGATTTACATATGAACAAATAATCACACGATACGGCATACCCATCCAGATTACGAGTGATCAAAGGGGACATGTCGTCAACCATGTGATAAAACTGCTCAATACAGAATTCAAGATTTTTCATTCTCTTTCAAGCCCTTACTACTCGAGAGCTAATGGCCAAGTTGAAGCCACCAACAAGATATTGGTGTCCGTGATATACAAGTCATGTGGAATCGAGGAGGATTGGGAAGAAAGGTTGCCATCCATACTGTCAGCTTATTGCACCACTTATAATGTCACTACGGGACACACACCCTTTTAGTTGATGTACGGGTAGGAGGCTGTCATACTAGCAGAGTTCATGGTACCTAGTCTAAGGATTGCCATTGAGAACAAGTTGGGAGATATGGAGAGTCTAAGGGAGAGACTGTATTATCTCAACAAATTGGATGAACGACGTCTCACGACACAGTGGACAACCGAAATAGCACAACAACGACAAACGGTGTGGCATGACAAGCACCTTAAGAGAACAAGATTTGCACCCAGGCAATTAGTTTTGAAATATAATGGACGCAATGAAATCAAGCCAGGCAAATTTAAAGTAAAGTGGCTTGGGCCATACAAGGTGCAAGAAGTTGGCGACAATGGAGCAATTAAACTGGGGACTTTAGACATAAAGGAAATAGAAAATCTCGTCAATGACTCGAAATTTAAGATCTACCATGATGAACAGAGAGATCACTCTAGGAGATGGGATCGTTTAGACTTAGGTAAAAAAAAAGAACGTCGTACGACCCAAAGGCCCAAGACTGTACGACACTTTGTCGTACAAAAAAAACATAACATACCGTATGGCGCATGATCGTACGACATTTAAAGGTCATACGGTACATGGCCATATGACATAAAAGCCACACACGAAATTAAAAATAGTGAAAAGAAAAACTTTTGGAAACAAAGTCATATGGCCATACGGCATAAAAAAAATTGTGGATGGAACAAAAGAGGAATGCGACATATTGTGACCATACAGATAGCAGGAGACAATAAGCAACAGTGTCGTACGACCATATAGAAGGGAGAAATAACATAAATTAAGACTGATTGTTTGTACAGTGTACGGTTGCTGGAGAATTCATGGGAGGACAGCAGAAATAAAAAGGTGAGAGCCTATGGACAAAAGGGTTATTGGCAGACGTGGGAAGAATTCAAAAACCACTTTACAGGTAGTTATCAACGGCAAGAACTTTTTCTCGGCATGGCATTTAGCAACAAAAGAAGGATTGGAAGTAGCAATTGCAGGCATCGACACCAACAAGTAGTAGCATTTTCCAGAGACAAGGGCACAAGGGTTTTACCATCTCGAGTCAAGATTGTTGGAAGTATGGATAACGGTAAGAAGAAAATTTGTCCAAAGGTGCAAACACAGACACAACAACAAAAGGAAGAAATTACATGGAAGAATGTCGCATTCAAAGGGTTGAACAGGTATGAGTGTTGAACTTAGTGGGAGGAAACACCAGATACAAATTTTTTGAAAGGGAAGCTGCGAAGGGCACAAGTGCATTGGGCAATCCAAATGCCTAGTTTTTCCATCAAAGAGTTTGAGGGACTCTTGCGCGGAATGATAGACACATTTAACAAGTTCAGCCGTACCAACACTCTCAAGTATTTAGGTACGGATATCCATGTCGCATTTATAGCCGCGGAATTTACATGAGTTTTTGGTATACCTGGTAGGTAGGGGAAGAAAATAGACATGAAGCCCAGGAAGATGTCTCGAGAGGAGAAAGAAAAATTTATAAAGTTGGTTTCCAGGAACCTAACTCTGAGTGAGTTCGAGTCCATAGCAGGTGCGTCTTCAAAGAATCGTGGAATCAAGAAGTCCTTTGTGGCCCCAGGTTAATGGCGTCGTCTCATGGATGTTATCAAAAGTAGGCTCACAAGCTCAAGTAGGGCTTCTGACATTGCCCTTGCACGCCTTATTTTTATGAATAGGCTTAGGAACGACACTGTGTATGATTTGGTGTCCATCATGGCCAAGAGGATGTATGAATTTATGACTCTTCAACACAGAACCTTCTACATGCCTCATTATGCAATTGGCTTGTTCCTCAATGCTACCCGACAACAGATTTTGCATGACAGATTGAGGACGAAGCCAGGAAGCCTCGCGACTGGCAAGCCCCCTATCTTTCATTGGCGCCATTTGGATACAAGTGGGGTACAGGCAGGGTTGAAGAGGAGGCGCCAGGTGCTCTCCGAGTCTGAGGGAGACAGTGCAGACATTGGTCGAGAGGATACTAGTGAGGACTTGGGAGCTAGTGAGAGTGCAATAGTAGAAAGAGCCACCGCAAATTCGGGCATGGCAGGTATGGAGATACCCACTCCGTCATTTGAAGTTGCTTTGGAACAAGTTTTGTTTACCTCGCCGGTCACCTCAGTCACAACTTCATTGATACCATTGGCACCATCCAGTATCTTTATGGACGCGATTCTAGTACCAAAGTTTGGTGAGTTGAGGGTCCCAGTAGCCATGATGCCGACGAGTATGGACTAGGCAGTAGCGGTGCCAACGGCAGTCGGGTTGGTAGTAGACCAATCCATGGATGGGATTGTTGAGGTTGGGGCACTACCTCGGAGGGAGGAGTTGGAGTTGCCAGCATAGACAGAGAGTGAGCCTTAGGTCACTCTCAAGGTAATTGGGACGAAGGCCATTGTGAGGGTAGGCCCAGGGTGTTGGAGGAGCCGCCAAGTGAAGCACGACCAGTGGAGAGTAGTGGTCCGTCAGTAGAGGCTTTGCCAATGATGATGACTTGGCTCAGTCAGTTCCAAATGGCACCGATGGCACCAATAGGGACCAACCTTCTTTCCTCACGACAAGAGTTGGCTGTCCCTCCGGAGATAGTGGATCTTGATTCCATGGTCTCACCTACGAGATATGAGTTGGAGACAGAGGATGCATCCAAGAGGTAGGCTTTGACACATGGGCCACAACAAGAGTTTAGTCATGTGGAGATGCCACGGCCACATAGGGAGCCTAGTGAGGAGCCGGCGAGAGGGTCTCAGAATGGTGTTTAGAGCAGTACCTGGCAGATGTAGTTGTAGGAGCATAGCGGGTGATAGGCTTAGTGGAGTCATAGGCCCAGGAGGAGGTTGCCCAGGAGTTGGAGCGCCTCATGACTGTTGTTCGAGTGGGTTGTCCTATCCCCTTTGTTGACTGCTTTGAGTCCAGAGGATGGCTCGCCATAGAAACTCTGGCTATGCTAGAGGATTAGGCCCTTCGGGAGAAGGCGGGGGAGAGTAGGATTCGCGCCTTACTGCACGAGGTGGAGCATGCATTCCGTGAGGGATACTTCACCCTTTGGCGACTAAGCATGTCTCTTCAGGACATGAGGCTATGATGGTGGCAGCAGTAGCGGCTTGGGAGGAGATGGCCACCCGATTGGCAGTAGTAGAGGAAACATTGGTCAAAGAAAAAGAGTCATGGGAAACTGAGAGGAGTGGTATGGTGACAGAGTTGGAGGCACTTCAGGCATAGCTAGAGTCAAAGTGTGCAGAGAGGGCTCTTTTAGAGACTCGTCTTGCTAGTGCTATGGAGAGTATTGATATGAAGGAGAAGGCGGTATTAGAAGCAACAGGGATGGCGAAGACTGCTTTGGAGATGAAGATGGTAGCGGAGCACGACCTACGGCTGAGGACGGACCAGGTGTATGAGTTGCGGGCTCGAATTAATAAAGTTGTTAGTCTCAGTCGTTAGGGACTTAAGGGTAAATGGTTATGTCATGACGATTCAGTCACACCCCTTCGGGTGGTATATGTATCCTCTCGGAGGAAAGCAATGGGACACAAAACAGATGTCATATATTATGCTTGCATTAGATGTACTTGGCTATCATTAATGAAATATCTGGAAGTTCTCTAATATCTTATTGCACTTGTTATTTTTTATCATTTCCTACAGTAGTATGCATTAAACCTAGTTTACTGTAGGCGGTAAACAAATTTGAGAAATCAAAGAACCGTAAAACACTCCAAAATCTTCACTAACTCGATCAACTTCAATGATTTATTTTAATTTTGGCAACATCAAAGTGACAGTTCTCCAAAAACTCTCCTTACAAATGAGCGAAGGGATTATATAGGAGTTTCAATTACACTCAATGGCCCAGATTGATTTAGGATCAATGACCAAGATCATCCTAACATAGTCCTAAGTAGGGTTGTTACAAATATTAAATGACATCCAATAGGAAGATTACATTGCTTTGAATACATTGACCAATGAGAAAATTCATTGGGGAATACATTAAATCCATTCTATATGCCAACTTGGAAGAACTTGATTGGTTGAAGATGAGTGGACGGCACTTCAGCATATTTATTTTGTAAACTTTGTTTCAATTCCACTCCCTCATCCTCCTTGTTTTGGAAATCTTTTTCTTGAATTTGTTCTTATCTTGATATCTTGACCTTGATTCTTTTGTAGTTAGGCTTCCTTCGAACTTGATCTCCTTGAGCTAATCCTCCTTCACCCTCTCGATCATCATCTCATGCACCATTCTTGAACAAGGAAAGAAAATACCTTGGATCAGGATTATGAACGAAAATGAAATGCAAGTAAATTTTGAATAACTTAAAATGACTTTCATGATGGGTTGGAATTCTGGATTCTTAAGATTGGATTTTGGAATCCTTAAATCCGGATTAGAATTTGGATTTTGAGTCTTAATTTCTTCCCTCATGACCTTGCCAATTCGGCTTAAAATCCCCTTGAAAAGCTTGTCATCAATCTGGAAATGCACTTTGTTGCTAATGAAATCCCCTCTCCGGATGAAAATCATCTTCTACTTGATGGAATTTTCACACCCCTCTGCACTTTGTTTTCTTAGTCCCGATTTTGATTTAGGAATAGCACTTAAATCTGGAAGTTAACCTTGCTTATTTGTTTCTGAGTTCATTCACACTTGAATGTTGTCTTACTTGCTTGAAAATTCATTTCACACTTTGTATTTCCTTGGCATGATCTGATTTTATTTGGATTCAACCCATCCTCTGTTCTGATTTTCATTGGGAACCTGATCTCCTTTATGCAATTTCGCACCCCATCTCTGCCAAAATTTGCTTGGATCTGCCTCTAATTTATGGAAAATTTGCCTTGGAGTTCTAGTGGTTCTCCTGGGTCTGAATTCACATGGAAGTCTTGAAGCCGATGCTGTGTTCAATAGTTCGTTTGTCTGCTAATATAAATCTTCCTTAGGTCTGCAGGTAGAGCTTGAAACTGCCTTGATGTGCATTGAATTTGTGTCTGAAATAACATCATTTGTTCTCTCTTATATGGCGCCTTCCTTAGAAAGGTCATGAGCTTTATAGGGCCAACCATGAAACCCTTGATTTGTATTTTAAATCTTTCCTATCTCCTGATCAAGAGGGTGACCTCTTTATTTTTTGGCATTTTATTCACTTTTTTAGGGCACCAATCTGACTTAGGTAAGGAATTCTGGGCGGGACTCTAACAAGTCTAAGGGTTTTTGCTTTTCACTTTTTGTCTCCTCCATCTGATCAGGTTGGCCAGCCTTGTTTCTTGAGATTTCTTCCTCTGACTTGGCCCACTTAGTTTATGAATCCTCTTTGTCTGGAAGGTATAAATGTGAGCTGAAGATCTTCAATCCCATCCCAAAATGCAAAGCGAATTGAACTTCTGATCTGCTGACTTCTCTTGATCTGATTTCTGAATATTGCATTGTCTTCACACCAATCGCTTTTCTCAGTCCCATCGTTGATCTGCCCTTTTGCATTGTACTTCAACACTATATTGATGGCAACTTAATGTGGCTTTACCTCTTTTTTGCAACCCTACAGCACATGTGGGACTAAATTTTTTCCCTCTAGTGGAAATTCAACCAGAATATTTCCTTTGTTCATTTCTTTCAATCTCTTTTATTTATGCCTTGGGTGAAAGTCGACTTGCATGAGGACATTAGGATTTTCCACTTTTGCTTTCAAATTTGCCATCTAAAAATCAGTTAAATCTCCCAAGTGGAAAATCGCTGACCATAAGGACAACTTCAGTTCCATTTAACTTAGTCAGTTCTTGCATCTTTCTCTTGGTGGAAAATTGATCAGGATAAGGATATTTGGTTCCCTCATATTGCTTGCAATTTCATCAACAAACTTCCACCGATTTCATGAAGGGACAAAATTAATTGTCATAGGGACAATTTTAGTCCCTTACTTGTCCTTTTAAACTTTACTAAATTGCTCAAGTGAAGGTTCAATGTCTATAGGGACAAATTCATATCATGTTTTAGTCCTTTCACCCCTTGCCAAGTTAGTGGAAAATTGATGGGGACAGGGATTTGATGGATCCTCATGCTTGTCCATACACTTTAGCCAACTTTCTTTGCTGGTGGAAAATGGACCAGCATAGGGACAGATTAATCCCTTTTCTTTTTTCACTCTTTTGTGCACATCACAAGAACTAAAAAATGACCCATAGGGACTAATCCACATTGTTTATTCATTTGATCTTCAAGGGGAAATTTGACTCTCATAGGGACAAGTGGAAATTCATTACCCATAGGGGCAAACTTAGTCCTTAGCATATGAAGTGGGAATTTAGGCTCTATAAGGACAAAGTGGAAATTCCACATGCATAGGGATTTTCCACCTCAACTCTTTTCCCAAATTTTCTAAGTGTCTATCGAATGGAAAAACAACCTCTATAGGGACTTTTCATCAGAACTTAGTGGAAAATCAATTCCCATAGGGACTCTTGGTCAAAACTTGGTGGGAAATCAATCCTCATAAGGACTTTGCACTTTACTTGCAAGATTTCATCGTTTTGGTCCAAATTCACTAGTAAGATAAGGCATTAATACACCATAGAGACCAGTTGACTAACCAAAACACCCCAACACTTAGGAATTTTCCTTCTAAACTTAACCAACTTTTGCACTTTAACTTTAATGACTTCAAACCCTTATGAATTGTCTAAGGTTGCAATCTTGGAGACCTGGAGGCTCAACCACTCCTCAATCCTTGAAGCTTAGAACTGACACTCTATTGCCAAAACCCTACAACTAACAAGTGAAAAAAGGGGATCCCCATTTGCAATGGGGTGATGGTGTGAAAAGGTCAGAACAAGACATTAGAGGGCAAAATTAGATTTCACACTGCCCACACATCATAATGTCCAAGCCAAATTTACTCTATACATGGTTAAAACTGTTTTGAAGTCTTGCTTCAAAATGCTGAGAACATAGTATTGCATCTGTATTGTTTTTTGTTTCTGTACCTTGCTGACTGGAGGAACTTGTAAAGAGCCTGGCTGGCTCTATGCTGGAAATCTTGTTTTTTGTATATTTGTTTTTTTGCAATATTTTTGTTTTTGAACATATACAGTTTTTTTGTAATTTTTGACCATATATAAAAATTAATTAACAAGCTTGGGAATTGACTAAGGAATGCAATTTGTTAAATTACAGAGATCAATTGCAAATGTAATCGCACTACTATGATTGTATGTATTTTCCAAATGCATCAATCTCTTTATATTTATACATGGCAAGGACAAGAAGAGACATGTCCCTTCATGGGACATGTCTATTCATTAATTTATTTTATCAATTTAACTATTTAGTTATTATGAGAATAATTATAATCTAACTTTATATATATATATCAATGTTTATAGTAATATCAATTATTATATATATTGATAGATATGTATATATATAATAAATCATTTCTCATAATAATCATATAGTCAGTATTATTTATCTGGCTGATGCTACAAACATCAACACAATTAACTATTAACCAAACACTTCATTATTGGTCCTCGAAACATTATTGTCAAACAAAATTATATGCAGCGATTTAGAGTAAAATGTTTGTGAACTTGGAAATTCGAAATTAAACTTGATGCGATTCCTTTAAGAAAATCCGCAGCTCTTGGAGACCCACGATTTTCAATTGGAGTTGAAACAATGCAAGACAACTCTCCAACAGCAAACACGTGCCTTGTGTGAAGCCATCGTAGACCCCTATGGAAAAAAGATGAATATGGCACATAGAATTGTTGACGTATATAGCCACTGCAGCCTCAAAAACACGCAGCCAACATGCAATTTGCTGCGATCTGAATGTAATCTCTTGGAACGTTGTAACCACCAAATTCAGTTCCTTTGAAAACAAAAATCAGAATTAATAGACACTATTTATTGGCAATTTCATCCAATTCACAGTGTAGATGCAGCTTGAAGAAATTTATCATTTCCCCATTCTCATGTTCAAACCCTTGACAAAAATTTCTTCCAAATTCGATTTTACCAAAATATGCATAATGATAATGAGTTTTGAAATTCTTCAAGGCTTTTAAAACAAGCATTAAAACATGATGGCTTCTTCAACACACCAAAAGCCCAAAGCTTCAAGCTTACATTTTTCACTCAAGAGGCTTCAACAACACACCATCAAATTAAAACACTAAAAATCATAAGTTATTAATCAAGCCAAGCTTAATTGATAACTCCGTATGCAAGTGACCCAATTGAATGCTCCTGACACTCAACACCCTGTGCCCGCACCGCCCTGCCAAAAATAGCAACCAAGCCAAAAATAGACTTACTATAAATAGAAAATCTATCACAGAGACCCTCAAATCCAACTGTCAACTCACGAGGGTTGCAATGATAAATCGACCAAAACATCCTCCTGACTCCTGCTAAAACGGGGAAATCACAGAATTGAAGAATAAATATTATAGCTTGTAGCATTTTCTTTTGTGATATCTTTTTGTAGTGTCATTCAGTGGTGCTATGCTTAATCTTCTGTTTGTGGGAAGTCCCCAATCCATCTCAGGGATTTTGTAATTTGTAAATGTTATATTATGCACTATAACCTCTTTCTTCAAGACAATGCAAATTAAAGAATACTCGCACTACCATGAAACCTACACACATCAAGAACAAATGTTTCTCAAAGGCTTCTTTTAAACATAATGCTCAATTTTGGATTTATACTTGAACACAATCTAAGAATGAAATCATAATTTTTTCTTCTTTTGATTATTGTTTTTTTTGTATCCTAACTTAAAAATATTGTGCTAAATTAATTTAGGAGGCACAAACTTTGTGGTATTGGCTTTGCTGACAGCAATCTTGAAAGGAACTTGGCACTTTAGACAGGTATTATGAGTTGTGAATCCATTGGAAGGATTCCAACATGTTCTTCGTAATTGTTCATTTGAATTTCTTTTCCAAAAATATCTGAATAGTATAGTTTATAAGGTATTTATATTCATGTTAATGGAATTAGGTCAAATTGTTTCTTTGGTTACAAACGGTTTCTTATGATAGATTTCCAAATAAAATGATGTGAATAATATGTTTTTGAAGTTATTCGCTGCCTTGGTTTCATCATATTTGATAACAGACCTGTTTTTATATTATTAGAAATAAAGATTTTTATCAAAGCTTCATGCATTAACTATTGAAAGACTTGTTTAACATGTTTGTTCATCATCAAGGCAATGGGGCATTGTCTAACCTTGAAGCAGTTTCTTTAGTTATATAAATTCATTATAATATGTTTTTTATACAAATCATCTAATTTCTAAAGTTTCTAAATTGGTGCTCTCTAAGTGCTGTCTAAACATAGAATTATAAGCTAACAGTATATTCTTAGGCATTGAAAATGCTTCGATAAGTGAAAGATTGAGGAAAGCTTCTCCTCATGCGCCATTTAACAATGAATAAGCCTTGCCATTTTCTTTTCTTCATCCATATTTCCAATAAATGCTAATGTAATTTATGTCTCCTACATAGGGATTGATTTTAGGAGCTAAATTTATTTCTATTTTTTTCATAATAGACATCTCTACAACATCCATATCCACTCACATTGAGGGTTTAACTCTTACAAGACTCGGACTCGCCTCGGACTCGGCAAGCTGGATTCGGACCTGGAAAATGCAAGAAATTCATAGATTTTTAAGAATTTAAAACTTTTTTCATGCATCATTCAGTCAATTAACATCAAAGACACAATAATTGAGATAAATAGAAGCTACTTTGCACACATAAACAAGTATACATTGATCACATAAGTATAAATGCAAATTTTTGAAGGAAATAAGTTAACTGTTAAACTAGTTACTAAATAACACATTAGAAATCTGAAATATAAATAGTGTCATTGTCAAAAGTCTACAATATTCATGGAATATGAAATCCATGGAATGAAAAGTTCAAAACATATATCAAAATAAAAGCTAGAGCCTAGAAGACTAAGGCCCTATGTCTTCCTACGTGTACGCCTAAGATAGGTCATGGAATATTTTGCAGCTATCTTCTGTCCCTGTGTCTGAGGCTCAACCTCAGTGGCATCCTCATCATCCTCATCCTCCTCATAATCATCATCATCCCCTGACCCCTCACTCTTAGCTTCAGGGTCCTCCATTGGGTCTCCTCGCGCTCTAGCCAATCGATTTGCTAATCTATTTTCTAAAACCCCTATATTCTTCTCCAAGGCCTTTTTCCTCTCTTCTAAGTCTTTGCAAATGATGGAATGACTTTTTTAAGTCTTAGAATCATTAGAAAATCCTTGTTCCAGCTTCAATTTGCCCTCAAAAAGCCAGGAGCGGTTGTGGGAGATAACATTGCTGAAGGCATGCTGCATCTTGAAATTTGGCCAAGTCTGGAATTTTTTGAAAATCTAGAATCTGCATTTTAAATCCTATGAAGTTGAAACCTCTCTCAAACATCCTGGAATGTATTTATACAAATATAACTTAAAGTATAAGAAATAAATAAATTTAGTTTTTGCTTTTGGACGTGGCTCGACGCACCGAGTCCAGACCACGGGACTCTGCGAGTCCGGCGAGTCCTGTAGACTCGCCCAGGACTCGGCCGAGTCCTGGAGCCGGGTCAGCCAGCCTCGGCGAGCCTAGCTCGACTCGGGACTCGCAGAGTCCTGTAATGTTGGTTTAACTTCCTTCGTAGTTTTCTAAAAAGAATCAAAATTAGAAAGCAACATATTCTTTACACTATAATCAAGAATTGAAGGGAACATGGACTTGTTGAAGGATAGATGACGATGTTAGTTAGTGATGGATGCTAACTACCTTTGCACTCATGTCACAACCTTCAATTGATAGTGAGAAAGGCTCTATACAATGAATAAATGTGATGTCCCCATCTCAAGCCATGAAGCTTAACTATGCATTGGCTGTCCTTTGCTTGAAATACCCAAGAGGAAGAGAAAGAGGACTTAAAGCATCATTGGATAAGTGTTAGAATTTTTGGCTTGTTCTCTATTCTATTCTTAAGTTGTGGGCATGTCTTATTATGCAACTTAAGTGACTCAGCATAAAGACTTAATATTTCACCTTTTTGAGTTTAGTGACTTAAAGTTATCAATATCAGATTTGGGCAACCTACAGAAAAATTCTTGCATAATCTTGAGCATCTTTGAAGCTAACCTCAGGAAGGACAAGTGGGATGTCAATGTGAGACTTAGCACTGGTTCTCTAAGGGTTTGGGAAAGGGCAACTAGGGTTTTGAAGGCATTTATGAGGTATTTGAGCATAAATCTGCATTTTTCTGCTTGTATTCATGCCAGAAAAATAAGAAAAAAATAAGTTATGGAAAATTCTAGGTAGATTTAGTGTGTTTTCAGTAACTTTTTCATATGCAAAAATATTAAGCAATTTCTATAAATTAGCAGAAAAATCAAATAAATATTCTAAGGCTAGATCTGAGTTTGTTGAAGGGTTTTTTTATTTGCAAATAAAATTTCAGAATTTTCTGTTGCATATTTTTGGAATTGTTGTTGTTTTTTCTTTATCCTTTTTGGGGATGGTATAGTGGTATCAGAGATGTGCATCCATCCAGCGTGAGGGGTTAATGGGGAAAAGATCATTTTCAGGTTCCTTTCAATAAGTAACCATCACTTATTGTCAATGTGAGACTTAGCACTGGTTTTCTAAGAGTTTTGGAAAGGGCAACTAGGGTTTTGAAGGCATTTATGAGGTATTTGAGCGCAAATCTGCATGTTTTTGCTTGTATTCATGTCAGAAAAATAAGAAAAAAATTAAGTTATTATGGAAAATTCTAGGTAGATTTTAGTGTGTTTTCAGTAACTTTTTCCTATGCAGAAATATTAAGCAATTACTATAAATTAGCAGAAAAATCAAATAAATATTCTAAGGCTAGATCTGAGTTTGTTGAAGGGTTTTTTATTTACAAATAAAATTTCAGAATTTTATGTTGCATATTTTTGGAATTGTTGTTGTTTTTCCTTTATCCTTTTTGGGGATGGTATAGTGGTATCAGAGATGTGCATCTGGCCAGCCTGAGGGGTTAATGGGGAAAAGCTCATTTTCAGATTGCTTTCAATAAGTAACCATCACTTATTCATATTAGTTTCAGCAGATTGTTGGTCTATTTTCAAAGATGAAAACAAATCAAGAACTCATCACAAAATCTTTGCAATTATTTTAGAATATTAGAAGAATTTAAGAACATTGTTAGAGCATCTGAGTTGTTGAAAACTTATTTATCAGTTGAAAAGAAAGTTGAAGTCATATTTAAGGAAAAGGAGACAACATATTAATTGACTCACATGCTGCACTTGTAAAATTAATGAACCAACTTCATATAGAATAAAATTTGGATGATTTTTGATAAGGAGAAAAAAATCGTAAAATAAATTCCTTATTTAATTTGCCTTGTATGAATTTGATTTTAAAAATTCAAGCAATAACTCATAAAAATAAAACGATATAATGTTAATTTTGAATACGTTTAAATAGATTCAAAGACTTTATAATATAACAATGTATATATATTTAATTTAAAATATGTTTATATATTTAATTTAAATATTTGAAAAACAAAAAACAAAAATATTATAATTGAAAAACTAATTTAAATATTTTTAAATTTTAAATTTTAATATTATAATAAAAATAAATATACAAACAAATCACCATTGTTCAAATGACAAAATATGAAGATATTAAATTTTACTTAAAAAAATTAAAATAAAAACATAACCAAAAATTAAAATCTTTTTTATTTAATATAAGACTGTGAAGGCACAATTTCCATCTTAGGTTTTGTTGACACCCTGCATCACCTCGAGTTATTCCGCCCTATGTCAATTCACGACCGAGTTACACAAGATCCTAATGAACTCATATTCTAGTGGAGTTATTAGGAATATCTCCCTTGTTAAATCCCCTCAACTCGTCTACAACACCATATTTCAATCTTCCATCACAAAGATTGAAGGAAGCACATCAAAAGGTCATTAGTCATCCTTGTTTTGCCATTACTATTCATTGAACACCACAAAACACAAAGAGGAATGATAAGCCCTTGTCCGCACAAATTTTAGGGCAAACAAGAATGGTTTTTAGCATATATTTGAAGTTCGCTGAATTCCAAATTTTATAGATGAAATTCAGTGAACACTATGGCTTAGCAAAAAGCACAAAAGAAGAAGTGGGGAACCATAACATGTGTGATGAACAGCTAAGGAGGGCCAAGGAAGCTAATTTGATACCCATTCATGCAAGACAACACCTACAAAAGATTAAGGAAAAGGTTGCCAACAAGGGCCATGAAAAGAAATGTTTTGGCAACAACAAGGTTCAAAATTTCAAGAGAAAGCAATTGTGATGAGATAGTATGAAAAAAACACTCCAATTTTCTTGATCAATTCAGATCTGATTGAAAACACTTAAATTTCCTTGCCAAATTGCCCAGATTTCTTCACTACCACACCTGAATTTAGATTTTGAAGGCATCAATTTGGTTTTGAGTGTGAAAAACATTTGCCAAGACTTGGGCAGAATTTGGAATGTGCTTGGAATTTATTTCCAAGGGAGGTCGGAAATCCGACCGGAATTCTGATCATTCTTGGAAATTAATTCCAACTTACCTTTGATTTTTGTCCTATCATTAGAGCAATTTTAAACCATGTGAATGGTTAAGACAAATTGTCCAAGGGAGAAATGAGGTTGCAAATTCAATAAAATCAGAACAAGGTCGGCCTTAATTTGCAATTTGAATGCACTCCCTAATCAGGTTGGCCAGCCATGCAACATGACTTTTGGGTGTGAACGCCTATATAAGAAAGATGAAACTCTCTATTCTAAACAATGCAAATCAACAAGCAATAGAACAAAAGCAGAGCAGATCTTACAGGTGCAAAAATCAGAAGGAAGAGGCTGGAAATCAAACAAATTTTTCCATTCAACCAAGATCAAAGTTTGCTGGAAATTGAGAATTCAATAATTGATAAGTGAAGAAGGCATTTTAGCTCTTCTATTGTAGGCTGGGAAAACGAATTCTTGCAGACCTGAAGCTTTAAGAAACTCAGAATTCTTTTAGAATTTCGGTCAGGTATGGTTTATAATCAAGTTTGCAATGATAAATTCATGAACTCAAGTGAATCGCTGAGTGTTTTTCAAGGAGAAACTGAATGTTTTAGACTCAGAAAACAGTAATCAGAATTCAGGATAAGAACTTTAAAATGAAATTGGAAAGTCTTTTTAAGGATTGCATGATGGAAATCGATCGAAATGAAATTCTAAAAGATAGAAAATTTCAAAATTTTCATTAGAATCTCATGTAGTTGATCTTAAGAACTAAGGATAGAAGTGAGTAGACATTGAAGATCATTTGAATTAGAAATTGCAAGGATATGAAGGAGTTCATTTTGCAAGTTAGGAAGGAAATGTAAAAGATGTATTAATGAAAAATGTTGTTGTTTTGCAGGGTGTTGGTTCCCAAAACCACAGATTGGAAATCCAAGAGCTTGCCAATTCTCCAATAGGATTCCAAATTAGTTCTAGCCAACGAACGAGAATAATCCAAATTCCCTTGCACTTTAGGCTTCGCTACACCTACGCAGATAATCCTTGACCTCGAACCTAATCACCTTATTCAAGGCTTTTCTATAGCGAATTTAAGCTTGGTGAGTTTTTCGGTTGGCAAAATCCTCAAACTCAGTCAATATAAAGTTATGTGATTTCTTGAAATGGTTGTATGTTTATGTAAGGTTTTTTAATAATGGAGTTGATGCTTGCAAGAAGGAAAATACAGGTTTTTGACTTCAACTATAAATCCAATAACTATATTTCAATGATTTTAAAAGACCAGTGCCTCTGTTTATCCGGGCAACAAAGTCAACTACAACAAGGATTATTACGTACAACTTTATGAGTCAATATTTATTTAAATATCACCAATTACCCCTGTGCTCCGCGAAAGACAAATCTTATATGCAATTCTCTGTTAGTCCAAAAGGAATTTAACTTCTCTGGCTGGAAATCTGATTAGACAGAGATAAGGAAACACATTTATATTTCACTTGTCGAACAAAGAATGCAGGAAAAATCCAATGCATAAGCTTTATCGGAATAATTTAATAATCGTTTTATTAATCATAAAGGACGAGTCAAAATTATAATTTATTTTCTCTCCCTTGAATAAAACAAATAAAGATCTTTTTCATCACTAAAATTATAATATTTATCAATTCATATTAAAGTCACGCTTTAATATATTATAATCCTCCTTACAAGAAAACATATCTCCTTTCACATGTTTCTTTGATAATGTCCTTCTCCTTTGCAAGTAAATAGATCTTCATTTATATCTTTTGATATCATCTAAAAGGCATGTCTCTTTACCAAGGGATGTATCTTATAGACTTTATAACTATTAATTAATTTCCTTTTATAATATTCTCATAAATCCTTAATGGCACCATTTCATAATTTGATTAATGTCAAAATAATGAACCGAATGGATTTCATAGAGTTCTCCCATATTAAATAAAATATCATTTAGAACATAGATTTCTTCATACTGCCGGCCACCATATTCTTTATCGCATCATTAATCTGTTAAGGAAAGAGGATCGGAAGATACTAATATATAAATATATTATGTATAGTTGATATTCGCTGATCAATGCAATTGCCGTTGTAATTGATTGATTGACCAACGAAGATCAACTATATATATAAGTTGAATCGATGGAAATGTCAACAGTCATGTCTTTTGAATACCGACTATTTCCTAACAAACGACATAATAATAATATAGTCGCTGTTTTTTAAAACCTGTCGGCATTAACCTGTCGGCATTAACAAATTGTAATAGGACTGTCACGATAGTTATCGTGACTGTTATACATGAACAGTCACGATAATACCGTGACTGTTTATGTATAACAATCACGATAGTATCGTGATACATAGTTAACTTATGAATTGTAGATTATACCATTCGATTTATATTTAGTGTTTTATATATATTATGATATATATATATATATATATATATATATATATATATATATATGTATAACATAATTAATGATTGATATATTATATTAGTATATTAGTATATATATACTATAACTCATTATATATATATATATATATATATATATATATATATATATGATAGTTTTACGTCATTTTTGTAAACACGAACGAACATATTTTAACACTCCCTCTTGAGAGAGAGTTTACCAATTTTGTAGAATTTTCACATCAAAATATATGACTCAATTCAAAATGTCATATCATGATAATTTATCACTTATAACAATATACATATTTGAGATGTCCGGACCAATCCGGCTCAACCCCTTTCGGGAGTCTATCTTAAATAATTGTTAAACAAGTGATGATTTTGGTAACAAGATGTCCGGACCAATCCGGCTCAACCCCTTTCGGGAGTCTATCTTGAGACCTGGTTTCTATTGTCAGGATCGTCACCCTGAAATAGAAACGATAAACAGAAGATCGTCATCTTCACACAATTTTGAAATATTTCAAAAATTATATATATATATATATTTATGAATGAAATGTACATTAATAGTTCATATTTTGATCAAACCAATTTTGGTCCTGAAGAATTCTATCTTCACCCTTGCAAGGGATTTAGTGAAGATATCAGCATTTTGTTCCTCAGTGCTGATGTAGACTAGTTTAATAATTTTTCTGTCTACCATATCTCTTACATAGTGATATGGAATCTCTATGTGTTTTGACCGATTGTGAAAAACAGGATTTACAGAGAGCTTGATGCAACTCTGATTATCACAATGAATAATGGTAGGTAATAGAGGTTTACCAAATAAGTCAAAAAGTAATTTTCTTAACCATACTGCTTCTCTAGCTCCCATAGATGCAGCCATGTATTCTGCCTCTGTCGAACTCTGAGCTACAGCTGATTGCTTCCGACTAAACCAAGATATTACTGCGGAACCCAAACTGAAACAAACTCCTGTGGTACTCTTTCGATCAGTGGTACTTCCTGCCCAATCTGAGTCTGAATAACCTTGAAGTTGAATTTCAGTCTTGTCATATTTTAGTCCAAGATCACTTGTTCCTTTTAAATATCTCAAGATGTGTTTAGCTGCCACTAGATGAATCTGTTTTGGTTCACACATGAAGTGACTTAGTACATTTGTGGCATAGCAAATGTCAGGACGTGTATTCACCAGATACATGAGGGATCCAATTATCTGTCTGAAGAGTGTCACATCTGCAGGTTCTGAGTTTTCTACTTCATCCTTTAATTTCTGAAGATTTGTCTCCATAGGAGTAGCAAGAGGTTTACAATCTACCATACCAAATCTGTTCAGAATATCAGAAATATATTTCTTTTGACCGAGGAGAATATGATCTTTGTTTTGAATAATTTCAAGACCCAAAAAGTAGTGTAGTAGGCCCATATCCTTCATATCAAATTCAGCTACTAGGTCCTTTTTACATTTATCTATTAGATTGTCTTCTCCTGTAATGAGTAAGTCATCAACATAGAGAACAAGGATTATCATGTCTCCTTTTTCAATTTTGAAGTATATATTAGGATCTGCAATATTTTTAGAGTACCCCAATTTGCTCAAATATTGATCTATTCTTTCATACCATGCTCTGGGAGCTTGTTTGAGTCCATAGAGTGCTTTCTTTAACTTGCATACGAATTTATTTTTGTCATGAGTGAGAAATCCTTCTGGTTGTTCAATGTAGACTTCTTCCTCAATCTTACCATTTAGGAATGCAGTTTTGACATCCATTTGATGTACTTTCCATCCTTTAGAGGCTGCAATTGCAAGTATGGTTCTGACAGATGTGTAACGAGCTACTGGAGCGAATGTTTCCTCATAGTCAATGCCTTCTTTCTGTGAAAATCCTCTAGCAACAAATCGGGCTTTATGTTTATCAATACTGCCTTCTGGAGCATACTTGATTTTGAATAGCCATTTTGATGATACAACTGACTTATGTTTAGGTCTAGGGACAATATCCCATACATCATTTTTCATGATGGACTGATATTCTTCAACCATTGCTTCTCTCCAGGCTTGTTTTGATAATGCTTTCTCAACACTGACCGGTTCTGATTCTGATAGTTCAGTTAGAAGTGCAGTGTAACATTTTTGCGTTCTAGTTCTTTTGTTTTCTTTGGAGATTTGTGCTGGTTCCATATTGTTTTCTTCAAGTATTTTCCTGGCCCATAATGGTCTCTTTTTGTTGTTTACATTTTCTACACAAGAAGGTTCAGGATCGAGGATTGCGTTTTCGTTATTTGATAGTGTTGAATTCATATTTGAATTGTTATTCTCGCTTTCTTCCTCAAGTGATAAATCTTTCTCAAGATCAAACAAACTGTTGTCTTCATTATTAGTGGATGAGAAGTTTTCTTCAAATTTGACATCTCTGCTTATTTCTACTGATTTTTGATTAGGGATATATATTCGATATCCTTTAGAGTCTTCACTGTAGCCTAGAAAAATACCTTTCTTACCAGAAGGTTCTAATTTGGTTCTTTTCTCTTTTGGTACATGTATATATACTGGACATCCAAATACTCTTAAATGACTGAGATCAGGTTTAACTCCTGTAAATACTTCTTCTGGTGTGGTATTTTCAAGTATTGCATGTGGACATCTGTTTTGAATATACACTGCAATGTTGGCAGCTTCTGCCCAATATGATATATGAATATTATGATCATGCATCATAGCTTTTGCTGCTTCAATGATGGTTCTGTTCTTCCTTTCTGCTACTCCATTCTGTTGAGGGTTATAAGGTACAGTATACTCCCTCTTAATCCCAACAGATTTACAATAGTTTTTGAAGTTGTCAGATGTGAATTCCCCACCATTGTCTGACCTAAGAGTTTTGATTTTCTTATTGGTTTGATTTTCTACCAATGCTTTGAATTCTTGAAATTTGGCTAATACTTCACTTGAATCTTTAAGTTTTAAAAAATATATCCATGTTTTCCTTGAATAGTCATCCACAAAGATTAGATAATATAGGGCACCTGAAAAAGGAGTGGACATGGGGCCACACATATCAGTGTGAATAAGTTCTAAAACACTATTCGTCTTGTGTTCACTTGTTGGAAAAGATCCTTTAATGTTCTTTCCTAATGCACATCCCTTACAAATGCTCAAGTGTTCAGATTTTAGAGAGGGTACCCCAGAGGTGATTTTATGCAAAGTAGGAAGAGCACTATATCCAATGTGTCCTAGTCTTTTGTGCCAAATTTCATTATTTTGTTGAACATTGTGATTTAGGGCTACTTTTTGTTCATTACATAGTTTGTATAAGCTTCCATCTCTGGACCCTATGTGCATTGCATTTTTGATGTTTGTGTTTTTGGTCCAGAGAAGAACTTTTTCTTCATTAAATGTTACCCTATATCCTTGATCAGCTAGCCCTGATATTGAGATTAGGTTTCTCTTTATTCCGGGCACATATAATACTTCTTTTAACTGTAGAGTGACTCCATCTCTTATCTGTATCAAACAGGTCCCAATTCCTTTTACCGGATAAGTGGAGTTGTCACCAATGGTTACTTCTTCTGTAGAGTTTCCAGAAAGGGTTTCGAACTGATCTCTGAATCCAGTGATATGTCTTGATGCACCGCTATCTATTATCCAAGTATTTTTATTGGAATTTAATTCACTTGCTAAGGTTAGATAAAAAAGAGAATTTTCTGTTCCTTTAGTTTCTGCTAAGGCTGCTTGAATTTTCTGTTTTTCTGGACAGTATTTGTGAATATGTCCAAATTTGTCACATTTATGACATTTTATTTTGGAGAGATCCCTTTTGAAGTGATGTTTTCCATTACTTGAATTGTTGAATTTTCTCTTCTTTTTCTGAGAAGTTTTAGTATGAAGGGCTTGTACTTCATTTTCATTTTTCGACCCTATTCCTCTGGATGCTAAGGAAAGAGGATCGGAAGATACTAATATATAAATATATTATGTATAGTTGATATTCGCTGATCAATGCAATTGCCGTTGTAATTGATTGATTGACCAACGAAGATCAACTATATATATAAGTTGAATCGATGGAAATGTCAACAGTCATGTCTTTTGAATACCGACTATTTCCTAACAAACGACATAATAATAATATAGTCGCTGTTTTTTAAAACCTGTCGGCATTAACAAATTGTAATAGGACTGTCACGATAGTTATCGTGACTGTTATACATGAACAGTCACGATAATACCGTGACTGTTTATGTATAACAATCACGATAGTATCGTGATACATAGTTAACTTATGAATTGTAGATTATACCATTCGATTTATATTTAGTGTTTTATATATATTATGATATATATATATATATATATATATATATATATATATATATATATATATATATATATATATATATGTATAATCAAGGGTGAAGATAGAATTCTTCAGGACCAAAATTGGTTTGATCAAAATATGAACTATTAATGTACATTTCATTCATAAATATATATATATATATAATTTTTGAATGAAATGTACATTAATAGTTCATATTTTGATCAAACCAATTTTTATATTATGATATATATATATATATGTATAACATAATTAATGATTGATATATTATATTAGTATATTAGTATATATATACTATAACTCATTATATATATATATATATATATATATATATATATATATGATAGTTTTACGTCATTTTTGTAAACACGAACGAACATATTTTAACATAATCTTCCGTCTCAATCATATTACCATGCTTCCCTTTGAATTATCGCTATGAATTAATTTTTTATCGTGCATCCCTTATTCTTTATCGCTTTGTATGCTAATTCAATTTATACATGCTGATGGCATTACTGTGCTTCTTTGGTGACGTGGAAATGGAACGTCCTTTGTAATTACTGTAGACTCAGTTTCCATTGCTGTAAATATACACTTGCCTTGAAATTTATCATCTCTGTCTTTGCTTATTGGGCCTCCAAACATATCGATGTATTTCCTAAGTCAACAGTCTCTTTATTCAGCGTTGTTCATTTAGAAACTGTCAATGTATAATTTACTTCATGAAAATGAGGATAGGATTTGTCGCTGTGTTCAATTCGATCCCTTCTTTACATGTTGTGAAGACTATTTTATTTGTAGTCTTCAGTCGGCACATGTGCCGCTGATACTATTCATAATATATTCTTTTCTCAATGTTTTCAAATCATGGAATCACTGCTTCTAATTAATAAGTCTGACCTCTATCGTGAAGCATACAGGAATCCATATTTAGATACTTTATATGTTAATATGATGCTCTTCTATTGTCTCCAAACACTGTTCAGTTGTTCCATACCAATCGCTGCACAGATTTATTCCATTTTTCAACACTTTTTTTTATTCCATTTTCAACTCCACCGTTCACTATTTGTTTTATTTGACAATATTCAAGCTTATGTTAAGTACTTCCATCGATCTCCATCACTTTGTATATACAGGGCATGATGTTTAGTTATTTTATATCCACACCAAGCTGCTCCCAATGACTGGCTTTATCTGCATGTATTCGTACCATATGTATTGTATGTTTGTTTTACTGTCAAATGGGTTCTTATATTCATCACATATTTGCCATCAATGACAATACTTCATCAATCTCCAACATTATTTCTCAATTGGAGATCCTAAATTTTTGCAAAAAATTAGGGCTCCATCATAGGGTAAGGATGTTGGGAGCAAGAATGGGATCGAATTCAACGAAGGATAGGCAAGCCCAAATCAAGTATGACTTGAAGGAGATGATCCCAGAGACCAAGTTCACCTCGAAGTGGAAGAAGATCAGCGACACCAATCTTGGACCTATCAACATGGAGCGGATTAGAGATCGAATGTTTAGGAGAAACCCATGAAAGTTGGTGAGGTGAATGGTGAGAAATGGAATTGTTCAAGAAGCGGCCTTCCCCCTAGCAATGCAATGCATTGAACTAATGGTGGAGTGTGAGAAACATTATGATCCACAAACAAGAGCAGTTTATCATGGTCCAAAGAAAAAATTGTTGGTAACACTTATGGAGCTGGAAGTAAGAGAGGCATTCAACATTCCTGTTTACGAAATCAATGTTTACACAACAAAAGAAGCATTGAAGTACTACAATGACAAACCTGATGCTTGCACCAATGTTATCAACAATGATTGACTAATTGAACCAAGAAAGCATCACTGTAAGTTGCCAAAGTTGACCAAGTCTGATTTTCTTGAAGATTATGGTGATCTCATCATCCTATTGAGTTGAGTTATGCGAAGCCCACAAGGTGCAATCTTTGAGCCTTGGACGTTCTATTGCATGGATAAAATTTCTACTAGTGAGGTGAAGTTTGATTGGGCAAGGATAATCAACGAAAATTTGGATCTCCAATTGAGAATGTTGGTAAAGAAAAAGACATTTTACATGAGCTCCTATATGGTATACATGTTGGAAAGGATGTGCAAGTGTCAAGGATTGAGTTGTATGGGCCCCAGTTAGGATTGGACCTGAACAATTCCTAGTTCATGAGTGCTAACCACAATTTCATCTCCATAACCACAAACAATTCACGATATCAATGATGCATTTGCTATACACATTGTGAGAGCATTGCAAGGAACACCCCAAAAGAGATTATTTGATGAAGGGTGAAGAAATATGGTTTGTGGTATATTCAATTTCCAAAATTCACTTATATTAGGGTGTTAAGAATTACATCTTGTTTGAAAAGGCTTCCTAGATTTCCAACGAACAGGTTAGTGGTGATGTATGTTTCAATACATTTGGTCTCCTATGATGAGATTCAAAAGCCTAAACACAAGCCTGGGATATATTTTCCAATTCATCTTGGAAAATCAATTGAGAGTTGTCCATCACTTCAAGCAGCAGAGGTAACACAAAAGAAAATGGAATACTATTCATTGGGAGCATATAGTTCAAGATCCAAATTGACAAATAATGAAAAATTATGGAAACAAGGCATTAGGTGCACTTAGAGGATTACTGGCCGAATGTTACTGATGATTTTGAGATTAAGAAAAGGATGTTCTCTAGATTGACAAGGGAGATGATTAGAACATACAAGTTGCTTCAAGTTCGAGATCAACTCAAAGCTGATGGAAATCATGTCAAAGAGGACTATTAAACGGTAAATAAGCAAGAACTCCCTCCCATCAATTTGTTCCAAGATCATGAAATTGACTTGAAGACATTGATGATACCAGTTACACCATTCACTCAAGCATGGTTGGATAAACAGATGGAAAATTTGAAGGCAAATTAAACTCAATTGACTTGAGTTGATGAAAGATGTGAAAGAGCCCAAGGAAGAATCGTTTGAAGAACAACTCAGCAACATGAAAGAAGTAGAAGTAGCAAGAAAGTAAAAAACAGTGACAAGGCTTCACAAACAACATGCATGTAGAGGAAAGAAGATCCAAATCAAGGATCACCATAGAAGAGGCTGTTGGAGATTTGCTAGCAAGCCAGTGCTGACTATATGTTTGTCATTGATAACAACATATGGTAAGCAGCATGCGTAGAAGCTTGATGGAGAGAGCCTTGAGCATATGTTGCCTAGATATGTTATCAACATGATATCATAAGCGCAGAGGTTGATTATGAGTATAGACAGTTATATAGTTGATTGTTTCAGCAAGTGTTCCTGACAGGTCCCAGGAAGAGTTTTGTATGTGATTTACAGTACGGTTGAAGTGGAGCCTTGCGCGTTTACATTTGTGTTGTAGACATGATAGAGAAGTTATGTTCATGGACGTAGAGTTTGATATGCAGTACAGTCTGAGTTATGATGTCTGTAGTTGCCAGTTACAGTTTCCTAAGTTTATCTGACAGAGTCGACATTGTTCTTATTGTTGTAGTAGTTGCACCCATCATTTGGATATGCGCGCTCGGATTTGTGTTTGGAGAAGAGTTAAGAATATTCGATTAAGAGCGCATGACATAATTCAGCATGAGAAGAAAGTAGCAGTTAATTTGGTGGAGCCGACAGTGTGAAGCGACGCATCTACTCATATGGAGTTGAGCGGTCCTAATTTGTGTTGCGTGCTTAGTAGAGCCGACTGAGATGTTATTGGAGAGTTGTATTGTTTCTCTAATATGATTTGAAGATGGTTCTAACAGGCCGACTTGATTATATCATTTAGGGGAAAGATATTTATAGGTAGTCATTTGTGATTGCTAAGTATGGCATTCAGTTGAAAGATAAGAGCAGAGCAGAAGGTGTGAAGTGTTGTGCCATCAGTAGAAGGTCTATGTGACAAAGTAGAGAGTGTGTGATATTTATTGGAACTGATCAAGACAACAGGTCTACCTCGCAGTTCACCAAGATCCAGATATAGTGTATATCTGTTAAACAGAAGGTTGTAGCCTTCACCCCTTTGAGCAGTGAGCTCTTGGATAGTGCGTCCTCACCCCTAACAGGGTTAATTGTGAAAGACTCCTAACAGGGTCTGACCCTTGACCAGGTCACTGTACTTAATGCATTGTAAAGATCAACTCCTAACAGGGTTGTAAGATCTTCTAATAGGGATCATTATACACTAGTGCAGTTTATAGTGGGTGTTAATTCCCACCGGGGTTTTTACCTATTTGGGTTTCCCCGTAACCAAAATTGTGGCGTTGTGTCAAGTGTTCTTATATTGTGTTTATGCTTAATGTTCTTCTGTACTTAATTCGATAAAGAATTGAATCTTGTAGATAACTGATTCACCCCCCCCCCTCTCAGTTATCTCTTGGGACTATTCCTAACAGAGGCATATATCAAGGGTCACTCATTCAGAGGCTAGTGCTTCCTTGGAAATGAATGTCACATCTACTGTAGATAATGAGGCATGTGATAAAGTTGTGGTAGAATGAAGCCCCAGTAAATCTTGCATTGATCAACAAAGGCAAGAAGTAAATTCTCATCGTCAAAGAGTGGAAGATCTTTTGGATGAACATCAAAATGTGGTTAATATTAAAGACATTCCTAAAGATGGTGAGATGGGCTTCTTGGATGATAATTTCAATGAATATATGATTGTGGCATCCCAAGTGAATCAAGAAAATGTGAATCAAGGAAATGAGAATTGAGAAGATGAAAATCTAGATGATGAAATGGGAGAGTGTACTGCACCTACATGGTTGCGAGATAGGATGAAGAAGAAAGAGGTGATAGTGAAACAACCAGTTGATAATATGGAGAACCTTTTGGAAAAGATTGGAAAAGAGAAAGAAAAGAGGCCAGCAAAGAAATTTTCAAGGATTGTAAGAGATAGATTAGGTTCCTGCATAATGCAACGTGCCATTCCAAGAGTCGACAAGGTGAGGGAAGATATTATGACATTGTAGACCACGACTTGGGGAAAACAACAAAGAAGCAAGAGGTTGAAGATGTCTATGGATCTATCCACATCCTCGAGGAGAGATTGAATAAAGAAGTTGAGAAGAGTCATTATAAGGAAGAAAACATGTAGATGAAAGATTACATCCAACACTTGACAAATCCCATTCAACAAGTTGATTGGGCAGTTGTTCCTCCAGTGGTCTTACAAAGAGAATTCATTGATGAATTAGAAGAAATAAGGACGACACGACAAGAAACAAAGATATGGATTGCAAGAATATTTGAAGAAGCATGTAAGTTTGAAGAAGGATTTGTACAAACTTACGACAAGATGATTTCCTTCCAAGATAGAGTACAAGTAATGTTTGAGATATGCAAGGATTCTCATCCTAACATTAAGAAGACTATTTCTCGTTTGCGAGTATTAATGGATATCTCAAGGCGTTTAATGTTGGTGGAAGCAAAAATGGTGGAAGAACAAGCAGTTGATTTTTGCAAGTGGCATCATGCATTATCGCTAAGGAATGACATTCTTACGAAAGTGGAAGATGATTGCCCAAGTGTGAAGGAAAGAATTCAGGAACTACAAAACGACATTCTCACCTATGTGAGAACCATGTTCAAACATGAGTTGGAGGATGGCGAAAATATAGATGTGGAATAGTTGAAAGAAAAGATGAAATCCATCTAGTTCAAAGATGCAAATCCGATTACATTAGAACATTTGGATAATGCCTTGGCATTTTCAAGATTCATGTGTTGGCAATAACAGGTAAGGAATGTAATCGGTACATGGAAAATTGGTTTTGTCATTGATTGACAAAGAAGTGTTGTCAGTTATGACTAGGAAGGTGCACAGTGTTGTTCAGTCAAGAACCAAGGACAGGTTAGGTACAACTAACAATAACAAGCGCAGGAAGACTGGTGACACATAGTAATAAAGCTCTAACTGATCATTAGAGCAATCGGTCACCAAGGAAGATGCAACTGGTAACTGGTAACAGGAACTGAGGAAAAGGTACAACTGGTACAACCAGTGGAAGGGATGGTGACAGGTTAAGGTTCTTACCTGTACACAACCTAAGGTCTTAAACCGATCAGTGAAGATTTCATCATGACTGATTAACTGGGGAAAGTCACAGTCGACAAACAGTTGTTTGACTCTTTGACCGGGATTTGTTGCACAAAATCCAGAAGACTTTGTGTTATCAAGACGATCGGTGCAAGGTGCAATTGAAGGTTTTAATGCAGGAGTTTGTGGCATTAAAACATGTAGAAAATTCTAGTGAAGGAAAGCTTGTGACACGTATCTGTCTCTTCCTTCATAAAGTAGAAAAAGCAAAAGGCATGCATCAGATGTTTCCTCAGTGAACTAAGATTCCACTGGGTGATGGGTCCGAAGATAATCTTTAAATAGGTCGTGCATGTAAAAAGCAGAAAGGGCAAGAAGTCTATATATTCCTCTGCCTATGAAGAATATTGTTTGGCTTTATTCTGCCAAAGAAAAGAGTGAACTTGTAAGCTGAAAGAAGCTACGAAAAGGTGAAGAGAAGAAGAGTGTGCAAGGAAGCACAACAGCCAAGGAGAACATACCTGCAGTGACCGGTGATGATTCTCAATTGAAAAAAATAGCGATCTTATCAGGCTCAGCAAAGCCATTTTTAAAAGATCAAAACCTCTATTGCTCTCTGCAATTGCAATAACAAAATCCCAGTATTTTGGGTGGACATTAATAGGTCCTTTGTATTAAATCCCTTAACCGGGTGACATCTGTTTAGGTGTTCTAAGTCTTCTAACCGGGCAGGTTCTAACAAGCCTTTTTTTCTAAAATCCCTTAACCAGGTCGCATCTAACAGTGCGTTTGTAATCCTTTAATAGGGAAGGCTCCTTACAGGGTGCACTTTAGAAGAGTGCAAAATTTGTGAGGTTTCCTCACACCGTGGTTTTCTCCCGATTTGGGTTTCCACGTGATAAATCTGGTGTTGTTTACTATTGGTTTGTTTGTTTTCTATTTCTGTGATAGAATCTATTCTTCTTACAGTCTTGGGTAGAATATATCAGATTTAGTACTAAAATTTTAGTGGGTGTTGATTCACCCCTCCCCTCTCAGCATCGGTTGGGACCATCATCATGGCCATTTGCCAATCTCAAGATTGGGAGAAGACATGCAACTCATGCACTATAGAGTTGGAGTCCCTTGAATACAAGATAGAATTTGCATGTAAAGAGTCTATCTCGACTCTCAATCTCACAACTAAAATTTGCAAATAATTGGATTTCCTTGTTTTTTTAAATCTCACATGTATATATAAATGATATATTCTCAATTGTAAATTGCAAATTAATAACAACAATTCCAATGTGCCAATTGAAGTTTGAATATTCAAATAACAACTTTATTGCAAAATGTGAAGCAAATCCAAGCACCTTATGATATGTGGCTGCTGTAGGAAGAAACGCAGCTACCTTAATCACATGCCAACCTCCACATGAAATGCAATCTGTTGCTGACGTCAAAACTACAACCCACACGCTCTGATGGTTTCTAACGCTAGCCAGTGTTGAAACCGTAAATCCTCTAGCCCACGCGTGACTGACTGCAACCGCAAATACTACAAGCACGTGCGGTTGAAATGTGTATACAAATATGACCCTGGTGTTAACGCATCCAACCTTGTTGTGAATCCGACTGCTCCTACGCGTGATCTTTAGGCTCCCAGGACCGAACTGAATCCTATGCACAATTCATTGGCAATAAGGCCAATTCAAAGTGCCAATCTTCAAGAGAATGTCTCGTTTCTTTGAGATGCAGTATCAAACCCTCCTTCGAACCATTTCTTCAACTCCACAAATTAATAATCATAAGCATGAAGAAAAACGCAAATCCTTGGCCTATTTAATAAAACCATCAAATCTTCTTCAACACACCACTCTTCATCTTCAAGGACACACTTTTCACTTAAGTGTCTACAATCGTCAAGCTCACACTTTTAAATTAAAACAACTTAAAAGTATCATATTATAATTAAGCCAAGCTTAATTCGATTAAGTGTGAGAAAGGTGGTAGATCAAGAACGAACACCGAAGAAGATAGTAGACCAAAACTAGAGCCCAACTGCCTTACCCGAAATAGAAACCGGGTCCAACTGACTTACTAAAAATAGTAAGTGTGACATAGAGATCCCCTAAACATATCGCCAGCTCACAGGGACCGCATTGATGAACTGACAACAGGTACAGGCACTTGCTAAAATGGGGACATCACAGTCCTCCCTCCCCAAGATTGCTTGTCCTCAAGCAATCGCAATCCAGGATGCTGCAGTATATCCTCTGACTCCCAAGTAGCATCCTCATTTGGTAAACCCTGCCATTTAACCAAGAACTCCCAGATAACTTGTCTGCACAAATGTCTCTCCCTAGTATCGAAAATGGCTTTAGGAACCAATGCCAGCTTTCCCTCATCATCCAATGGAGGTTTAACAGACAAGGGAATAATATGCCTTCCCAATGCTTTCTTCAGACGAGACACGTGAAACACATTGTGCACCTTACTATCAACAGGCAAATCTAGTTCATACGCAACCTCGCCAACTCGCCTAACCACACAAAAGGGACCATAATAACGTGGTTTAAGCTTTTCAGCCCCACTTCTCCGAATAGATGACTGCCTGTAAGGTTGCAACATCAAATACACCATGTCACCAACCTCAATGGAGCGGGCTACTCTTCGCTCATCAGCATACTGGTTTTGCTGATTCTGTGCTCGCTATATATTATCACGCAAAGTGTCCAAGACATCCTAACTATCCTGTAATAAATCCCCTACACTTGGAACTCTGCTATCGTTGATCATCAAATCAAAAAAACTAGGAGGGTCATACCCATACAAAGCTCGGAAAGGAGACATACAAATGGACATATGATAAGTCGAATTATAGCAGTACTCACATAAATAAATCCACCTCACCCAAGCCCTCTGTTGAGCAGAAACATAGTTCCGTAAATAGCCCACCACCCATTTATTAACAATCTCTGTCTGACCGTCAGTGTGCAGGTGATAGCTAGTGCTAGGAGTTAATTCTGTACCACATAACCTGAACAACTCCTGCCAAAAGTGACTCACAAATCGACTATCCCGGTCACTCACGATACTCCGCGGTAACCCATGTAACCGAAAAATCTCTCTTAAAAACAGCTCTGCCACCTATACTGCTGAAAACGTAGTAGTTATCGGAAATAAATGAGCAAATTTTGTAAGCCTATCCACTACCACATAAATACAATCCCTACCTTGGACCTTAGGCAGGCCCACAATAAAATCCATAGAAATGCACTCCCACTTCCGTTTAGGAACAGAAGTGGCTGTAATAACCCTGCAATATAGGTATGTTCCTGCTTGTTCTGTTGACAAACAGAACATTCTCTGACATAACTCTGAACATCACGCTTGAGACCCCTCCATGTGAAACGTCCATGCACCTGCCTGTAGGTTTTAAAGAAACCCGGGTGTCCAGCCAAAGGAGAATCATGAAAATCTCTCAGCACTAACTGTATAACTCTCGATCCGGCCACCAACCAAACCCTCCCCTTGTAAATGATCAACTCATTCACAAGAACATACCTGTCATCTTGGATAGTTCTATCAAGAAAATCAGTGGCCCATTGATCCTTCGCATAATCAGCGATAATCAAATGTCTCCAATCCTCAGAAACCTCTGTCAAAACACACAAATGTGGCCTCCTAGAGAGAGCATCAGCAACAACATTCTGCGTCCCCTTAATATAAGTGATATCAAAATCATAAGACTGAAGCTTGCTGACCCATTTCTGTTGCCGCTCGTTCAAATCACGCTGCCCCAGAAAATATTTCAGACTATCATGTTCAGTTTTAATACAGAATTTGTTGCCAACCAAATACTATCTAAATTTAGCCAAAGCATGCATGATGGATAACATCTCCTTATCATAAACACTGAAAGCCCTCTCAGGACCCCTGAGCTTCTTGCTCTCATACACAATAGGATGACGGTCCTATGAAAGAACGACACCAATGCCCTCACCCGATGCATCACAATGCAAATCAAAAGGTTTGGAAAAAATGGGCATAGCCAAAACCAGGCAGGAAGTCATAATCGATTTGAACTTCTCAAAACACTCCTGTGCTTGAGGAGTCCATTGAAAAACACCCTTGCGAGTCAAATTAGTAAGGGGAGCAGCATGATGAGAAAGACCAACAACAAATCTGCGGTAAAAGGCACACAAACCAATAAACCCTCTAAGCTAGGTCAAACTTTCTGGAACTGGCCAGTCAAGGATAGCACAAACTTTATTCGAATCCATACGAACTCCCTCTACGCTAATAATATGCCCTAGATATAGTGAGTCAAATATGCCCAAAGCACACTTAGACTCCTTAGCAAACAAGGAAGCCTCAGCCAAAATACCCAGCACGACGTCCAAATGAATTAGGTGATCCTCCCACATCCTACTGTAAACCAAGATATCATCGAAAAAAACCAACACAAACTTCCTCAACTGCTTGTGGAAGACCCTATTCATGGTAGACTGAAATGTTGCAGGAGCGTTAGTCAACCCAAAAGGCATGACCAAAAACTCAAAGTCTCCATAATGACATCTAAAGGTTGTCTTCTCTATATCTTCTTCCCGAACCCAAATCTGATGGTATCCAGATCTCAAATCTATTTTAGAAAAGAAGGCAGCTCCATGTAACTCATCAATCAGCTCATCAATACGAGGAATAGGATACCCATTCTTAATTGTTTTACGATTCAACATTCTATAATCAATACACATCCTCATGGTGCCATCCTTCTTCTTCACCAATACTACTGATGAGGCAAAAGGGGACTTACTCGGTCTGATGTGACCCATAGAGAGCAGCTCCTCAATAGTCTTCTCAATCTCATCTTTCAGCCGCTTGGGATGCCAGTAGGGAGTGATCATGATGGGCTTAGTACCCTCTTCTAACTCAATAATATGCTATATGCCTCTATCAGGTGGCCTGCCATGTGGTAAATCACTAAACACTTTGGAGTGTTTAACCTGGAGTTCCTGTATATCAAGTTGATAGACTGGTTTCTCAGCCTCCTCAAATGTGGGTAACATCCTGCACTCTGCTGCCCATTCCACTGCATCATGATTAATAAGACGCTGCATATGTCTAAATGTAATTGTTTTCAAGTTCTCTTCTTTGATGGCTTTTAGAATGTGTTTCTTTCCATCCACCTCAAAACTCATTTCCATATCCTTAAGGCTGAGATAAAAAGCCTCAATGGAATGCAACCAACTCATGCCTAGAACTAATTCTGTCCCACCCATATCAACCACATAAAAATCAGATTTAAAGTCATAATTATTTAACCTGAGGGGCATATCCGAAATCATTTTGTCACACTTAAGAGTGTAACCATCAGCAACCTTGACACTAATTCCCTCAAAGTCTTCAGTCTGCAAACCTCTCCTAGATACTAACTCTGAATCAATAAAATTATGTGTAGCCCTTGTATCCAATAAGGCAATGACACGCTGTCCTGCTAAGAGCCCACGTAATCTGAAAGATCCCTCCTTCTGCTGTTGTCGGTATATTTTGTATGTACGGGTGTTGTGTAATAAACTTATGTTAATCTCGGCAGTTAGTACCGAGAGTGTGAACCGTTACGACGTGATGTTTCGGTGGTGTCTCTTCGGAGGTTATATGTACACATTGCTCTAAGTGTGAATGACATGATTTGGTTTTCTGAGTACTTTATGTTTACCGAATTGCAATACTTTCCTGTGTTCATGTTTATCAGTTAATGTGTGTTTATGCAACTATTCTTGTTGACCCGGAAGGGAAAACATCTGGCGCCGCTGCCTAGACATACCCGGATGGCAAGTAGGCATAATGGGCTTACCCGTTAGTGCGATAAACCCAGAAGCCGAGGAAGCCCGTACCGAGTTGTACGACGGAGAGGATAATCTGGCACGTGACTTCCGAATTTTGTTTCAAGTAGCTCTTGAAACTCACGTCCGAAGGGAGGCAACGAACGGAGACGTCCCTACAGGCGTAGTGTGGGATGCGATTGGGGCGAACCCTGCAGCGAATCGGTTGTTGAACCAACTTCCACGGTTGTTGGCACAAGCAGCACTCGCACGACGTATTCGGCAAGAGGAAATTGACCGTGAGGACCGCCGCCAGGAGATCCTCCGTGCATTCCACGCCCGAGAGCATCTTCGTCGCCGTCGGGAGGAAGGAAATGACAAACAGTAAAGTTGTTGAAGTTTGAAACGAAGGGGAACGGAACACAAAAATTCAATTGTAGTTCAATTGAGAATGTTGTAAAGCAACATGAATTAATAAAAAATAAGTGTTCTTTTTGATTGAGCAATGTGTATAGTTTGTCTTGATGCTCAATAATTTAAATAAAGATCGAAATAAGAAAATGATAGATGACGAAGGGGAAGCCGCACAGAAGGCTTTGATATCCGCGCAGCAACGTGAACGTCGGTGTAGGCTCAGGCAACTTGCCAAAGACCAGCTTGCCAGAGGGTTGCCCGAAGGGGACCTCGGAAGTGGTACGGAGGGTGCAGAAGCCTAAGAAGAGTTCACTTCTTCGGAATGGAGAGTGCGGAGTCGGGAAGAGTTACTTGAGGAGACACGGGCGAGAAGAGCCTTTCTCCAAGAGGAGAGAGTACGGTTTGAGGTGGGTCTCCGTACACCAAGCGCAGAGAACCAAACCGGCGGAGAGGGTGATACTGCAGAGGGTGGCACGAGCACACCAGCAGACCCTCCGTTAGAACCGAGAACCCCGCACGGTACGGTGCCAGGAGAATGGCAAGTACCACCAGCCCAGCAACTACCGCAAGGACAAGTACCACAAGTCCAGACTACCCACAGCACTCAGGGAGGTGTGGGCACGAGTGGTATCGGTGCACCGCCTCCACCGCGGCCAACCATGGCAGTGAATAAGCAGAAGTTACCGAAATTTACGGGGCAATCCAAGGAGGATCTAGTTCGGCACTGTCGAACATGTGAAACGATATGGACTGCACACGGGGTAACTGACGAGAACGAATGGATCTGTCAGTTCCCTGCAACACTGCGGGAGGGTGCCATTGATTGGTACTCAGACGTTGACAAGACAAGGCTCACGACATGGGACGATGTCAAAAAGGCCTTCCAGATAGAGTTCCAATTGTTACGGGATGATAATGAAATATTGGCGGAGATCTACAACACGAAGCAAGCCAAGAATGAGTCTGTCCGTGCGTACGGCCGACGACTCAAAGAACTCATTGGAAAAATGGAGTCAGCCCCAACGGATGAATTGAAAAAGAGATGGTTCGTGGAGGGACTCAAAACATCCCTCCGAAAGAAAATGAAGATAGTACCGCCTACTTCGTATAGTAATGCATATAACCGAGCAATGGATCTCGAGAGCGAATGTAAGACCTCGAAGAAGACAAGGTCATCTTCTGATGATGATTCAGAGACGGAAAGTAGTGAGGACGGGTCGAGCAAGAAAGTGCTCGCATTGCAAAAAGACCTTGAGAGGATGATGCGAGAACTTAAAGCCGCCAAGGGAAGTACTAGCAAAGCCGAAGAAGATACAGTGTGGTGTACGGACTGCAAGGAGGCAGGCCACACAAAAGGGTCTTGTCCGAAAAAAGCTTTTTGTGATATCTGCCAAATCGCAGGACATCCCCTTAAAGAATGTCCCTATAACTTGAGGGCAAGAGGCCAACAAGTACTCTATGCACAGGAGCAACCTTCCACGTCTGGTACGGGTGGACAACAGAATGCTGCATCATCTGGCGGATATAAAAATAACCGCCGGGGAGGCCGAGGCAACAATGAGAATAAGCCCTGGATCCAATATGATGCCAAGGGAAGACCCATGATACAATGTCGGAGTTGTAATCAGTGGGGTCACTATGCCCGTGATTGTCAGACGGAGGCCGTGACTCCGCAGAAGTTGTGTCGGTGGTGCGGACCGGGCGACCATGAGGACGCTAATTGTCCGAAGCCCGGCTGTAACATCCTGGAGTTGGAATGTAGAGGTACTGAGAAGGTCCTGACAGTCACCCGTGCCCAAGCCAAAAAGGCCACGTACCCACACCCTCCGACGGAGAAACAGAGGGTATTGCAAGCGAGGGCCGAGATCAAAAAAGAGATACAGGACCGGAAGGAACCTGCCGACGCCGGCACTTCTCACCGAGAATTGGCGGAGCAAAGTATACTACGGCAGATACTGCAAATGGAAATACCCGTGAAGGTCAAGGACCTGTTGGAGACCATGCCACACCTAAAAACAGCTCTATTCTTAGGGCCTAACATGCCACCTACGACGGTGGAACGAACGGAGATCCCAGGCGGCTGTGCAGCCGACCCGATGACGTTGTCAATAAACCATGGACGGAACCCGGCAGTAGTAGAAATGGGTATCCTGGGTAAAATCCTCACGAACACCATCGTTGACAGAGGGTCGGGCGTCAATGTCCTTCCGGAGGAAACTTGGAAGAGTTTGGGGAAACCGACGCTGTGGCCACCAACCTTCAATCTATTAGGGGCCGACCAGCACGGTATTAAACCACTCGGTATGCTGATGGCACAGCAGGTGACTATCGGAACCCAGCCTTTCACCTTAGACTTTGTTGTAATCCCTCTCAAGCAGAAGGGGTATGACGCTATATTGGGTAGAGGGTGGTTGGTGACAGCCCGAGCCAATCACAACTGGAAGAACACCCTCGCATTCGAGAAAGGGGGGAGGAAATTTGTGGTAGACCTCGCCACACAAATGGTTGGAGAGGAAATGGCGTCCGACTCAGACTCCGATGGTGGTGGGATGGACGGAGAGGAAGAAACCATGGAACCGAACGATGAAGGGGTACTTGAGATAGAAGGAGATATGGATTCACTAGATGGTCTCTTTCATTGGCAAATGCGTGACTACGAGGTATTTCAGCCATCGTGCAATATACTGGAGATCGGGAATGAGTTCCCTACGGAAGAAAACACGAACGAGTTCCCTCCGGAGTACACAGAATATACAGAGGGGGAAGCCCAGATGAGAGTAAGTCCGGCCCACGTGTTCTCGGAGGGAGAACCTATCCAATACAAAGAGGCAAAACTGGAAACAATAAATCTCGGGGACGAGCAGAATCCCACGACTATCCTGGTGGGAGATGACTGGGATCCCGTGTTAAAAACGGCAGCCTTCAAAATATTCACAGAGTATAAGGACGTGTTTGCCTGGAATTATAAAGACCTGAAGGGCGTACCTCTGGAGCTCTGCGTGCACCGCATCCCTTTGGTTCCTGGAGCCCAACCTGTGTGGAAGAGGCCGTACAGGATGAACAAAAACTATGCTGCAAGGGTGGAGACCGAGATTGCGCGGATGCTGGACGCGGAGATAATTTTTTGAGTAGACACAAGTGAGTGGGTGTCACCAATCGTGATATCTCAGAAGAAAGAGGCTAACCAAATCCGCATCTGCGTAGACTTTAGGTGTCTCAATGCGGTGACCATTAAGGATCCCTTCCCGATACCCTTCACAGACAGCATACTCGAGGAGGTGGCAGGCCATGAGATCTATTCCTTCATGGATGGGTTTTCAGGATATAACCAGATATACATTGCAGAGGAGGACAAGCTAAAAACCACCTTTGTAGTGGAAGATGGTGTGTACGCCTACAACCGGATGCCCTTCGGCCTGTGTAATGCACCTGCAACTTTTCAAAGAATTATCCTGCACATCTTTGACAAGATGTCGAGAGGGAATTTTAAAGCATTTCTGGATGACTGGTCCATTTTCAGTAGCCAAGACAAACACGTTGTAGCACTCGGAGAGTGCATGGAGCGGTGTCGGAAGGCACGTCTGGCACTCAACCCGAAGAAGTGTCGTTTCATGGTACCGCAGGGGAAGCTGCTCGGACACATTGTTTGTAAGGAAGGGTTGAAGACGGACCCCGACAAGGTCTGGGTGATAATTGAAATGGAGGCTCCCAGTGACGTAACTGGTGTCAAGTCATTCTTGGGCCATATCGGGTACTACCGACGGTTCATAAAGAATTTTTCCCGGATTTCATACCCAATGGATAAACTTATGAAGAAAGGGGAGCCGTTCGTCTGGGCGAAGGAGCAAGGGGAGGCATTCGAGGACTTAAAAATGAGACTGTTGGCAGCCCCCATCTTAGCATTTCCGAACTGGGACAGAGAGTTCCATGTTTATGTGGATGCGTCAAACTATGCCATCGGGGCCACCTTGGCACAAGAAGGCGAACATGGGCTAGATCACCCAATCTATTTTGCAAGTCGGTTACTCTCGAGGGCGGAGAGGAACTACAGCACTACAGAGCGAGAGGCTCTCGGAATGGTCTACTCGGTTCAGAAGTTTCGGCACTACCTATTGGCGACACCGTTTACTTTCTTCGTGGACCACCAGGCTTTGATGTACCTGGTTAACAAGCCCATCATTCAGGGAAGGGTGAGCAGGTGGTTGCTGCTCCTTCAAGAATTCACCTTCAGAATTGTTGTACGGCCAGGACGTAGTCATGTGATTGCGGACCAATTGTCCCGAATTAAGTCTGGCGAGCCTCCAGTAGGAATAAACGATGACTTCCCAGATACTCACATGTTTCACATTGCCGTACTACCGAAGTGGTACACAAGTATCGGTGAGTACCTATCCACGGCCCGATTTCTAGAAGGAATGCTCCCCGGAGAGCGTAGAAAATTGGTTCTGAGGAGCAGAACCTTCCAGCTTATCAACGGACTGCTGTACAAAATGGGTCCAGATCAAATATTGAGGCGTTGCGTAATGGAGGAAGAGGTTCCGAGAGTGTTGAAGGAAGCTCATGAGGGACCTACCGGAGGGCATATGGGCCCCGACACCACCACCAGAAAAGTCTTGTTGGCAAGCTTATGGTGGCCGACGGTGTACAACGATGCCAGGGAGTGGGTCGTCGGCTGTGACACATGCCAGCGAGCAGGGAGACCTCTCAAATGAGACTACATGCCACTTAACCCCTCTCATGCACAGGAATTGTTTGAACGGTGGGGACTGGATTTTGTGGGGCCTTTGAAGCCCAGCCGCGCTCGACGCTGTCGGTACATTGTTGTGGCAATAGAGTATCTGACCAAGTGGGTGGAAGCACGAGCACTAACGGATAACTCTGCTCTAAGTACAGCGAAGTTTATTTATGAGCAGATAATAACGCGGTACGGCATTCCACTGCAGTTGACGAGTGATAGAGGTGGACATTTTGTCAACCATGTGATCAAGCTACTGACGACAGTGTTCAAAATTTTTCACACACTCTCGAGCCCGTACTACCCTCGAGCGAATGGTCAGGCAGAGGCGACTAATAAGATCCTGATTGGAGTCATTTACAAATCTTGCGGCGTTGAGGGTGAGGATTGGGAAGAAAGGCTACCCTCGGTACTATGGGCCTATCGAATATCTTACAAGGTGACCACCGGGCAGACACCGTTCCAACTCATGTACGGACAGGAGGCCGTGGTACCGGTAGAATTCATGGTTCCTAGCCTGCGGATTGCAATTGAGAATAAATTGGGAGATATGGAGAGTCTGAGGGAACGACTCTATCTCTTAAATAAGTTGGACGAAAAACGGGCTTTGGCACAATGGGCCACTGAAGCGACGCAGCAACGGAGGAAGGTCTGGCACGATAAGCATAGCTGATGAATGCAATTTACACCGGGCCAATTGGTTCTAAAATACAATGGCCGAAATGAAATCAAGCCTGGAAAGTTCAAAGTGAAATGGATAGGCCCTTACAAGGTTCGGGAGGTGGTCGCAAACGGGTCCGTAAAGCTGTGGACCCTCGACGCACGGGAAATTCCGGACACGGTGAACGACTCGAAATTGAATGTGTATCACGAACGGCCGACGATATCACCGCAAGGACCAAGTACTTAGAAAAATATATATATTAAAAAATAAAAAAAAATTAAAAAAAAAAGAGAAATTATAAAAAAAAAAAAGCAATATCGTATGGTACCGTATGGATCTATAAAGCCCCGTATGACACCGTACGATAAAAAAGGCACAGCGGCAGGGAAGTACGGTACCGTACTGAAGCATTATTGTGGTCGATACATTTACAAGTACTGTACGGCGCCGTACGGAAAAGTGACGACATACAAGCTGAAACAAAAGAAATAAAGATGTTGTACGGAACTGTACAAGGCGAGGACTGCAAGCAAAGCACTGCACAGTGGATCAGTGTACGGATTGTACTGGCCATACCGCATCCAGACGCGGCACGGGAAGGAGGCATAGTGTACGGTCATCGGATTGCAAAGTATGAATACCAAGTCATATGGTAGCTGACGCACAACATCAGGGCATTCGTACGGCACGGTTGGAGGAGATCTGAGGATTCAGTACAGCATTGGGGTGTGTGAAGGGAAAGCATGAAGGAAGAAATTCATATGGTATAAAAAAAACAAAAAAAAAAAAACGACGACAAAACAAAGCAGCTCATATTGAAGAACGAATGGTACCGAAGGGAAGGGCATGAGCAGGAAGTAAGAGAAACATAAGCGGTTTGCGGAAAAGAGCATGGGAGCAGACGAAATTCACAAAAATAGGGTGTTTCATAGACTTTGAAGGTTCTAAATTGGCCTCAGACCCCCAGTCGGTTTAGTTATCAACCCTTGGAGAGTGTGACCAGTTGATGAGACCCGGAGCTGCTACATATTTGCATTGGCTGAAGGAAGTTGATTTGTACGGTAAGAGGAGGAATTTAAAAAAAAAAAATGGTTAAGACCGTTATTGTTGGACACTGCACAGTAGTATGGGATCACGACAGTATAGTACTTGGACACACAAATTACAGGTTTCAAAACCAGCCAGTAGCAGCAGAGGACCGAGGGTTTCACAGTCTAGAGTCTGCATTGCTGGTAGCATGGATACTGCCAGAAAGCACCGTCCACACGTACAGCAGCCACAAACACAAAAGGAAGAGATTACTTGGAAGACTGTGACATTCGAGGGTTTGAGCGGAGTGGAGTGCCGAACATGGTGGGATAACACTCCAGACGCACATTTTTTGAAGGGACAGCTTCGAAGAGCAGGAGTACACTGGGCAATTCAGATGCCTTTGCCCTCCATTAGAGAGTACGAGGGACCTCTCCGAGGCATGATTAATACATTCGATTGGGATAGCCGGCGTAGCACTCTGAAGTATTGTGGCACTGAGATACAGATTTCATTTTCTGCCTAGGAGATATCGAGGGTTTTTGGCATACCTGGCACGCACGGGAAGAAAATAGATTTAAAGCCCAAGAAACTGTCCCGTGAAGAAAAGGAAAAGTACATTAAGCTGGTTTCCAGAAACCTGTCTCAGAGTGAGTTGGAGTCATTGGCTGGCGCTTCTTCAAAGAATCGGGGAATCAAGAAATCATTTGTGGCTCCCAGAGAGTGGCGGTGTCTAATGGACATCGTGAAGAGCAAGTTGATCGGGGCTAGTAGGGCCTCCGACATTGCCCTTACACATCTCATTTTCATGAACGAGATCCGTAATGGTATGGTGTACGATTGGGCTTCAGTTATGGCGGAGAGGCTGTATGAGTTCATGACTCTACAACATCGGACATTTTACATGCCCCATATTGCCATCGGGTTGTTCCTGAATGCTGCCCGAGAGCAGATTCTAGCAGAGAAGCTGAGGCCACAGCCAGTTGATATTGCTACGGGAGAGCCTCTTATCTTTCATTGGCGTCACTTGGATGCTGGCGGAGTACAGACAGGGTCAAAGAGGAAGCGCCAAGTCCTCTCAGAGTCGGAAGGGGAGAATGTGGACAGTGGCCGAGAGGAGTCGAGTGAGGACTTGGAGGAGGAGGAAGGCAGCGAGAGTGTTGCAGTGGGAGACTCTGACACTCTCGATACAAAGGTACCATCTGAAAGTGCATTTGCTCCAACTCCACCGTCTGAGAGTGCACCACCTCTTGTACTATTCACGCCACCAGTACCCTCGGCGACTGTTGCAGCGGGGCCCTCTGTACCGTTCGGTACCACATTGGAGGTTGTACCCATGCCACGGTTCGGAGAGCTTCGGCCCCCTGTTGTGCTACACCCGGCGGGTCAGGCTTTCGAGCCACCTACAGCTCAGCCAACCGACCCAGGACAGACTAGCAAAGATGGTGTTGGAGGTTTAGAGCAGGAGCAGACACAGCCGCGAGAGCAGGTTACATTGGATGTTGTTGGTACTGAGGCCATTGTGCGAGTTGGGCCAGGGGTATTGGAGGAGCCAGCTCGAGCGTTGCCGACGGGGGATGAGGACTCTTCAGTGCTGTCATGGTTGGAGCAGTTCACATTACCCCCGATAGCAGTGGCAACTCCCATTTCACTTTCCCCTGCCAGAGTAGTGTTAGAGAGGCCTTCAGAAGTTATTGACCTGGATGCAGTGATGTCGCCACCAAGAGAAGAGCCAGTAGCCCAGGAGAGAGAGATATCCGAGAGACCAGTTCCTATGGAGGGACAGAGACCGCAAGCTGAGGCTAGTGCGGAGCCACCAGCCCTAACAGGGTCACGGAGGGCGGTGCCAGCGAGGGAGTCCGCGCAGAAAGTGTTGGAGCAGTACTTGGTGGATGTAGCCGCAGTAGCTGCTGGAGCCCAGCGGGTCATAGCCTCAGCAGAGCTTCAGGCTCAGGAGGGGGTTGCTGAGGAGTTGGAGCGCCTCTTGACCTTTGTGCGGGTTGGCTGTCCACAGGCATTTGCAGAGTGCTTTGAGGCTAGCGGATGGCCTACTCAGGAGTCTCTTACGATGTTGGAGGATTGGGCTCTTAGTGCGACGGTGGGCGAGAGCCGGATTCACGGTCTTATTCGAGAGTTAGAACAGGCCTTTCGAGAGGAGTATTTCACTCTCAGGCGGTTAGAGCATGCTTCCTCAGTACATCAGGCTACGGGATTGGCAGCAGAGGCAACTCGGGAGGAGGCAGCTTCCCGTCTTACAGCTTTGGAGACTGCAGTGGATCAGGAGAGGGAGTCTTGGGCGGTTGAGCGAAGTGTAGTGGTTCAGGAGAGGGAGTCTTGGGCGGCTCAGCGGAGTACTATGGTGTCAGAGTTGGACACTTTACGGTCTGCATTGGAGACTGAGCATGCCGAGCGGGCTCTTCTTGAGACTCGGCTTGGTTCTGCTTTGGAGACTGTGGATGCGAAGGAGAAGGCAGTGCTCGAGGCAGCTAGCATGGTTCGGAAGGCTATGGAGCTTAAGATGAGGGCAGAACAGGCTTTACAGCTTCGGACAACTCAAGTGTACGAGTTGCGGGGTAAAGTCACTTCCGGCACAGCCACAGCCGCGCCATCACCATCAGGGACGCTTCCTACGCCCCCTCCTGAGTAGTTTGTAGTAGGCTCATTTTTGTCTATGTTATATTTTGTAAAAGTCGTCGGAGCCGACTTGTTTTTTGGGGGGGATGATGTTGTCGGTATATTTTGTATGTACGGGTGTTGTGTAATAAACTTATGTTAATCTTGGCAGTTAGTACCGAGAGTGTGAACCATTACGACGTGACGTTTCGGTGGTGTCTCTTCGGAGGTTATATGTACACATTGCTCTGAGTGTGAATGACATGATTTGGTTTTCTGAGTACTTTATGTTTACCGAATTGCAATACTTTCCTGTGTTCATGTTTATCAGTTAATGTGTGTTTATGCAACTATTCTTGTTGACCCGGAAGGGAAAACATCTGCATGCTAGAAAGATAAACCACCTTAAGCTTAGGGTCATCACCAACTTTTCTCTGTAGTTATTCCTTCATCATTGCCAACCCGCTGTTTTGAAAAATCAGACATATACTCATCCTCATAAAACCATTCCATAAGCCTGTCTCTACCCTTAGGCCTCAAAGGACACTCATGTTTCTCATCATAAGGTCCCCTGCAATAAAAACATAACCTCTTTCTCCTCAAATCATTAAGAGTTTTTTGATCCAGTGGTCCCGTCATAGGACCCTTAGAATCTGATCTGTTCTCTTTCTTTGGGGCAGAACTATTGTCTTGTGAAGAACCGGATGGTCTAGAAGGGAACCGAGTGCGTGGAGCTGAAAACTCTAAGTTCCGTGCTTTTTTCATGGCTGCCTGCAATGAGGGGGGGTCAAAAGACTTAACCCATCCTCTGAGAGGTTCAACTAATCCCTCTGTAGAAAGCATCACCCATCTTCTCTCTGAAATATCATAAACCATCACTGAAACCTTCTGAAACTCATTAATAAAATTTTCCAAACTACCAGACTGCCTGAGTTGAGCCGAATCACGAAAATATGATTCAGGATCTTTCCTGTCAAATCTCTCAACCAGATTATGCACAAACTCTTGATAAGTTCTAATTTGATCATGTTGTAAAGAAACGAGACCATGATACCACCAATCATGAGCAGCTCCATCTAAATGCAATACAGCAAATTGAACAGCGTCCTCTTCAGACATAGGACGTAATGCAAGATATGTATCCAACTTATGGATCCAAGCCCTAGCTGTCATATTTCCACTACCATCAAAATGAGTCATGGTGAGTTTACTGGTTGCCTGTTTGAGTTCAGTTTGTCTAGGCCTCTGTCTCATCTCTGGACTACGCCTACCTCTGTAATGCTCTCTTTTTTGAGTCAGGAACCTATCAAAATTCAAGTTCCTCTTTATGTCTTCAAGCAAGGCATCCCATTCAGCATAGTGAGCTACCATGTCATCAACGAAAGGAGTTGGCTCAGAATCAACACAAATCGTGTCCTCTTCAGGCCTCAGGAATGTAGGACATAATGGTCTATCATGAGTGCCTGTAGGATCATCTCTAGTCTCTTGTCTATCCACAATCCTGGATCTGTGTGAACCAACTGATGCACCTCTAGTGCCCTTGTCACGATCTCCTGGTATATTCATGAGCTGCAAGTTGTCAAATAGTTGTTGCAATACAGTTGCAACATGATGTTGTCTATCTGCAATATTTCGGAAAGCATCTCTAGCTTCCCTATCCATATCATTACCAATATTATCTCTATCCCTGTTACCTGTGTGATCAACTTGCGGACCCTATTCATTCCCTTCAAGAGGTGGCGAAGCTCTACCCCTGCGGGTGTAATGAAAACCTGGTGCAAATCTCTCTGCCATAGCTGGGCCCAAACTTCAGGCTGGCAGGATCAAAGCTCTGATACCATTGTAAAGAGTCTATCTTGACTCTCAATCTCACAACTAAAATTTGCAAATAATTGGAGTTCCTTGTTTATTTAAATTCACATGTATATATAAATGATATATTCCCAATTGTAAATTGCAATTTAATAACAACAATTCCAATGTGCCAATTGAAGTTTGAATATTCAAATAACAACTTTATGGCAAAATGTGAAGCAAATCCAAGCATCTTATGATATGTGGCTGCTGCAGGAAGAAACGCAGCTACCTTAATCACGTGCCAACCTCCACATGAAATGCGATTTGCTGCTGACGTCAAAACTACAACCCACATGCTTTGATGGTTTCTAATGCTGTCTAGTGCTGAAACCGTAAATCCTCCAGCCCACGCGTGACTAACTGCAACCGCAAATACTATAGGCATGTGCGGTTGAAATGTGTATACAAATACAGACCTGGTGTTAACGCGTCTAGCCTTGCTATGAATCCGACTACTCTTGTGCGTGATCTTCAGGCGCCCAAAACCGAACTAAATCCTATGCACAATTCATTGGCAATAAGGCCAATTCAAAGTGCCAATCTCCAAGAGAATGTCTCGTTTCCCTGAGATGCAGTTATCAAACCCTCCTTCGAACCATTTCTTCAACTCCACAAATTAATAATCATAAGCATGAAGAAAAACGCAAATCCTTGGCCTATTTAATAAAACCATCAAATCTTCTTCAACACACCACCCTTAATCTTCAAGGACACACTTTTCACTTAAGTGTCTACAATCATCAAGCTCACACTTTTAAATAAAAACAACTTAAAAGTATCGTATTATAATTAAGCCAAGCTAAATTCGATTAAGTGTGAGAAAGGTGGTAGATCAAGAACGAACACCGAAGAAGATAGTAGACGAAAACCAGAGCCCAATTGCCTTACCCGAAATAGAAACCGGGTCCAACTGACTTACTAAAAATAGTAAGTGTGACACAAAGATCCCCTAAACATATCACCAGCTCACAGGGACCACATTGATGAACTGACAACAACAGCTATAGGCACCTGCTAAAATGGGGATATCACATTGCACCAAGCATACCCATGGAGGAGCTAAGCGCCATCATGTCTAGATTCATTCAATTTGCAATCAAAGAAAAGGATAAGGGGAACATTCTTCTAGATGAAGATTTTTATAAGCCCTCATGGAAATAAATTTTCTCATTGGTTCATAGATAGGTGTTTTATTTTCATTGGATAACATTTAATGCTTGTAGGTGCTGGTTACATTAGGGTTGTGTTGGAATAATCGAGGCCATTGATCATGGATTAATATGAGCCATTCATACACTTGGAGCCTCTATATGAGGCTTGCTCAAATCATTTGTAAAGGAGAGTTGATTAAATTGTTGCCAAAATACTACCAAAATAATCTCTATATCATTTTTGTTTCATGGTGAATACTTGTGCTATTTTGAAAGTGTTGCATGATTTCTTACTTCTCACTTAGTTTAAAATTTTCTTAAGTAGGAATTGTTAAGTAGTTAGATAGTTAAATGAAAGATATTATCGTTGGTGAATCATGGTGAAACTTGTGTTCATACCTTTTGGTACTTGTTGATTGCAAGTAACATTGTAAGGTTGGTCTGAACCCCATTGCAAGAACTTCTCTTCAATTGCTTGATATTCATTGATTTGCATAGGCTATGGTTTTGATGAGCATAGGTAATTTGAACACCATACATGCACCCTTAAAAGATAGCACCCTCCTTAGCATAGTTGATTTGGCGAAGCAAGGGCCAATTTAGTTTCACCACAATATCAATAGTGTCTTGCATTAGTAGAGTTAGAAATAGAAGTAACTTAGATTTTTAAACTCACATCATTTACACTTTATTTCAAATCGTTGTTAGAAGTAGTTGATTCACTCAAATTGGCATATCATTCGCACTTAGAAAGTTAATAGATCCTCCACATAAGGCTAATGTAAGTCCCCATGTGATTATCAACAAATCACATCATAAAACTGAGTTGTCCAACACCAAAGTCGCAAGTACACAGCGTAAACCTTGGGGTTGCTTTACTTGATTACACAATATTGTTACATTGTTTAGCACTTAAGCTTCCTTGTTCAGGAGAGGATTAAATATTTGGTATTTCATCTTAGAATATTAAGTGTTTCATCTTTCACATTGAGGTGGCCACAAACTCACATCAACACAACCCACAAGTTTTATGTATCTCCATGTTTGTTCTAGTCTTTAGACCTTGCATTCCACATAAGGATAATATCCCCCTCCTGAAAATTCATTTGAACTACTTTTTTATCAAACAAATACTTCATTATTTGCTTCCGCAAAAAATATCTTTCATCTGCAACCCTTTGGCTTTTTCACGATCACTGATATCATGGATTTTATGGGAGATGACATTCTGTTCTTGCCCTTTTACCTCTTGTAAAAATTTGTAAATTGGCAACTCTAAACAAATAGGCATTTTTAGCTTTTGTTCCATAGAGGAATTGAAAAGGGACTCTTCCTATAATACTCCAAATTGGAATATTTGATAATTTTGACAATATTTCACCATTCATGCACAAAATCTGGCACTTTCTAATCAGCAAGATCCCAAAATGGATAGTGAGAGCATATAATGAGTAGAATAGTGAAACACAGAGATCTGTTGCCCCTTCTAAACCCCTAAGTTTTTGTTCTGGGGGGACATCCCAAGGACAGGGGGATGGGGACGAGTTGTCCCCCCACCACCTCCATTGCACCACCCGTCGGTCACCAGGATGTGGGAATGCATAGAAGCCCCCGAGATGGTTGGGGGACTTCTAGGCATCCCTCGACCATCTCGAGTACTTTTGTGCGTCCTCTGTCGGTGGAAACTTAAAAAGGTCAATTTAAAAAAATAAATTATGTTTTCTAATTGCTATTTGGGTTCCATTCGAATCCTAAATGGAGGTGTGTCCCATCTTGGCCACTCCAAGCCTACATAAACCCCTCCAAGGTTCATTTTGTCTCACAATTGCGTCTCTCATTGTTTTCTATAACATACGAAGAAGAGTGAAAAGGAGTGAAAGGAGTGATTGGAGGAGTGAAAGGAGTAAGAGCAAGTGAAAGGGGAGCAAGAAGAAGAAGAGGAAGATTCTACACCTTCCTTGAAGAGATTCGTTAAGCACAAGCTATGGTTTTTCAACTTTTTTTATTTTATTTTCTGATTTTTATTTCTAAGCAAATTATTTTAAAATGTTGAATGTTCATTGTTTTTTCATTTTTGATGTTCAAATGTTGAATGTTTAGTTTTCTTTTTTCATTTTTGTTGTTCCATGTGCTAAATGAGAATTTATGATGAATCTTGAGGGCGGAATGAAGAATTTATGATGATTCTTCATTTTTCCCTCAAGATTCTTATATTTTAAATTTTGTTTGACTTTGAAATTTGTTAAAATCAGTAATTAAAATAAAATTTAGAGTTTTAAATCTTAAATTTTTAAAGCGGGCTAAAACTAATTGCTTATTGAATTTGTTTTCATTTTGTTAAATGTAGTGTCACAATGAGCTCTCCTAATCATGATATGAGTAGAGATGAGATGGAAATTCAGTCTGAGGGTGCAATTCAACCAGAATATGAATCTGAGCATGAGGTTGAGCCTGAGGAGTGTGTATGGGGTTGATTTGGAAGCCCAAACTAGTTCCATGGCTAGTGGACCAGCTTCTATAGATTGTCCCTCCTAGCTTTTGGCAGAGTTTGCTAGGGGTCCTTATGATCCCAAGTCTCGTCTAAGGCAATTTGCAACAAGAACACCAACCCCAAAGCCATTAGATGGTGGCACAAGAAAATGGAAATGCAACATTTGTAATATGGTATGGTATGGGAGTATCACTAGAGTTGATGCAGACTTCCTCTTTTGGAAAGGACATGGTGTGAATCCAAGTAAATTTTTGCAAGAACCTAAAAATATCAAGTACATAATTGAGTTCAACAAGCTTTTGTGTGTTCCTGAAGATAGTGTAGTTGCAATGCCTACTACTTTGTCTAGTAGGCAACATATTTAAACAATTCAATAGATGCAGGAGTAGCCACATGTTGGTACTCATACATTGCATCAGAGAGTAGGAACAATGTCAGGGTCAGCCTCAAGACCTTCATCCACTCAAAGTACATCAAGGGAGGGCAAGGGGAAACACAAGATACAAAGTAACCCCATAGCTGATTTGTTCAATGCGCAACTGAAGGATCAGATAGATGATTCCATTGACAAGTTCTTTGCCAATGGCATCCCATTGCATGCAGCTCGGTCTCCTTATTATAAGGAGACGATCTTGATGGTGATGAGGGGGAGACCATCATATGTGCCATTAGGTGAGCACAAATTGAGAACCACGATCTTGGATAAAAACTATGACAAGATCAATGTTTTAATGGAGCAGATAAAGGCATGTTGGATACACTCTAGATGCAGCATAGTTATGGATGGGTGGACGGACATTAGGCGTCATCCACTCATCAACATGGTCACATGTTCAGATGGCCCATACTTTCTCAGGGCAGTTGATTGTTTAGGGCATCACAAAGATGTTGATTTTCAATTTTAGGTCCTTAGGGAGGCTATTGAGGAGGTTGAGCCAAAAAATGTGGTCCAAGTACTAATAGATATAACACATGCATGCAAGGATTGACGCAGCCTACAGACATATTTGGAATCCATTTTACGTGCATGCCATGAATAATGCACTCAAGGACATGGGGAAGATTGACTAAATTAGAGTGGTCAATTATGTGAGAGATGTGCATATGTTTATTAGATTATCTGCAACCACCACACTCAAATGCACTCTTGAGGAGCTTCGTGAAGGAGTTCTTGCAATAGTTGAGACCAAATATGCATCCTATTACATTCTCTTGGAGAGAATGCTTGAGTTGCAAGAGGCACTACAACTCACAGTTATGACGAATGAGTGGAATCAGTTGGCCGATGCCAAGACAGAGCAAGGGAAGAGGGTGAAGGAGATAGTGAAGAGTGATCAATTTCGGAGTGATTCAAAATGCATAGTCTCTATCATTACTCTAGTTTTCCAGGTGATCAGATATGACAATGGGGATGCACCTACCCTTGGAGAGGTGTATGAGTGCATCGATTCTATGTTTGACCAGATGAGGGTTGTTGTGTGAGAGGACCCCACTTTAGCATTCTACAATGAGCACATTTGGCCAATCATTCAACGCAAATGGGACAAGCTGAACGCTCCCTTGCACATGGTTTCTTATGCATTGAATCCAAAGTGGTACATTCTTAGGTATGGTAGAATTACACCGATTCAGGATGATGAGGTGAAGGCAAGGTTTTTCAGGTGCATTGATATGATGTATGATGCTCAGACTATTGGTGGCGTTCGCACTGGGTGGACAAAATTTGCCACTCTTAGGGGTTATTTAGATGTGGCAAAGATGGATATAAGAACTATGGCAGAGGAGGGCCCGATTTTATGGTGGAACTATCATGAAGTGCAGAAATCAAAGATTACTACATTAGCCATTCATTTATTATCTTAGGTTTCTAGATCTCCAGTTGTAGAGAGGAACTAGTTTACTTATAGCTTCATGCACTCTCCTAAGAGGAACAGACTTACCTTTAGGAGAGCAAAGAATCTAGTGGTTGTACATAGTGCCTTGCGTATCATGGACCGCAAGACATGCGTGTACAAGGAGTGCCCGACAACATGATAGGATGTAGAGCTAGAGGAGCCAACACAGATTGATGAGAGTGAGGATAAAGTGGCTTTAGATGCAGAACTGGTTGGTGTTTATTTGGTGGATCTTGACCACAAGGAGTCCAACAGTTCCAATGATAAGGATTTTTCCTTGAGGAATGATTAGAGGCCTCCCTTCACTACATTTTGACATTTTGTACTTGTTTTGATATCATGCTACTCATTTTAATCATCTTTATGATTTTTTTTATATAATAGAAATCTTCCATTCGCCGTTTCGACAATTTTATTTAGTATTCTAATTTCTAATTAGTAATTCGATATGTAATGTTCCATTGTTCATTGTTCAATGTTCAAGTACTTAGTATTTGGCATTTGCAATTTTGCTATTTTACTTCTTATATTATTATACAGCTTTTCATAACTAGCATTTGAAGTACTATATAGTATATATTCTGCCCCCTTGCCGCCATCCCCCCGCTGTCTCCAAATTGAAGCCCCTTTCCCCCCGTCCCAGAAACCCGTCCTGTTGTCCCCTTGTCCCCCGGTCTCCCATGGCCCATGTTACACTAGAGTAGATTTAAATCAAAATGCATTGCTAGTGGCAAGCTGCATGGCTTATGATCTATGCAAAATTGCAAATACAAATTCTGAATTAGTATTGTGTCGATCATGGTGGCCAGGCCTTCCAAACTCAGCTACAATGATTGACTATCAATTACAATATCAAGCTCACTTCTTTAATGTGTTTCTATTAGAGATATTCCAGTGATATTATAACTCACAACCAATTTTCCATATTGAAAAAATGTTACTTTTCAAACCAATATTGTAGAAACCCTCTACATAAAATACTAATATAATATTTTTATTCAAACTATGCAATATCAAATACTTTTATTATATTTAGTAACTGCAAAATACAATAATGATAAGATACCATGTAGTTATTGATTTGTACTTGGATGTATGGTATGGCTGCCAAAATAGATGAGTATTATCTTGAATGTTGTGATGGAGTACCCAAGGAGTACAATAACTTACACAAAGCTATTACAGTCATATAAAGCATATCATCTTCATATAAAGTATGATGGTCTCTAATACTCAAAAAGATTTTAATGTGTAAAACTCTATTTTATCATTTTATGGCAGACCAAAAAGATTGCGTTAGACTTTGTCCCCTACAAAAAGGCAAAAAAACATTTAGGGAAGATGTATGGCTAGAAAATTGTCTCCTTCACAATGATGTGATCAACATAAGGGTATGCCATTCTTTATTATGAGCAATGATTATGAAACAATAAATGACACCTTTACAACTATCGAGCAGTGTCCACCACTTGTTGGGGATGGGGGGACAAAGGGCCTAAGTTTGGGGACAAGGGTACGACAGTGAGGGGTTGGTGGGAGGCAGTGCTGATATACATATAATACTAGAAAAATGCTTATGACAAGTGTTTACCTGCTGGGGTAAACTTAGTATTGCACAGACATAGTATAGGAAATATAATAAACACAGAATATATCAGAGAATAATAAATACTTTCATTAATCATTCCAGACTGGCAAGTACATTTACATTATAATCATTGTACAATAATATCTCTCATGTCCATCCTCTGATAGGGTATATAAACTACTTGAAGGGCCACGACCGAAACATCGTGACGTAACTGTCTAACCTCTCGGTCACTAATGACCGAGGCTAACATAATACTTTATTAATACATTAACCCGTCCATACAATTATCCCGACAACATCATCCCCCCCCAAAAAAAACAAGTCGTCTCCGATGACTTACAACAAAAGGGAGATGAAACACACTACATAGAGTAAGAACATCACTGAAGAGAAGGGGCGGAGGGCGTCCCTGAGAAAGCTGAAGTGCCACCCTCCCCATCAATGCTGCTTCGTAGTTCTTTTTCCGTCACATCACATTCCTCTCGTGCCTGCACCAAACTTGTCTCCAAAACATACTTTTCAGCTGTAGCCTCCGCTAAATCTTGTTCAAACAATACCGTCTCCCGAGCCAATCTAACCTCGATAGCCACCCGAGTCGCCTTCACTCCTGGGTACGTTGAGCCAAGTGTCGCTCTACTACCTCCAACCAGGTGGTCAGCTCCTCCCGAGCTCTCTGTGCATCCACCAAGACAGCCTCACGTCCAACCAACACCTACTCCGAGTGCCTCAAAGCATAGTACCCCTCTCGAAAGGCTTGCTCCGATGCTCTCTCCACCTCCAACATATAGACACTCCATGTCTGCAGCAACTTCGAGTCTCATCAATTGGTCACACTTCTCAAAGGCTGATAACTAAATTGACTGGGGGTCTAGGGGGCAACGCCCCCAGTGGTACAGGGCTGGGTCGAGGGGCAGCGCCCCCACCACCAAGACCAAATTAGCACTCTCAAACCCACACAGAAGTCCATGGAACAAACCATTTTTGTGATTTTCTTCCAATCCCATACTCTTTCTATTAACCGCTTATGTTTTCTTCACTACCTGCTTATGTCCTTCCCTTCGGTACCATACGTTATTCCTTGTGAGCTGTTTGTATTTATTGTCATTTTATTTTTTTTAGAACCTTCTTCTCGTTGCTGCCAGTCCTTGCCGTCAATAAACTGTTCTTCCATTCTAATACCATACCTTTTTTCTTATTTTATTTTCCCTTTTCCCTGCCGTACGAACTGTACCGACTAGCCCTTGCACAGTCTTCTTCACCGTATGGTCTTCCTCCAAGAGTATGAAACAATAAATGTAGTCTTCACAACATGACCGTACAGAGATCCTTTTTAAAAAAAAATCGCTGAATTTTTCATGGCCGTACGGTGCTGTGTGTTCCCTACTTATGACGTATGGTCGATGTTGAGGCCGTACAGCGTACGGTGTTGTGTATGTGTGCTTGAATGCCGTATGGTCGTTTTCTGCCTTTGTTTTCCTATGCGATACTTCCTTTGCCATACGGTGAATGTCTTCACTGCTTCTATTTTGTACAGTGTCGTACGGTGTTTGCTTCTTAAACCTCCTAGGCCGTACAGTCTTTTGATTACCCTCCCCGCATGCATACTGCTTGTAATTCCTTTTATTTTTTCGTACAGTGGAAGGACCGTATGAGCTTATATGCCATACGATGGCCCTTGCATGTGACTTTTGGGTCGTACAGCCATGCTTTCCCTTTTCCGTGCGGTCGTACAGTGTTCTCTCTCTCGCTCTCTCTTTTATTTTTCTTCTCCACCATATAGTCATTCATAGCTGTACGGGTATTTTTCCAATTTACCGTTCGGATGCTTCTCGAGTCGCCCGTACGGACGGCTATCGGGTCACTTGCTTGAGCACTCGAGTCCCTTTCCATCCTCTCCTCTCAGGTGCTCTGTCCCTTCTCTTGGGTCCATCCTCTCCAGGTAAGGTTTCAATTTGGACCCGTTGATGGCCTCATGTGTTTCCAGCCCATCGAGAGTCCACAACTTGATAGCCCTGTCGTAGCCGACTTCCCGAAATTTTCTTGGCTTAATCTCATTATGCAGTTGTTCCCTCAATATTTCCCTGTCGCCGAGTCTATTTTCAATGGCGATCCAGAGGCTTGGAACCATAAATTCTACAAGGACCACGGTCTCCTTCCCGTACATAAGAAGGAGAATAAGGATTTTGAAGGCTGCGGTCTTCCACACAGGATTCCAATCGTCACGGACTGGAATGATCTTAGGTTCCTCTTCCTTCTTATACCTTAGGGGATTTCGCTCATCAAATTTATGCATTAGGACTTCGCTTACTTTTGCATCCCCTTTGTTGTATTCACCGTACTCAGACGGAGATGTTTCCGGCACCTCCTCAATACTTAGTACATTACATGCTGGTCGAAAGAGTTCGTAATCCTCTATTTGCCAGTGGAAGAGACCGTTCAGTGAATCTGCATCATCCTCTGCGTATTCTCCCAATCTTAGCACACCTTCACTATTCGGTTCCATTCCGCCCCTTCCTTCATCCCTTCGATCATTTTCTCCTTCGGAGTCAGATTCAGAGGAGGAAGCTATCTCCTCACCAATTGGGTACGGAGATCAATTGTGAACTTTTTTCCTCCACTCCATTGAAAGGGTATTCCTTTTCCAATTATGGTTCGCTTTGGCTGTTACTAACCATCCTCTACCCAGTATGGTGTCATAGCCTTTCTGCTTCAATGGAATGACGACAAAGTCGAGTACACATGGTTGTGTACCGACCGTGACCGGTTGTGCCATCAACATCCCGAGTGGTTTGATACCCTACTGATCTGCACCTAGTAAGTTGAAGGTTGGTGGCCACAAGGTGGGCTTTCCTAGTTTTTCCACATTGCCTCCGGAAGGATGTTCACTCCTGACCCTCCGTCCACTATAGTGTCTGTTAGGATGGTGCCAAGGATGCCCATCTCGACGACTGTCGGGTACCTTCCGCTGTTTACAGCAAGTATCATCGGGCCCGTTGCAGACCCTCCAGGGATGTCTGTACATGTGGTATTCAGCTGCATGGCCAAGTTCCCCAACAGTGTCATTCCCAAGTGTGGCATGATGTGAAGGAGGTCCTGGAGTTTCACCGGGACCTCTACCTGTAACATTTGTCTCAGAATGTTTCATTCTGCCTCCCTCCGGCCCGAGGTGGTAGCCATCTCCCATCTTTCTTTTGGTGCCTTCATTGCCTTCTCTATTTCTTCCTTACCCTCCTAAGCCCCTTGTTTTGGTTGCAATCAGGTGATGGCTAGTACCCCCTCGTCACTTCTCGTTTCCTCGATATTGAGCAAGTTGACCCCGGATTTTGGGCAGTTGGCATCCTCGTGGTTGCCAGGACCACATCAACGGCAGAGCTTCTGCGGGGTGTCGCCCTTGTCACAGTCCCTTGCAAAGTGGCCCCACTGATTGCAAGCTCGACACTAGATCATCGGCCGACCCTTGGAGTCATATTGTATTCGACTCGTGTTGTTGTTATTGCCCCTTCCGCCACTACGTCGGTTGCCTCCGTACCTGCCAGAGGATGCGTTATTGTTAGTCTCTGCCCCCGATGTAGATGGTTGCTCTTGGGTAAATAGCACTTGTTGATTCCTCACCTTCATGTTGTATGGGCATTCCTTGGTGGAATGGCCCATGATCTGACAAATGTCACAAAATGCCATTTTGGGACACGACCCCTTTGTATGGCCACTCGCCTTGCAGTCCGTACACCAAATGTCAACTTCCCCCTTGTTGGTACCCCCTTTCATGGTCTTGAACTCCTTCATCATTCTCTCCATGTCTTTTTGGAGTGCCCTGACTTTTCCCTTCGACTCGCCCTCATTGCCATTGTCATTGTCCGAAGTGTCATCTTCGTCAGAAGAGGACTTGCTTCTTTTCTTCTTGGAGGTCTTCTGTTCACTCTCCAAGTCCATTGCCCGGTTATAGGTGTCTACGTATGAGGTGGGGGATCTTCATTTTCCTCTGTAGGTTAGATTTCAAGCCCTCCACGAACCATCTTTTCTTCAAGCCATCCGATGGCTGGCTATCCATTTTTCCAACTAACTCCTTCAGTCGGTGGCTGTAAGCCCATACAGTCTCTTTCTTACCTTGTTTGGTACCGTATATCTCGAAAACAATTTCATTGTCATCCCTTAGGAGCCAAAACTCCTTCTGGAATTCTGTCTTGAGTTCGTCCCAAGTGGTCACCTTTGTTTTGTCCACATCGGAGTACCAGTCAATGGCTACCCCTCTCAGTGTGGCCGGAAACTGTTTTACCCATTCTACGTGGTCGACGACTCCATTCACCGACCAGATTGTCTCGCATGTACGACAATGTCGTACTAGATCTTCCTTCTCATTGCCATGGAATTTTGGCAGCTTTTCTTTGTTAGTCACCATGTTTACTTTTCTAGGTGCCGACTGTGTTTGCAGCACCGGTTGTGTTGCAAGCTGGGATGGTACTGCCGGCGTCGGTCCTCCGAAATTGTTCGGTACCGTACCGCTTGATGTCCCCGAACTACTGTAGAATGGCAATACAGACAGAAAGCTATAGAACAGTACTTAACAACAATGGTACCAACAGCATATTAAACATTCATAATAGAGTAACTTAACACCAATCCACCATACTATTATACCAAGTGCCAGAATGGCGAGGAAATGCTTTCTTCTTTTATTGATACCAAAAAACCACACTTTACATGAAAGACCAAAGTGCTTATAAGGTAGTCGGTTGGTTGGGACAACCAACGGACGCACCTCCTCGCTCCTAACTACCCTCCCGATAAGTTATAACTAAAAGTAATACATCATTACTTTATTCATACTACATTTATCCCCCCCAAAAAAAATAGTCGTCTTCCAGACGACAACATAGCTAAGAAAAAAAAAATAAGTTTAAACTTCGGAATTGGGTGGTGAAGGCATCCCTGGATTCGAAGCTTGCCCCGTATGTGTGCCAAATCTCGTTCTGCGAGTTTCTGCTTGGCCCAAACTCCTTGGAGAACCTGCAAAGCCTCCATCTTCTTTGCTTCTGCTTGTGCCACCTTCTCTTCCAGGTCCCTGCGTTCCTTCTGCCATGCAGCTTTTTCTTCTATCCACTCCTTCATGCTACCAGTCAGCTCCCTTTCCTGTTGGAGATCCCAATAGGTCTTCCTAAAGGCTCCCTCTATCTCTGCCAGAGTGTGCATGAGTGGTGCTTGCCCCTGTTCATGTGGTATGATGCTTGTGGTTACCTAGACTTCTTCAATTTCTCTTTGTGTATCCCCCTTGCTGAAGTAGGGTCCAATCTGTTTCACAGGCTCCCTTCACGAAGGCTTCCAAGGACTTAGCTGCCTCAACTATGACTTCCTCATTCTGGCTCTTAGCCTGCTCTATAATTTCCCTCGTGGCCTGCTACATAACTACCAGTTCTTTAAGGAACTTGGCTTCCCTGTCTTCCAGTGTGATTGCGGCCTTGCTCCGAGGCTGATTTTGGGTTCCTTCTAGGTCCTCCTCTCTCGCCTCCCTGGATGGTGGTGAAGGTGGAAGTACCATTCCTTCTTCCTCTAACAATCGATCTGCCTCTTCCAAAACTCTGTCTTCTCTCGCATCCTTCCCTTGTGTTTTTGTCAGGCCCTCCTCTGAGTCCTTTTTCCCATCAGTGTGCACCACCAAGGCCACTGGTTGGGTGACTTCAATACCTTGTGAGGTATGGAGTCTTATCTTGTGGCTAGCCGCTTGTCCTCCACGGAGGTCTATGATCTTGGTTTGCGCCTGTTGCTCCGCCGAAATCAAATTAGCCATGCTAGGCAAGGAAAGTCTCGTAGCTCCCCATCTGGGAATCTTCTCCTGTCTCTTCCCGTCTTCCCCCGTACTCATCATGGTACTTCCTCCCTCTGTCGTGGTGCTAGTGGTTTTGTGAATCTCCGCAAACTCAGGTACCCCTCGTGGTAGTGGTCCTTCTCTTGTGGGTAAAAATGTAACATCTCGCGGTGTGCCTTTCAGATGGCCAAGGCGGATTTCCTCCTCCTGGGAGTCAAAAGATGTATCATCTTCCCCACTGTCCTCTCCCCCTACCTCCTGGCTGGAAGAGTCTTCCTCGGAGGAAATCTTCCCAACTTCCTGTCTGTATTTATTCACTCGCGGTTCACCCCCACCTAATCTTGTTCCCAAAGTATCCAAGTGAAACCAGTATGACATAGCTGGTTTGTAGGGTTCCACCCTACTTGCTGGGATTAGCAGTCCTCTATGCTCAACGGCTACCTGTAGGCGAATTGCTTCCAGAAACAAGGCTATTGCATGGTGAGGCATATAGAATGCCTTATGTTTCAATTCCATAAATTCTCGTAACCTGTCTAACAGGAATTGGGCCCAGTTGTATATTTGTCCTTTATTTAGTCCATCAACTACTGGCAGCATCCAGATGGCAATATCCGACGTGCGGCTTCCAGCAGTGAGTTTGCTCTTCACCAGGTCTACAATGCATCGCCAGTCCGCGTTAGCGATGAAAATCTTTTTCAGACCCCTACTGTTCTTTTTGCTTAGAATCTTGTTCCATTCCTGTTTGGTGAGGGTCTTCTTGCAGACTAGTTCCAGCCACTTCTTCTTCTCCTCCATAGCCATAGATGTTTTTAGGGCTTTAGTGATTTCGTGCCCTCGATCAGGTATTCCAAATACCTTGCTTATTTCCTTGGTAGAGTAGGAAATAGTTACATCTTGCTAAGTGTACTTGATAACGGATGTGTGGGCCTGCCTGTCATAGCCTTCCACCATCATCCGCAATATGGATTCAAATTCCTTGAGATCAAAGATGGGCATAAAAATAATTTTTTCTACCTCTGCCTTGCGCAATGCCTCCTTCAAGATGTGCTTCTCCTCTGTATTTTCCCACCAAGCCCAACACTCCCTATAATGCTTTCAAAACTGATGTTTGCAACTGTGGTTTTCTTAGGAGCATTCTTTTTATTCTTCTTGCTGGTCATCTTCTTCCCCTTTTTCACTTACAGAACTTGATTTTTCTATTTATAGTCAATGATCTTTCCCTTGCCTGGATTTCCCACGCTAATCTTCACCATTTTATAGCTTTTGACCACCTTTTTTGTGTTTTTAAAACTTCCTCTGTACCAACCATTCTTTTTTTCTTTCTTGCACTTTTTCTTTTTTCTTTCGCCATACTACTGTGGCTCCTCTTCCCTTGCATCCGTACGGTCATGATGTTTGTACCACCACTCCTCCATATGGTTCTGTATGGTAAGTCTATTACTCTCCGTACGGCCCTGCCAGTCACATGTACGGCCCTCCTTGTTACTCATACGACCCGTATGAGCAGCGTTGTCCTTCCATAGGGTAGTGTTGTCCTTCCGTACGACCCTTGCCTCTGTACGGCAGTGCTATCCTTTTCGTACGGCAGTCCCGTACCCTTCCTCTCGTACGACAGTGTTGTCATGTACTCTCCTATGTACATATGGCCCTTTCCTCCGTACGGTCACCCTCTGCTCTGCCCTCCTGCATACGGAATTATGTGTCCTCGTACGGCCCTTTCCTTGCTGTTTGTACGGTGTACGGTGCTCGGCTAGGTTGTCTTCCTCCCGTCCGTACGGTGTACGGAAGATACCTTCCTTGGGGTGTGTGTTCTGCTATGTCTCCCTGCTCCTCTTCTCTTCTTGCAAGCTGAAATGATTTATGTTTCTCAACTGGAGTCTTTTATAACTTCCCTCACTGTTAGGGTTTGGTTCTCTTATTTCCCACTTATCATCCTTTTTAGCTTCCTCTTTTATCCCTTCTCTTATTTCCAAGTAATGTGTCGGAATGATGTTTCCTTTTTTTTCCGTATAGGGTCTCAGTTTGGATCCATTTACCAAGTCCTTTATGGGATTATTATCCAATGTAGATAGTTTTATGGCTCCATTATCTTTGACTTCCATAATTTTAAATGGTCCTAGCCAACCTATTTTGAACTTCCCTGGCTTAATAGCATTTTTTCCATTGTACCTGAGTACTAACTGGCCAGGCGTAAAAGCCATTCTCTTGAGGTGCTTATCATGCCAAAATTTTCGTTGCTCTTGTGCTACCTGGGTGGCCCATTGGGCCAGAGTTCTTTTTTCATCGAGCTTTATTAGGGCATTAAGCCTTTCCTTTAAACTTTCGGTCTCTCCCAATCTATGTTCCACTGCTATTCTCAGGCTAGGTACTCCAAATTCCATAGGCATCACTGCCTCCTGCCCATACATTAAGTGAAATGGTGTTTGCCTTGTGGTGGCTTTGTAAGTCGTTCTGTAGGCCCACAAAACTACTGGTAATCTTTCTTCCCAATCCCCCTTTTCTACTCCACAAGTCTTGTATAGAATTGTTACTAATATTTTGTTTGTTGACTGTGCCTGACCATTTGCCCTGGGGTAGTACGGACTAGAGAATGAGTGAAAAATTCAATACACACTTGTCATCGTTCTGATAGCCTCGTTCACAAAGTGCACCCCTTGTCACTTGTGAATTGGAGCGGTATCCCAAACCTTGTCACTATTTGCTCATAAAGGAATTTGGCCGTACTTCGGACTGTATTATCTCGAAGTGCTCTTACCTCTACCCATTTTGTGAGGTACTCCGTCGTCACTACTATGTACCTACATCTTCGCCTACTTGTCGGCAGAGGTCCCACAAAGTCCAACCCCCATCTTTCAAATAGTTCTTGCGGCTGTGATGGAAAAAGAGGCATGAAGTCCCGTTTCAGTGGCTTCCCTGCCCTCTGACATGTGTCACAACTCAACACCCATTCCTTTGTGTCTGCATGGAGTGTAGGCCACCACAATCCTGCGAGGAGTACTTTGCGTGCCGTGGCATCTGGTCCCATGTGTCCTCCTGCCAAACCTTCATGAGACTCCCTGAGGACTATGGGTATTTCTTCCTCCATCACACATCTTCTCAATATCCCATCTGGTCCTCTTTTGTACAGTAATCCACTGATCAATTGGAAAGTGGTGCTTTTTAGTGCTATTCTCCTCCTTTCCCCTGTAGTCATTTCTTGTGGAAACGTTGCTGTGGAGAGATATTGCCCAATTTTCTCATACCAGGATGGTAGGATGGCTATCTGGAACAAATGTGCATCTGGGAAATCGTCTTCTACCACTCCTTGTGCCTTTTCTCCTGACCTAATTCGTGAGAGGTGATCTGCTACCACATGACTTTTTCCTGGTCTCACCACTATCTTTAAAGTCAACTCCTGAAGTAAGATCAACCACCAGCTTACTCTCTGTCATGTCCCCATTCTGGCTAACATCGTTTAGCATGCCGGATCAGTCTATCACAGGCTCTCGTAGACTGGTGGCGATGTGGAGAGAGTCATTTTGTAGATCAGTGGTCGTATTTGCTCTTGGAGAAGTGATTTAGAGCTTATTTTTATTATTATGAGTTATGCGGGCCCCACATGTTATAATTTTAAGTTGAGTTGCACTTTTTATTTTATAAAGTTATATTATTATAAAAGTGCATTATAATGGGATTTTATAATGGATGCTTCTAGAAGTTCTTAGTAACTTCTCAAAAAGTGAATAAATAGGGGGCTTGGGCATTCATTTGGACAAGCTGATTTGAGGATTCTTCTACTTTTCCATATTGGAGCAATTGGTAGTCATTTGGTCTACAAATTTTCATTAGATCTTTGGGAACGAAAACTCCCTTGGATTTGCATAACTGAGGAAGTGAGATATCTTCTGAAGGGTTGCACATTGGAAGTGGTATTCAGCCATTTCATGTTGAGCTTATTTGGAATCCTCAGATTTACCCGAGGGTTTGAGTTTTGGTTGCAAGAGGAAGAAAAAGCAGGTCCGAAAAAGCAATCCGAAAAAGCAAAACGAAAAAGCGGATCCGAAAAAAGCAATCCGAAAAAGCAAAACGAAAAAGCAGTCCGAAAAAGCAAATCCGAAAAAGCAGTCCGAAAAAGAAGACCCGAAAAAGCAGTCCGAAAAAGCAGACTTGAAAAATTGATATTGAGGGTTTGTAATTGGTTGAATAAGGATTTGATATTGATTGCATAGGAGTCTTGAATTTCATCTACTCATTGGTGAATTAATTTGGCAAAGGATTGAAGACAAACTGGCACATTTTCAGAATTGCAATATCAGGGTTTGGAACCAATAATTTGCTCATATCTCCTAATCTACTTGGAGAATATTTTTATGCTCTTGGGAGGATCTTAGTAAACCCCCGGCGGTCCTTTTCATAGCTTTTTGGAGTGTCCAAAACCCTGCAATTATTTTATGCAGGAGCTGTACATGTACAGCCTGGTACGGCAGCCCTAGCAAGGACAGTTTGCAAAGTTCGGTTGGCAGTTTGGTGTCTTCATTGCATCAGTCTTCATCACCATTTCATAGCAGATTATAAGGAGCGATAATCAGGTTCTTTCTATGTGTTTTTGAGTACTTTGTGCAAGTCAATAAATTATGTAAAAGTCGCATGTATTCAAACTTATAGTAACTGTCCAGATTTGAGAGTTGTTAGACCCTGTTCTTTGGTCATAATTGCATGGTTACTATTACTGTTATAGCAGTCTCTGTTATAACTAAATTGTCATAGAAGGGGGTTGTGGGTAACAGCACTACCATATATTTTGACATGTAACAGTCAATGTATTCAGACTTGCTATTGGTTTAGGAAAAGTGCATTGATAAGACTTGTTCGTGAAAGATGGTTCATATATCTCATGTCTTAGCTATTGTGTTGTAAACAGTCCATAAAAACAGTGCTCATATGTAATAGATGTAACAGTCATATATTACAATCAGAATTGGAGAAGTTCAGGATATAATAGCATTGAGTGATATTTAGAATTGCATTGTTATTTGAGTTCTTCCATTTTATTGCATATTGGTATTGTTATCTCAATTGCAAATTTGGTGCCCAAAAACAAATATCAATCTGAACACATCATTTGAAACAAGAACATTCAGTGCATGCCAACTGCTTGACGAATTTACACGGATCAGATTTGGGGTTTTTAGTGATCCTACTAGTGAGGGTCATTACAGTGGTATCAGAGCGGTTTCCTGCCAACCTGATTGGGTTATTTCAGATTGAATTCAACTGTCAGCATGGCTTTAACAGGAGACAAGGAATTGAAAGAGAGAATGCACACTGCATTGAAGAAACTAGATCGTCCATTTCAGCAAACAAAGGACCTCCTAAGAACTTTGGAGGAGTTGGAAACTTATTTAGGCAAGGTTGATCAGTCAGATTCCTATGCTATGCAAACAGCTTTATCTCCAATATTTGGTTCTTTGGTGAAGCCCCGATTATTGAGACATCATGATGAGGTGGTAAGACTTGCAGCTCTCTCTTGCATTAGTGAAATCATGAGGATAATAGCTGGCTTTAATTCTTATGATGATCAGATTATGAGAGAGGTACTTCATGCCATGGTGAAAAGCTTCGAAAGGTTGGATGACATCAGGAACCCTCATTTCACAAAGAGGGCAAGATTACTTGAAGTATTTGCATGGTGTAGGTTTGAAAACATTATGTTGTCAATAGGTTGTATTGATGACATTCGCAGAATGTTTAACACATTTTGGAATATTTTGGATGAGTTTCATTCCAGCGATGTATTAGCATCAATGCACTCCATCATGTTCACAATCTTGTTTGAGGAGAAAGATGAAATTTCTAAACTTTTGGCAGAAGATTTATGGCATGTTTGGACAAAAGAGAGGAATGTGTCACCTATGGCATGTACGTGGTTGAAGAGCCTGATTAATAGGCCTAGGAATCAAAGTACCTTCCCTATGACAGGCAGAAACTTGTATGATGAGTTTGACAGACATGCTGATCCGGTATTGGGAGATGTTAGCACATCTTCACGTAATGATTTATTTGCATCATCTTCACAGGCAGAAGTGGTTACAGATGTTGTACAGGTTGAGACAATTGCATCAGAAGGTGATATCACAGGCACACCGGATGGCATGAGTGACACTGACAGTGATTGTGGTACAGTTGGTCTTGATGATGTCACAGGTGCTCAAAATAGTAACTACAACACAGTGGATTCAGATGATGATTGTGAGGAGGTTTTTGTCCATGATGATGAGATACCTATCAGCGATGAGCAGACATTGAGTATTCAGGACTTTGCTGATAAAGAGTATCAGGCACAGTTAGATGCTACATCACACGAGGTTGAGGCACATAGTACTTCACATGTTTTGTCCAGTCAGCTTAGGGTAAGCGAGGATGGGATTGTGACTTCATTATCTCATCATGACAGGATGCGGGAGATGATAGAGGATCACATCCGGATGATTCAGTTACAGGACAGACATAAGGGAGTTCAGGCAGAGTCTTCTTGTGTTGACTTACAGGTGATCAGGGAAGGAATGGGAGCGATGAAGATGAGTTATTTACATCTTCTTTCAGATCGTGACCATCTTCTTAGCCTTGCCAGAGATCATTTAGATGCCTTGAGGAGGAAGGAGGAGGAAGTTGGCAGGCTTTCTCGAGAGTTCGAGGACACTCGAGCCTCTTTGTTGAGTACTCCATTGGCATTACAGGACTCAGAGAGACATGTGGATGGGTATGGCATGGAGTTGAGTTCAGCTTCATCTTACACACCTGATACTCAGCTTTCTGCGACATGCGGATCACATGTGGTTGTCGATAGTTGTGAGAGTTCACCTTGCATCCAGGATTTAGGGATAGTGTCAATTATGGCAGACATGGATGTGGGATCAGCTGATATTGGGATTGAGCAGGCTACTCAGGTACGGATTTTGCTTGAGGTGTCAGTCGGTTCCAGTTTACGGATGAGGACTCAGGATTGTTACATTGGCGTTTGGGATTCTGTTGACTGGAGATCTTTATCATCTATTGGTAGCAGTGATTGTTTGAGTGCTATCATGGATTTGATTAGCAGATTACACGGTGTTGTTCTCATTCATACCAGCAGCTTGTCAGATGTTGGTATTAGTCTTTATACACCGATGTTAGGAGTAGTGTACATTTCCAGTCGACCACTCAGGGTGCAGTGGGTTTGTGATAATTTAGGCACATCTGAGGTGTTAGTGATTACAGATGAGTCCCAGGATCGCACTGGCCTTGATGACATCCAGGAGTCTACTGCGGACAGTCTTGAGGATTTAGCTTCCTCGGCAGATTCATTTGTTACAGCGGAGTTGGGCAGTGATGCTACAGTTTTTGATACTCCATATGATGATGTGAGTTTTGGAGTTGACTCGCAGAGTATGGATGGTAGTACTCCAGAGATCAGTGGTTTTGAGTCTACTCCTTTGGACAGTACATCAGAGGAGGATTGTAGGAGACAGTCTAGCCAGCGCCATCATGTGTCTAGTCAACTGAGAGTTAGTGAGCGAGACATTTCTGCTGCTTGCGAGCATTTCGATGCTACTCATCAGTTGTTAGCAGTTTATGGATGGGGTTCTCCTACTAGTGATGATCAGGGAGGCAGTTATCTTTCCTTGATTGAGATCCACTCTTTATGGGAGGCTATCCGGATTCTGAGACAGAATTATATGCAGTTGGTAGCCGACAGAGATTATCTTATGGAGTGGGGCAGTACAGCATACGACGCATTATTGGTCAAGGAAGATGAGGTGAGTGAGCTTACTCAGCAGCTCGAGGTGACTTCTGAGTTTCTTGAGAGTACATAGTTGGCTTTCGAGGAGTCACAGTTTCATTTGGCTGAGGTGACCATGGAGTTAGAGCGACTTCAGTCTTTACCAGATTCTGTACGGTCACAGACCGTGGTGTTTGGTGATCCGCGGATGTCCATGGTCGAGGTTGATAGAGGCAGTGGAGATGAGGATATATCTGTCCTCGATACTAGTATTGGCATGTTTGGTTCGTTTCCACTGGAGGCAGGTTCAGTTGAGTTGGGTGCTGCAGCAGATTGTTGTGGTATGCCTGACATGGTGGTGGTTTCTACTACTGATGGCACGGAGACTAGTGATGTTGTACCAGAGATCATGTGTGATGTTGGTGAGCCGGCAGTTGGCATGGTTCCTGCTAGTGATACTACTCCCTTGGCGATGTCTTCGGAGGTAGTAGTCAGTTCCGGCTTGGTTAGTGATCAATTGCAGTTAGTTTCATCTGGATTGCAGTCTGAGCCACTGACTAAGATTGGCACATTCTATCGGCATTACACTGTGAGGTATGCTCATCAGTTTACTTTTGATCCATATGTTGATGAGATGATGATACGGAGATGTACTTTGGGCTCTAGTGTTTGTCATCAGTTATGGGATGGTTTGACGCCACGAGATGAGAGTTGTGATGGGCATAACATGGCGATAGGTTATGCGGTCGATAGCTTGAGAGTACATGACTTTGAGCAGGAGTTTGGGATTGTTGCTTCAGTGGTTGTTATTGATTCTACTCCTTTGGCTATGACAACTCTTGACTTAGCTGGTGATCAGTCGCAGTGGGTTGTATCACCTGTGCATGGTGAGCTGTTGACCGAGGGTGGTTCTTTTTATCAGCATTATACTGCAGGGTATGTTCATCAGTTTGCATTTGATCCTTGCATTGAGGAGTTGATGGCCGTCAGATTTGGTTTGGGTTCTAGTTCTTGCTATCTATCAAGTGATGACTATTCGCCATCAGCGGTGCATGGGAGTTATAGTTATGGGACAGTGGCCGGTGATCTGTAGAGTTGTGTTGACTGCAGGAGTTGTACAGTGTGTGGATTTTCCATACTTGGTGCAGTTTCATTCGGGAGTGTTCACCACTGTTGCAGAGTTGGATTGTGCGCTCTGCGTAGGCCAGTGGGATGCGTTGATGGTATTTACTGTGTTGGCAGTTTGAGTTGTTTTTACTTGGGTTCTAATATTTTCAAAATTGGTGTCTCGTGGGTTCCTGACTGTGGTAGTCATGGAGTTGGAGTTCAGTTGAGCAGTGGTTCACGATTCATCCATGGATTCCTCTTGGTTATATTGCAGAGGATATTGCAGGAGCTTGCGTTGGTTGACAGCAGTACACTTCATGACTACATTTGGGATCCAGGTGGATTGATTGGTTTATTGCTCAATCATTGCTTGGGGACAAGCAATTTCAAGAAGGGCGGACTGTCATGTCCCCATTCTGGCTGACATCGTTTAGCGTGCCGGATCAGTCTATCACAGGCTCTCGTAGACTGGTGGCGATGTGGAGAGAGTCATTTTGTAGATCAGTGGTCGTATTTGCTCTTGGAGAAGTGATTTAGAGCTTATTATTATTATTATGAGTTATGCAAGCCCCACATGTTATAATTTTAAGTTGAGTTGCACTTTTTATTTTATAAAGTTATATTATTATAAAAGTGCATTATAATGGGATTTTATAATGGATGCTTCTAGAAGTTCTTAGTAACTTCTCAAAAAGTGAATAAATAGGGGGCTTGGGCATTCATTTGGACAAGCTGATTTGAGGATTCTTCTACTTTTCCATATTGGAGCAATTTGTAGTCATTTGGTCTACAAATTTTCATTAGATCTTTGGGAACGAAAACTCCCTTGGATTTGCATAACTGAGGAAGTGAAATATCTTCTGAAGGGTTGCACATTGGAAGTGGCATTCAGCCATTTCATGTTGAGCTTATTTGGAATCCTCAGATTTACCCGAGGGTTTGAGTTTTGGTTGCAAGAGGAAGAAAAAGCAGGTCCGAAAAAGCAATTCGAAAAAGCAAAACGAAAAAGCGGATCCGAAAAAAGCAATCCGAAAAAGCAAAACGAAAAAGCAGTCCGAAAAAGCAAGTCCGAAAAAGCAGTCCGAAAAAGAAGACCCGAAAAAGTAGTCCGAAAAAGCAAACTTGAAAAATTGATATTGAGGGTTTGTAATTGGTTGAATAAGGGTTTGATATTGATTGCATAGGAGTCTTGAATTTCATCTACTCATTGGTGAATTAATTTGGCAAAGGATTGAAGACAAACTGGCACATTTTCAGAATTGCAATATCAGGGTTTGGAACCAATAATTTGCTCATATCTCCTAATCTACTTGGAGAATATTTTTATGCTCTTGGGAGGATCTTAGTAAACCCCCGGCGGTCCTTTTCATAGCTTTTTGGAGTGTCAAAAACCCTGCAATTATTTTATGCAGGAGCTGTACATGTACAGCCTGGTACGGCAGCCCCAGCAAGGACAGTTTGCAAAGTTCGGTTGGCAGTTTGGTGTCTTCATTGCATCAGTCTTCATCACCATTTCATAGCAGATTATAAGGAGCGATAATCAGGTTCTTTCTATGTGTTTTTGAGTACTTTGTGCAAGTCAATAAATTATGTAAAAGTCGCATGTATTCAGACTTATAGTAACTGTCCAGATTTGAGAGTTGTTAGACCCTGTTCTTTGGTCATAATTGCATGGTTACTATTACTGTTATAGCAGTCTCTGTTATAACTAAATTGTCATAGAAGTAAGGGGGTTGTGGGTAACAGCACTACCATATATTTTGACATGTAACAGTCAATGTATTCAGACTTGCTATTGGTTTAGGAAAAGTGCATTGATAAGACTTGTTCGTAAAAGATGGTTCATATATCTCATGTCTTAGCTATTGTGTTGTAAACAGTCCATAAAAACAGTGCTCATATGTAATAGATGTAACAGTCATATATTGCAATCAGAATTGGAGAAGTTCAGGATATAATAGCATTGAGTGATATTTAGAATTGCATTGTTATTTGAGTTCTTCCATTTTATTGCATATTGGTATTGTTATCTCAATTGCAAATTTGGTGCCCAAAAACAAATATCAATCTGAACACATCATTTGAAATAAGAACATTCAGTGCATGCCAACTGTTTGACGAATTTACACGGATCAGATTTGGGGTTTTTAGTGATCCTACTAGTGAGGGTCATTACACTCTCCCTTGGATTACTGGCTTATTGACTAAGTACATCAGTGCTTGGTGATCCACAAAGAATGTAAATTGTGTGGCTAGAAAATAGTGGCGAAATTTTTGAACCGCATATACCATCCCAACTGCCTCCCTTTCCGTAGTACTGTAGTTCTTCTCTACTTTGGACAACAATCTGCTGGCAAAATATACAGGGTGATCCAACCCACTGGAGCCTGGTTGTGCCAAAGTTGCGCCTATTGCAAAATTTGAAGCGTCTACATGTACATGAAATTCTTTCTTCCAATCTGGATAAACCAAGATGGGTGCGCTTACCAGTCTCGACTTGAGTTCTCTGAAGGCCTCCTCTTGCTCCTCCACCCATCCGAAGGGTTCCCCTTTCCTGGTGAGTTTTTCCAGTGGTAGTGAGACTTCTGCGAAGCCTTTTATGAATCGCCTGTAGTACCCTACATGCCCCAAAAAGGACTTGACTCCCGTAATATCTTTTGGTGTTTCCATCTCTACAATTACCCTCACTTTATCAGGATCAGTTTTCAGTCCCTCCTTACAGACTATATGTCCGAGTAATCTTCCCTGTGGTACCAGAAATCTACACTTCTTTGGGTTTAGAGCCAACCTTGCTTTTCGACATCATTCCATGCACTCCGTTAGTATTTTCAGATGATTTTCCTCCCCACTATACATGGACCAATCGTCCAGGAATGCTTTAAAGTTTCCAGTGGACATTCTGTCGAATGTGTAGTATAATCCTTTGGAAAGTAGCCGGTGCATTGCATAGTCCAAAAGGCATCCGATTGTAGGCATACACCCCGTCGTCTACTACAAATGTGGTTTTCAATCTATCTTCTTCAGCTATGCTTATTTGGTTGTATCCTGAAAACCCGTCCATAAACGAGTATATTTCATGCCCGGCCACTTCTTCCAAAATGCTATCCGTAAAGGGTATTGGGAAGGGATCCTTGATAGTTACAGCATTTAGGCATCTGAAGTCTACGCATATGCGTATCTGGTTTGCTTCCTTCTTTAGGAATATAACTATGGGTGATACCCACTCACTGGTTTGTACCCGAAATATTATTTGTGCCTCGAGCATCTTTTCAATTTCTTCCTGTACTTTCCCCACATAATTCTTGTTCATTCTATATGGGCGTTTCTTGACAAGTCTTTCCCTTGGTACTAATGTGATGCAGGAGCATTCTGGGTGTAAGAGCAATCTTGCATCACCCAAAAATATTTATGTTTTTATATTCAATAAGGGTTATTTTGTGCAGAGCTACTATTTATGGAAAGTTACTATTTTTGGTAATTTTCGTATGTGCTCAGAATGATCTGATTTCGTTCTTGGAGGTTCATTTTGGTCATATAAGTCTGCCAGTAAAGTTTCATTGCCAGATCAAGTGTATATTGGAAGATATTGAAGATTTTCGGTATTGGCAGCAGGGTACAGAAACTTTGAACTCAATTTTGAAAGCTTTAGAGGCCCCGGATGAGGTCAAAAATTTGGGTGATGGGCGCTTGCGCGGGTCAAACCTGTAGAGCGCTTCGTGGCGTTTCCGAAATGGGGTTATAATAGCCGATCGGGCCAACTGGTGATGACTTATGGTCTTCGGAAGTTGGGCCACCTGAAATGGCGAAAAATAATTTTCTTCAAAATTTCTGTTCGGGTTTCAAAGGTTATCTTGAGCCGACTATGATGTAATGAAATGTAAAATAAAATAATTCTAAGTTTGGTCGGCCTTATTGGCTGAAATTCTGGAACCTTCCCAGGCGGTGGAAAATTGCCTATATAAGGAAGGCTATATTATTATCTTAGGTAGTTCAGAATAGTTCTGGGTAATAGATCTGGGTATTGATTCGAGGCTTTGTCCTACAAAATATTGTAAGGGAATGCCCATGTGGCTTTGCATATTGTAATTCTAAAAGTTTGTAATTCCACATTTGTGGAGATAATAAGAAGCCAATTTTCTGTTCTTGCATATTGTTGTGGTTTCTCTGTTTCTGTTATGTGTTTGTGGTATTAAGGGGAGCACCCTTCATCAAGTGGTATCAGAGCAGGAGTTCTTGAGTGTGTAAACAGATCGCCGACTGTGAGACAGTTTGCACCAGGACCGTGGCTAGGGTTTCAGCGCGCATCGCGAAAATGCCTCCACGAAGGGAACGTGGCGGAAGAGTTGGTGTTGTAACACCTGAGGTTAGAGAGCTGCAGAGACAAGTGCGAGCATTGCAAGAAGAGATTCGCAGAGGAATGAATCTTAATGTCAGAGACGAAAGCGAGGATGAAGCTGAAGAAGAATATCAAGAAGGAGAAGTTGAAATTGTGAACCAGGAGGAAGAAAGACTTTTTCGGGCGATTTCCAAGATTGGGAAAAGACCTAAGATTGAGGTTCCTACATTTTCTGGAAATCTTAACCCAGAGGAATTGATCGACTGAATCAACGAATGTGAGGAATATTTTGAGTATGAAGATGTTGAAGATCCTGATAGGGTCAAATTTGCGAAGGTCAGACTGAAAGGTCATGCAAAAATCTGGTGGCAAGAAATTCAGTTGGAGCGAAATAGAAGAGGGAAAGATAAAATCACAAGATGGGATCGGATGGTGGATAAATTGAAGCGACAGTTCATTCCTGTTGATTATGAGCTTGACCTACTGAAGAAAATGCAGAGTTTGAAGCAAGCAGGAAGATCTGTTCAGGAGTATACAGAGGAGTTCTATCGACTTCTCATCAGAACAGGCCATGCAGAAGCTGATAAGGAGAAAGTTGCCCGATACCTTAATGGGTTAAGGCCAAGCATTCAGGAGGAGCTGAATCTGGTTCGAATAAACAGTATTGAAGAGGCATAACAGTTTGCCCTAAAAGTAGAGGAAAAGCTGAACAAGAAGTTTGAGAGCAAACAAAACGGAAGAGGTCGCGGTGGACGATCTGGTGGGCGGTCATATGGTGGCCGAAATGAAGATCCAAAAAAGAAAGATGAGGCCAGTAGCAGTCAGAATCAGCGAGGAAATAATTCCAATTGCTTCCAGGATCAGAATAATAGAGATCAGAGAGGAAGAGGAAGAGGACAAGGATTTGGAAGAGGTGGCTTCCGTGGAACATGTTTTCACTGTGGAGAAGAAGGTCATAGGGCATTTGAATGTCCTCAGCACCAAGGCAGAACAGACAGGAGAAATGAAGGCCAGGCCAGAGTTGCACATGTAGATGAAGATGCCAGATCATCAAATTCTGAAGATGCTGAAAGAGGAGAAACGTTGATTAATAGAAGAGTCCTGTTGAGTGGTGAGAGAATAAACCTGAGCAAAGGAGGAGCCTGTTTCGCACCAGGTGCAAGTGTGAAGGTAAATGTTGTGATGTGATTATTGATAGTGGAAGCACTGACAATTTGGTGTCAGAAGAGATGGTGACAAAGTTGAAGCTCAAGAGACAGAAACACCCACATCCATATCGGATTGCCTGGGTGCAGGATGACCACAAGGTCATGGTCAGTGAACAGTGCTTGGTAAAGTTCAAGATCGGCGGGTACCAAGATGAGGTACTATGTGATATCATCTCTATGGATGCATGTCATATGTTGTTGGGTAGACCGTGGCAGTTTGACAGATGTGCTGTACATGATGGTCATGCGAATACCTATTCTCTGACAAAGGATGGAGTGCGACATAAGCTAAAACCATTGAAGGAGACTGAAGAAAAGGTATGTGGTAATGCAAGGATAACTTTTGTTGATGGAAGAAATTTCCTAGATGGTATGAGGCATGAGCGTGTATGTTTTGCTTTAATTCCAAAAGCTAGTAAAGAGGAAGTAGAAGATGTTCCTATAGAAGTTGCAGATTTGTTGAATGAGTTTCAGGATATTGTATCCGATAACGTGCCTGATGGATTACCACCAGTCAGGAAGATTAGTCATCAGATGGACTTGATCCCAGGAGCGAGTTTGCCGAATAAGGCAGCACACAGAATGACACCTGCAGAAAGTGAGGAGTTGAACAGACAAGTACATGAGTTGTTACAGAAAGGATTGATCCGTGAGAGTCTGAGTCCCTGTGCTGTACCAGCGGTATTAGCACCAAAGAAGAATGGAGAATGGAGGATGTGTACAGATTCTAGGGCAATAAACAAGATCACAATCAAGTACAGGTTTCCATTGCCACGAATGGATAATATTATGGACTGTTTGAGTGGAGCTGTGTATTTTTCAAAGATAGATCTAAAAAGTGGATATCATCAGATTCGGATTAGAGAAGGAGATGAATGGAAGACTGCCTTCAAGACAAAGGAAGGACTGTATGAGTGGTTAGTCATGCCTTTTGGGCTAACCAATGCACCGAGCACTTTCATGCGGCTCATGAACGAGGTTCTGAAAGAATTTCTGGGTAAGTTTGTCATTGTTTACCTAGATGATATTTTGATCTTTAGTAAGACATTGGATGAGCATATGATGCATATTCGTATGGTATTTGAGAAGTTGAGAGAAGAGAAATTGTTGATTAATTTGAAGAAGTGCAGTTTTGTGAAGAAAGAGTTAGTGTATTTGGGATTTGTAGTTTCAGCAGAAGGTCTAAAAATGGACCCAGAGAAGGTACAGGCTATCCTTGAATGGCCTACTCCAAGGAGTGCTACTGAGGTAAGATCTTTTCATGGTCTAGCTAGCTTTTACAGAAAGTTTATCAAAAATTTTAGTAGTATTTGTGGACCCTTGACTGAAACAATGAGAGGGGATAGAAAAGAGTTTAAGTGGACTAAAGGAGCAGAAAAGAGTTTTCAATTATTGAAACAAAAAGTTACAGAACAACCTGTTTTAGCACTTCCAGATTTCAATAAGGTGTTTCAAGTAGATTGTGATGCTAGTGGTACTGCAATAGGAGCTGTTATGAGCCAAGAAGGTAAACCTGTTGCTTATTTCAGTGAGAAGTTAAATGATGCCAAGAGGAAATATTCTGTTTATGATCAGGAATTTTATGCTATAGTTCAGGCATTAAAGAAGTGGAGACATTATCTGCTTCTTAATGAGTTTGTTTTGTATACTGATCATCAAGCTTTGCAATATTTGAATAGTCAAGGAAAATTGAATCAAAGGCATTTGAAATGGGTTGAGTTTTTGCAGAGTTATACATTTGTTTTGAAACACAGGAGTGAAAATCTAATAGGGTTGCAGATGCTCTTAGCAAAAGGCAACTATTGCTGACAGAAATGCAGATTGAAGTGATTGGGTTCAAGGAACTCAAGAATTTGTATCCAGAGGATCCTGATTTTGGTGAAGCTTGGAAAGCTTGTACAGAACCTGTTACTCTAGACAGGACGAAATGGTTGGATTTCATCATCCAGGATGATATGCTATTCAGAGGGAGTCAGTTGTGCATTCCACGAAGTTCTATGAGGGAGAATCTCATCAAGGAGAAGTATAGTGGAGGATTGGCTGGACATTTTGGTCATGATAAAACCCTTGCTTTGGTTGGTGAGAATTATTATTGGCCACAGTTGCAGCAAGATGTGAAGAAGTTTGTACAGAGTTGCAGAGTATGTCAGATGGCGAAAGGAGTGAAGCAGAATACAGGATTGTATCAGCCATTACCTGTACCAGAGAAGCCTTGGGAGGATATCAGCATGGACTTTGTTCTTGGTCTACCGAGGACTCAGCGGGGGCATGATTCAATTTTTGTGGTGGTTGACAGATTTTCAAAGATGGCACATTTCATTCCCTGCAAGAAGACTAATGATGCTGTTCATGTAGCAGAATTGTTTTTCAGAGAAGTAGTGAGACTTCATGGTTTGCCAAAGACCATAGTTTCAGATCGGGACACTAAGTTTGTTGGATATTTCTGGCGTACATTGTGGAAGAAGTTGAAGACAGATTTGAAGTTCAGTTCATCACATCATCCACAGACTGATGGACAGACAGAGGTGGCGAATAGGAGTTTGGAAAATTTGCTGAGATGTTTGGTTGGAGATAAGCCAACGGGATGGGATTTGATTTTACCATAGGCAGAATTTGCATACAATAATTCTATCAACAGGAGCACTGGTAAATCACCATTCCAGATTGTATATGGAAGTAGTCCAAGAAATGCATCTGAATTGAGGAAGATAGATAAAGGAGAAATAAGTAGTGCTGAAGCTGAGGATTTTACAGAACACTTGAAGAACATCTATGGGGAGGTGAGGAAGCATATTACCAAGATGAACGCACAGTATAAGGCTAAGGCAGATGAGAAAAGGAGGTATAAGGAATTTCAGGTTGGTGATGAAGTCATGGTTCATTTGCGGAAGGAGCGGTTTCCAGTTGGTACATATAACAAGCTGAAAATGAAGAAGTTTGGACCATGCAGGATATTGAAGAAACATGATTCAGGAAACGCATATGAGGTAGAATTGCCTACTGAGCTAAATATTTCACCAGTGTTTAACATTTCAGATCTGACAGAGTATCATGAGGGAGGTGTTGAAGATGAGATCACAGCAGCACAGTGGAGTATTCCAGCAACTAGTTCAGACACTAAGGAGATTGAAGATATACTGGATAGTCGTGTTGGCAGAAGCACAAGGAATAGGACATATGAAGAATATCTGGTCAAGTGGAAAGGACGACCTGTTGAAGATTCATCATGGCTAACAAAGGAGGAGGTTAACCGTCTTGGTTTTCCTCTGCACACCTGAGTCGTGACAGGGTCACTTCTCAAATTACCCCGGGTGTCTGATGCAGAGCATCCTGGGTGTAAGAGCAATCTTGCATCACCCAAAAATATTTATGTTTTTATATTCAATAAGGGTTATTTTGTGCAGAGCTGCTATTTATGGAAAGTTACTATTTTTGGTAATTTTCGTATGTGCTCAGAATGATCTGATTTTGTTCTTGGAGGTTCATTTTGGTCATATAAGTCTGCCAGTAAAGTTTCATTGCCAGATCAAGTGTATATTGGAAGATATTGAAGATTTTCGGTATTGGCAGCAGGGTACAGAAACTTTGAACTCAGTTTTGAAGGCTTTAGAGGCCCCGGATGAGGTCAAAAATTTGGGTGACGGGCGCTTGCGCGGGTCAAGCCTGTAGAGCGCTTCGTGGCGTTTCCGAAATGGGGTTATAATAGCCGATCGGGCCAACTGGTGATGACTTATGGTCTTCGGAAGTTGGGCCACCTGAAATGGCGAAAAATAATTTTCTTCAAAATTTCTGTTCGGGTTTCAAAGGTTATCTTGAGCCGACTATGATGTAATGAAATGTAAAATAAAATAATTCTAAGTTTGGTCGGCCTTATTGGCTGAAATTCTGGAACCTTCCCAGGCGGTGGAAAATTGCCTATATAAGGAAGGCTGTATTATTGTCTTAGGCAGTTCAGAATAGTTCTGGGTAGTAGATCTGGGTATTGATTCGAGGCTTTGTCCTACAGAATATTGTAAGGGAATGCCCATGTGGCTTTGCATATTGTAATTCTAAAAGTTTGTAATTCCACATTTGTGGAGATAATAAGAAGCCAATTTTATGTTCTTGCATATTGTTGTGGTTTCTCTGTTTCTGTTATGTGTTTGTGGTATTAAGGGGAGCACCCTTCATCATAATGGTATGTGGTGTACGCATAATTCTGGTGGTATCCCCTTTAAATCTTTATAAGTCCATGCGAATACATCCTTATACTCCAAGAATATTTTGAATGTAGTGGTTTTCAATATAGGGTCCCAGTCATCTCCTACTAGGATCATTTTTGGATCTTCCTCCTTTCCCAAGTCCATCTCCTTCAGATTTGGTTCCTCGTACTTTATAATTTTCTCGCCAAATTGGTGTGCCGGTATTCTATCCATGTCTGCCATGCCTTCATTGTACTCCTTGTATTCTTGTGGATAAGTTTCATTTTCCTCTATTTCTAAGATTTCCAGCACATTACACTCAGGGCAGAAGATCTCATAATCCTCCATCTGCCAATGGAACAACCCATTTAGGGAGCTAGTTTCATCCTCTGAACAGTCTCCAAGTTGCAGAACCCCTTCCTCATCCGGTTCCATCTCGGCATCTCTATTATTCTCTTCATTGTCTGATTCTGAATCAGATGCTACTTCTTGGCTTACGGCCTGATTCTTCAGGTCAATGATATACTTTTTCCCTTCTTTCGCGATGGAGATAATATTTTTCTTCCAATTGTGGTCCGCTTTTGCCAGTATGAGCCACCCTCTTCCGAGTAGTGCATCATAACCATTTTTCTCCAATGGTATCACCATGAAGTCCAAAAGGAATTGTTGCGTCCCAATGACTACTTTTTGTCCCATCAAGGTTCCCAGAGGTTTTATTCCATGTTGGTCTGCTCCTACCAAGTGGAATTTTGGTGGCCAGAGAGTTGGCTTGCCCAATGTCTTGCAAGTTTCCTCTGGCAAGACATTCACGGCTGACCCTCCATCTATGATTGTGTTGGTAAGCTTGTACCCTAGAATCTCCATTTCAACCACGACTGGCATTCTCCCGACCCCTACTGATAACAATGTTGGTTCCGTGGGCTCCTTCATTTGTTCCCCGACCTCCCTGTCTTTCTCTTCTCCAAGCCTTACTTTCTTCCCCATGTCGTTGTCCATTTGTGTGATGGCTACTCTAAGCTGTGGCATAGTTTGCAATAGATCGGCCACCCGGATTGGGATTGTGGCTTGTAGCATTTGTTCCATGATGTTTGCTTCCGATACCGAACGTTCTATTCTTGTGGTCTTATTCTTCTTTTGTTCTTCTCTCATTGCCTGCTCCACCACCTCTTGTGCTTCTTTCAACCTCTCTTTTTCCATACATGGTTCTGGGTATGTTAGCTTTCTTACATGAGATTTGGTAATGGCCATGACAGGCTGTGGTTGTGCCACATCCAACATGTTGACCGACTTTTGTCTCGGGCAATTGGTATCCTCATGGTTGCCTGGCCCTCACCATTTGCAAAGAAGGCCTCCCTGTCCGCCTCCACTTTGGCAACTACGCGCAAAATGTCCCCACTCGTTGCATCTCCTACACTGTATCATGGGCCTTCCTTTGGCATCATATTGAATGCGGCTACAAGGGATGTTATTGTTGCTGTTATTGTTGCTTCCTCGACAGTTATCCCTATACCCTCCTGGTGAAGCCTCCATGTTTATGTTTTTGGATGGTGTAGTCGATGGTGTTGCCTGCTCTTGAGTATAGAGTACCTGGGCACTTCTTGCTTTAAGGTTGTACGGGCATTCGTTGATGGAGTGCCCTAGTACTTGGCATATATCGCAGAATGACTTCTTGGGGTAGTTGTTCTTAGTGTGTCCTTCCAATCTGCATTCCGTACACCATATTTCTTTCCCTTCCCTTGCTTCTTCCTTCCCCATCTTCATTTCCTTCATCATTCTTGCCATATCCTTTCTCAATGCTTGTATTGTTCGGGCCTCTTCGCTGCTTTCATCGCTGCTCTCATCATCGCTGATGCGCCTCTTCCCTTTGGATGTTTTGTTTTCACTTTCGATGTCCATAGCCCTATCGTAGGCTTCCTTTAGGCTCGATGGTGGGACTACTTTCACCTGTTTCCGAAGGAATGAATTGAGGCCCTCAATAAACCATCTTTTCTTTAGCCCATCGGCTGGTTCCTTGTCCATTTTTCCCATTAATTCCTTCAGTCACCAGTAGAACACCCTTACAGTCTCATGCTTCCCTTGCTTTGTGTTGTAGGTTTCAGCCATCACCTCATCATTGTCCCGGAGGAGTCGGAATTCTTCTTCAAATGCTTTCTTCAGATCTTTCCATGTGGTTCTTGCACTCGATGGTAGATCTGTGTACTAGTTGATAGCAATCCCCCGTAGGGTGGTTGGGAATACTTTTAACCAGACATCTTCATCCGCTATGTCATTGGCTTCCCATATCGTGACACAAGTTCTATACTGCCTGCCAGGATCATCTGCTCCATCTCCGAAGAATCTTGGGAGTTTCTGTTTATCTGGATTGTGTGCCATTTTGTTAATGCTCCCACCGGTCAGTATGGGTGGTTTGCCAACTGTGTGTCCCTGGTTGTCCTTTGCTCCTCTGGCCACGCCAATGTCTCCCTCCGAGATAGTTAGGCCCCTGAAGTTGTGTAACAAATCACCAACCTCACCGTCAACCTTCTCCTCCTCGTCACTGGACGAGTTGAAGTATTTAATTAGCAATGGGTTTTGCTCTGCAATGTCACTTGGAGATTCAATCTCCTCATCCCAAGGACTTCTATATATTCTGTTCCACCTTTGTGTAGAGTCCTCGTGTGGGTCGTCCAATCTTTGTGGTGTAACAAATTTCTGCGAACCGCTTACTGCCTGTTGTAGCCACAACCGTCTTTCCAACTGCTCTTGTATACGCAGTGACCTTCTTACTGAGTTCTCTGGGTTAGCCTGTTCTTCCTCCCGCGTCTGTCTTCTCCTATCTTTATTAAGGAGGTTTGGCATTAATTAATTGCTTTGTGGGGGGTACGGCGTCTGGATGTATCTCGGGGTTCTTCCTCCCTCCGATTCCTTTCTTCGTACTGTTGCAGAACTTGTTGTCGTCATTGCTCCCTCCTAACACTTTCTCACTCCTCTTCTAGTTTCACCAATTCTCAAGCCAACAGCCTTGGGATACTTCCCAGGAGGTCGTACACTGCGGAGTTGACACTGAGTTCGGCCCGTACTCTACTAGGCGAGATGTCACCCCATTGTTCCACCTCTCATTCCACGTACTTGTCTACCGCCACTTCCCAAGACTGAATCAAATCTTGTGTGACTTGGTCTTCCCTTGTTACTTCGTTATCCTCGGGATTGCTATCAGTTACTAGGGTTGACTGTACGAATTCGTGGCCCATTATGCTTCCATCTTGCTGCTCGTACTAGTCACCGTACTAGCCTTGTACTAGTCACCGTACTAGCCTTGCACTAGTCACGTACTAGCAGAGATGCCAACCGTACTAGTACCAGTTCCGTACTCTGACCAAACTATTAGTCACCGTACCAGTCTTGTACTGTACCAATCACATACCAGCCTGAAGCTATGCCACGTACTGTACCAGTCACGTACTAGCCAAGGTACTAACCCCTTACCAATCAGACCTCCAGGTTTGTATTCGGCAATGGCGCCAAAATGTAGAATGGCAATACAGACAGAAAGCTATAGAACAGTACTTAACAACAGTGGTACCAACAACATATTAAACATTCATAATAGAGTAACGTAACACCAATCCACCATACCAGTATACCAAGTACCAGAATGGCGAGGAAATGCTTTCTTTTATTGATACCAAAAAACCACACTTTACATGAAAGACCAAAGTGCTTATAAGGTAGTCGGTTGGTTGGGACAACCAACGGACGCACCTCCTCGCTCCTAACTACCCTCCCGATAAGTTATAACTAAAAGTAATACATCATTACTTTATTCATACTACAACTACTGGAACTATCCAAGCCTAGTGGGCTACTGTGATCCCCGTGTCCCTCTGTCACTTCGACACTCTTGGCGGTAGCGGTATCCTGAGCCTCCCTCCGTGCGGCTTCCTCTTCTTCCTTCCTCCGGGCTTCTCTTGCTTCCGTCTGTGGGGTTAAGGTTAAGGACCCGAACAAGCTCCTTGTTTCCTCTAGGCGGTCCTCGTCACTTCTTCCGGCCTCTCGGTCAGATTCCTCCAGACCCTCGCCTTCACTTACTCCCTTCGGTACTCCTTCGGTGCGTCTTCGGAATCTCTCCCTTCGCTCGGCTTGCTGCTGTGTGAGTACAACAATTCTGGCGGCTTGTTCTTCTTCGAGTTCCTTCTTTAAATTTCTATTTTTATTCAATTGATTAGGCATAAATTCTATTCAATCATCAATTGATATTATCTTCCAATGGTATTCCCATCCGTCCACTCATTCCGTCACTTGCCAGATTCGTTTAGCAACGGCGCCAGATGTTTGTCTGCTGGGGTAAACTTAGTATTGCACAGACATAGTACAGGAAATATAATAAACACAGAATATATCAGAGAATAATAAATACTTTCATTAATCATTCCAGACTGGCAAGTACATTTACATTATAATCATTGTACAATAATATCTCTCGTGTCCATCCTCCGAGAGGGTATATAAACTACCCGAAGGGCCACGACCGAAACATTGTGACATAACTGTCTAACCTCTCGGTCACTAATGACCAAGGCTAACATAATACTTTATTAATATATTAACCCATGCACACAATTATCCCGACAACAAGAAGATGTATAAGAATTTCATTTCAATTGAAACTTTAGCAAATTAGTAAAATAGAAAAACTGCAAATACTAAATACCATAGTTCCACTAAGTTTCTTGATGGGGGGACACAAGGATGCGGGAACAAATTTTAGAGAGAGGGGGATCAAAGGCCTAAATTTGGGGACGACAAGGAGACAACGGGGGGACATCAATGTAGCAGTGGTGGATGGGGTGGTGTTGATATACAAATTGATGTGAATTGCAATCTTCAAGGCAAAATCTGCAATATAACATCCCTGCAAGTGCCCAATGAAAGGAAATCTAATTTTTTGAAGTTAAAGGTTGCAATTTTATATGTAATGGCATGTGCCATATAGAAAGCGACTTGGGGGCATCCTCAACGGAGGTGGCAAAGGTGGTGGTTCTATGGGGAGACATTTCCCCCAAGTCCCCAAGTCTCGGAAACGTTCCCCTATAGGGTATGTGGGCTTTCTTGGGGGGATACATCCCCGTGGAACACTTCTAAATGCTAAGATTTGAATTGCAGGTTTTGAATATGACTGTTGACTGACTGATATTTTATGGATAGTGATACTGTCATTCACCACTGATTATATGAAACCCTTTTACATTGAAATTAATCATATATGAAAATAGATTTGGATAATGAATTGTTGGACAAATATGACAGTAGCACCACATGAATTGCAAACATGGAAACACCAACATAGAAACCCCAATTCTGGTTTTTATTTAGGGTAGCCAGTATTATCAGCAATAATGTATGCAATAGCAGCTACAAACCCTCATAAATTGCTCATATTAGGTTTGCAAATGATCTGAAAATGTCCTTCAATCAGCCAAACATATATGTATTTAAAAAAATACACTTTTTAAACGTCTAGGGATAGGAGACTTGTAGAAGTCCCCGAGATGTGCAGGGAACTCCTGGTCATCCTTGAGACGACTTGAGGATTCCTAGCTGCCCCCAAATGTTCCAGTGGTAGTGGCGAGGGGACGCCCCCTCCCCATCTTGAAAACACAGGGCTCGGGGGGAATGCATCCCCATGTTTCATTGCTATCAAGTGACTTATTTTTGGAAGAAGCTTTAAACCACTTACAATGTTGCAATCAAATAGAGGAAATATGGCAATCCCTATCACATTTGTGCTATTCCCCCAATTGATGCTACCAGAATACAATTGATACAGCTGGTTTTTATGTTGACACTCTTAAGTATTATGTATGACAAAAATATATATCACCTTGTAGAAATATGAGCAATAATATGTATAAAACACTGATGAATCTTCTTGATATTGTGAGCATAATGATAGGGCAATGCCACAAAAAAAAACTGATATGAAAGCCTTCCTCCTATATATTAAAATCTAGAAACAAACACACCGCATTGAATTACTACTGAAATCCTCACCAAACAAAAAATTGCACAACTGAGACATTGACAAAACTGCAAATCACCATATTTTGGAAATCTGGCATCTCTACAATCAGCACTAATGTAATTCCTGGATGGAATTACCTCAACTGACAAGAGCATTTTCATCCTCAGCCTACTTGGAAACCAGAGGGTTTTTGTCCTCCAATCACCTACACACCAAGGGTTTTCATCCTCAGAAGAAAATAGATGAACACTAGGTCCAAACTAGTATAGAAATCAATTTGCCTAGCTCCTTTTTATAATCATCTTTTTAATAACTTTATCTCCCTTTTGAAAGTGTCTAGAAATATCTTCTTTTTTAATATAATATCATATTGACTGTCATTTCTAGACAGGCTTTTTAGTTTTTCAAGTGGCCCACTTTTCTAATGACACTTTTTTTTATTACTATCGGGGCAACTTATAATAATAAAACAGAAGAAGTCAATTTGCAATGTTATAACATTAATTTGTTTGGACAAATTAAGCTATTACTAAGTATTCAGAAAAGGGAACATAACATTTCAAATTGTTTTTTTACATGTTCTATTATTCCAAATAGAAAATTTAAAACATGTCATCCCATTTTTCTTGTTTGATTCTAATGTTCCCTTTTGATGCTTTTCATGAGACATTTGATACTAGATTCAGCATGACCATTTCCTTATGGATAATAAGTAAATGAATGTGTTAAAACAACCTTATCGTTGGAAAACATGTTAGAAAGGTCATCAGATCTATAACAATTGTATTATTAACAACTATCCTCATGGGCACCCAGCAACATGTAAATCATATTGGTCAATTATATGTGTAGTATGTTGGGTGTGACAGGGTGACTAGAATTGTGGTACTTGTTCTATCAGCACATACATTTGTACGTAACATTTAAAAGTTAACATTATATGCTGTACTTTTTTACTTTATGGGAAGATATTTATAGCTCTTTGAAATATCTTTGAAACTCTAGGTTTATTCCATGAATAGCTCTAAAATGACCACAATCTTTTGGGGCAGCTTGCTCCTCTCTTAAGATGCCAAATACACACAAATACTGGCCAAAGAGTAACAAAGACATTCTTCTTTTCTAGCTAGTGGTTATTAACAGCAAATATAATTTTGAAAATGGAAGTATCTTACAATGTATTGACATTGTCCACAATCACTAAATCATTGAACAATCTTTATGACATAGTTTAATCGTGCTCACTATATCTGATTTATTTTATGTGCTTAAAGGATTTTAAAGCTGTATTTAAATCGTTTCTTGATCTTCTATTGTGCTTCTCTTAATCCATTTGTCCTTTGTAGGCTACAAAATCTACAATAAGCATCATATATTTTCTAAAGCAACTGGTCAATTAAATTTTGGGTTGAGATGCTGTGTCCCTTCCATACCACATTTAAATTATTCATGGTAATTTTAGTACATTACTCAAATAAATGGAGAATTTACAATTGTAATGTTTCCTTTCCATTCACAGATTAGGATATTAGCAGCTGCAATGTATTCTACTATTCTTTGGCGTCTTACTAATATATGTTGTTCTATTAACCTGAGTTTCAGGTCATATTGACTCTAATGGTACTAATATGGGGGCTTCGTCTAGCATTGTTTCTACTTCTACGGTATGTTATTAGATGTGACTCTTTAGAAAGTATGACTTTCAAAGGAATTTTTTAAAAGAAAAATGGAAAGGTCAAATGTTATTACAATCGATACTAACCAACCAGAATTATGGCAGGCACAAAAGACTCGATACAAAACGATTGTAGATAATGACACAAAAAATGACATTTTATAAATAAATTATTGTGTGCAAGTAATTATTAAATGGAGACATAAGCATTTCACAAATCATGCAATGTGCACCCTTTTTGAAAACCAAATTTAAAAAGAAAAACAAATTCTCAAAAAACAATTAGAATTTTTTTAATTTTTTAATTTTTGCTTTTTGAACCTTAATGGGCCTTTTTTTTGGATTTTCTGGGAAAATTAAAGCTAAAAACCAGAAATTTTTATGATATAGAGAAAAAAATTGAAAACGAAGTAACAAGAAACTAGTGTTCTTGCATGCATATCGATGAATTTCAACAAATTGGCATTAATCCCAATGCAAGTATCTTGCTACCATTTTTTTTTCTTTTTTTCAACTTCTCACATTTTTAAAAATTGTTAGTTGATCTTCTGTTTTGAACATGATGGTGAGACCAGATTGAAACCAATGTTTACCAAAAATTCTCAAGGCTGGATTCTTGAAGATTTGGCTAGGAACTTAGCAGATCTAGAGCTTTGATACCAAGTTGAAGTTGATGCTTTGATCCCAAAATCCCATGAATCATCTGCAAGCACATCACCTATCACAAAATGGAGATCAAGCGTGAATAATTTCCCCAACCTCAGAATTCTATATTGATGCACAAAATGATATGTTATAAATGAACAAATGACTCCTTATGAAAAGGATGAACAAAACCCTAGGCTAAACCCTAAAGAAAGATTAAATTAGCAAGTGCCAAGTGTCACAATCATAATGAATGAGACAACTTAAGCTATTATTAGCCTAATTAATATAAGGAAAAAGTACCTAAGTTTAGCTTAAGTGAATAAAATGATTAAAGGATTTAATTAATTAAATAATTAGATAATATCCTAATTACTCCAACAATTCCTATAGGCAAATCTCTCATGTTCCTAAGTGAACTTAGGGGAAGTTTGATCCAATGTGCATCACAACCTCTTAGAAATGAATAATCTAGTCATCTGAGGTTTTCAAGCATAATAGTTGTTGTTTGGTGTGAGATGCTCAATAGAAGTAGTGTCCGCCATGTGATTGAATTTTGTGTTTGCAAAACATACTAATATGCTGGACATGAATGTTTTATGATTCTTTGATCTGTTTTAAGAATAAGATTGATCTTCCCCGTAGCAAGAAAAAGAAAAAACTTTTGCAAATTTTACAACTCTAAAGAAAAATATAAAGATTTCACGTCAGAGTGAATCTCTATATAGCTAGTGAAAAATGTGCAAAATCCAATTTGAATATTGTGTAGATTGCAAAACTAAATTTTTAACTTTGCAACAATCATTAGAAAAGGAGATCCAAGCAAAGAGTTATGCACCCAAAAAGAAGATTTGATTTCAATAGGTCATAAACACACCAATAGAAAAATCTAGCAAAAATACCAACAGAAATCAAAAGTGCTCGGAACTAGCTTTTTAATGATTGTTCGTTTTCGAATATCTGATGCTATATGCCCAATTAAGCCAAAAAGAAAAAAAAAGCTTCTTTATGGCATTAAATAAGGGCACGGTGATTGGTGGGTGGTGATTGGGTGATTGAACAACAACGACTGGGTGATTGAACAACAACAACTGGGTGATTGAATGTTAGCAATAAGGTGATTGAACAATGATGAGTGGGCAGAACATTGCATGACTAGTGGTAGCAAGGGGGTTGAATGCAGTGGTGGCTGGTTTGGTGGTGCATGAGAAATGCAATTCCAAGTAGCTACAATGGGGTTTAAGCCCCTTAGGGATGAGCTTGACCAAGAGTTGTGCAAACAATATAACCATGGGCTAAGTCCCCTCTAAGTGCCTTTATATGGACCCCAGTTTCAAATGTGATTGGGGCTATAAACAAACCTTAAAATAATCTCACGATCTGTGACATAGCGCTGATAGGTGCTAGTGTAGAATTTTATACAATTCAGCCTTTTTAATTTTATTTTCGTTGCCATTTCTTTGCAATAGTTGGAATTGTGCACAAAGCTGGAAAATTGATGCAGGGAGCTTCCTTTTTGTGCAAGACTAGTATGGCACTATACGGATGTACAAATGTTTTTGCATGAAACCTAAAGCCACCAAAAGTTGCCCAAATTTTTTTCAGACTCTAATTTTAGTGTTTGGATAGGTGATTTTAGGGTTTTTGGACATTCTTGATACAACAATGAGGTGTGTTTTTCTCCAAAGGACTTCTTAATGCTCTAAAGAAAAAAAACTGTCAAGTTTGGATAAGGGGTTTGCTGATTTTGAGCTCTAATACCATGTTGGAGCAATTGTGGATCCACAAGTATAACAATCTCTCAAAAAAAGCCAAAAAGCCTTCCACAATTGAGAGCTGCAATGAGAAATGTTGTACTGCCTGAAAGAAAAGTAATTACAGCAGTAATGAAATGAAAAGAAATAACCTTGCTATATTAGCAAGGAAAAAAACCCTAATGTATACAAGATTATGCCAAGCATTTAAATCCTATGAAATGAGACAAAAAGAAAAAAACAACCTAAGTAAGCTGAAGACTAAGGTATGAGTAGGTCTTACTAACCAGTTAGATAAAGTATTGCGTTCACACCAACAAACACAACAGGAACATCTTATTGTATCCTTTTCTTCCTTTCTTCATCATAAGATCTTCCAAATTCAAGCATTATACAAAATTCAAATGCACACCTCTCATGTTCTACAAGTTCGTTGCATATGCAACAATGTGATATGCAAAATATGAAATTGAATCTCGATCACAATATGATATGCCTATTTTATAGGTATCCTAGGGGTGGGTTTAGATCGCAACCTTCCGCCTTATAGTCAATTGGTTATTTAATATTTACTTTATAATCACCCCTTAATAATTTTACCAAGCCATATAATCACATAATAAGGATAAACCTTATAATAATAGGGCCTTATACATATTGTAGGAACACTTAAATACAGATCCCTAATAAATATCATGCTTTAACATGAATTAATACACACAATCCTTTTTAAAGTCTTCGTTCTGCAATGTTCTTATTTAAATAAATTCACCATAAAACAAGAGGATGCACTTCACTTAACTATGTGCAGAATCACAGATATGAGTGTTATTAGTTTTCTATTTAAACTTTAGATTTGTATCTTCATCCTCCTTGACAATGTACTAAGATGTATAGATGTGCACTAGTCAATATCTTTAGATTTACTTTAAAAAAAAATCAAAGAATTTGAGAACAGATTGTTACGGATGTTTGCTGTGGTGTTGATGCCCATATTTTATTTTTTTATCTTCTCATAGCATTCTGAATCCTCTGTTTGGCATGTCCATTTAGCTGCTTCCCTTTGTTAAAGTTTGTTTTTCAATTTTTTCTTTTTAGTATATTGCAATGGGGTGAGGATCGACGATTGGATAATATGCGCACTGATTTGAAGAAGTTAGCTGTATTCTGGAGCTTGCAGGTGTTTCTCAGCATATGTCTGTGCTTTATAATTTTCTGTAGCAGTATTGTCCATTTCATTTTTCTGAAAACAATTTTTTCATCAAAGAATACGTAACATGAGCATATCTTTTGTAATAGGCAATATGGGTTTGGACTGTAAGCTTGCCAGTCACGTTGGCCAATGCAAGCAATCAAAACCCAAGAATACAGTCCCAGGATATAATAGGGTGGATCATGTACCTTGCTGGTTTACTAATTGAGGCAATATCAGATCAGCAGAAACTCCAATTCAAACAGGAGCCATCAAATAAGGGAAGGTGGTGTGACATTGGCTTGTGGAAATGGTCTCGCCATCCAAATTACTTTGGCGAGGTTGGTTAGTAAATAACTATCAAAAAAGATATAGTTTCTATTGTATGGTTTCATGGTCTCGTAATTCCCTTTCTATGCACTTTTTCAGATATTATTATGGTGGGGAGTATTTGTAGCTTCATTGGCTGTACTTGGGAGCTCGAGGTGGATAGCAATTATTGGCCCAATTTTCATCACACTTCTGCTACTCTTTCTGAGTGGCATACCATTGCTTGAGGTAACTTTTTGAATACTTTAAATGGTCAGCATCTTTGCAAGTTGGATAAGACAATTTTCTCAGAGAAATATTTAAATGAAAATATTTCACATGATTGCATTTTTTGTGTTTCTATTATGGTGATTTCAGTATTCAGCAGATAAGAAATTTGGTGGCATTGCTGAGTACCGAGATTACAAAAGGATAACCAGGTAATTTTCTACAAGTTCTTGTACTAACAGCCTCTTTCAACCTTTCCTATATGAATTTATATATCTGTTTACCAGAGGATCCTTGTCAGCATTTCATGGATAGTTATAATTAAATTTGACTAGTTGGTTGTATACTAGGAATAAATTCATTACCATAATTATGTTTTGTGTATCAAACCATGTTTATTTTACTTAGTCGCTGTAAGTGTTTTTCCAGTCTTTCTTCAGCACATAAAATTGTGGAATGTAGTAAATCATGCTTTGGTTTCTGAATAAAATGGAACGCTAAAATTGAGCAAATTTGGAAGTTCCCTTGCTTATTTTTATCCTTAGTTGGCATAATTCAGTTTGATAATTTGATGTGACATTATTGTAATTGCAGTCCGTTACTTCTCTTTCCGCCAGCAGTTTATGCAAGACTGCCAACACTGTTCAAACAAGTTTTTCTTTTTGAGTTTCCCATATACAGCCGAAAGCTGTCTGCATAGACGACATCTCATTAAAAAAAATCCCTATGTCCTCTGTGCTCGTGGCTTGTACAATGCTTTATTGCAGAAGAAACCACTTTGGCTTTATTATGTTTTGTGTATCAAATCATGTTTATTTTACTTAGTCTCTGTAAGTGTTTTTCCAGTCTTTCTTCAGCACATAAAATTGTGGAATGTAGTAAATCATGCTTTGGTTTCTGAATAAAATGGAATGCTAAAATTGAGCAAATTTGGAAGTTCCCTTGCTTGTTTTTTCCTTAGTTGGCATAATTCGGTTTGATAATTCGATGTGATGTTATTGTAATTGCAGTCCGTTACTTCTCTTTCCGCCAGCAATTTATGCAAGACTGCCAACACTGTTCAAACAAGTTTTTCTTTTTGAGTTTCCCATATACAGCCGAAAGCTGTCTGCTGAGACGACATCTCATTAAAAAAAATCCCTATGCTCTCTGTGCTCGTGGCTTGTACAACGCTTTATTGCTGAATAAACCACTTTGGCTTTATAATTATCCTCGTGGGCAACCCGCATTAAATTATTTGGTAATGCTTAAGGTCCTCAACATTTATGTCATTTATTTGATGGCATAAAATTTGTACTGATATTCTTTTAATGGGATGACTCCTAGTCCTCATACAAGCAATAAACTCAAAATGTAGAAAAATTACATTGTATATAATATAGGTATAATATGGGAATGTGATGATTGCTTCATTTTGAATTAGATCTTGACATAATACCATGGACTCTAGACCACTTTAAGATATTAAAAATGAGTAGAAAAGTGCCTTCTCTTCCCCTGTAATGTGGCATGGAAATCAAAAAATGGATTACCGTGGAAGAATTCAAGCAAACCTACTCAAACTCTACAGATATATGGAAGTGTCAATTTTCTTTTAATATTTAGTATTTCTGTCCCTGAAACCTGGCCTTTAAGGACATGGTATATGCTTGTTTTGAACCCAAGAAGCTCGATTTACGTATATACAGGCACATACATTTATCAGGCCCTGCTTCCAGTCCTGTTGTATATGGGTGTGCCCTGGTTATGACTCTAAAATGCTCCTTGCCCAGGTTGTACCTGGGGTCCCAAAACTCAGAATTATAAGCAAACTATAATGAAAAATATAATAATTTGTCGTAACCTCAAAAGAAACTAAACCAAGTTGTGTAAGTTCATGTAAATCATGGCTATTTTTTAATATTTTATGTGTTCTTTGTGTGGCTGCACCCAAGCCCAGTTTTAAAAAGTCAGTGAACTGTCATATAATTAAACCCTAAACCTTCACTGGAACCTGAACCCAAACCAGCAACTTAGTTTTGAACTTCTTATGATATCCCTTGTCTAATGGTCACCAGTACCACTGTGAGGCCTTGGGCTTTATTGCCTTTGATATGATTTGAGTATCACAATGTATTGTTAGCATCCTACCCATTCACCATAGAATACATGATCCATACTTGTTTACCATATTGATATAATATATGAGCTGTTTGTTTCATCTTCAAGCAATTTTTCTGATATTCATGCCCTGCTTCCAACCATCTCTCTTTGTGATACCATTACTGTTTCATGATATGATAACTCTCAATTGTAAGGGCTCGCACACTTGCAATGTTACTAACATAGAGTTGCCAGCCCTTAACCAACTGATAATCAATAAACCAGGCTCTTCCCTTTCCTTGTTAGTTGAGCTTTTTGGCATCAAAACAATGATTTTTATGGCTAGAATGGTTATGAAATGCTTAACTATTGTTTCTGTTCACCAAATGCTTGGGAATCATTTGTTAGGGCTTTTGCACCCACCTCTAAATTGGAAATATTTCCACACATAAAAATGCACAAGAGGGAGGGGGCAAGGGCAGGCATTTCAGTGACAGAGCTTAAACAGTTGTGTACATATCCTGTATTGACTTATTCATTCTATTCTCTATTACATCTCTAATGCCTTTATAGTACAAATCACTGCCTTAATCAGTAAAGTGGGGCTTAAGCAGGTCCCTCAGTCAATAAAAGAAAAAGAAAAACCAAGGCATTAGCTTGCCAAAAAAGTACCTTGTGTTGGGGTTCTATGTTGTGATGTACCCGTTTTGGTCCATTCCAACATCGTTGGTTGGAAAATTCCAAGATTTTTGGAGAATGACAACTTTATCAGAAATGAATTTTGACAATGGCAGTGATATCAAGCATTCGAGATGAGCCCAATGGTACTTTCTTGATGAAGTTTCAACACTATGGGAGCTCTCCAAATTTCTTGGAGAAATTTGCAATTTTTGGAAAGCACTGATTTTCATTAATTTCATCATATTGAGAGCTTAAAACCATAGTTACCAGGAGACCCGTCTCCTACCCCCTGAGACGCGTCTCAGAGACCTCCAGTACCGGAGACACATCTCCAGGTACTAGAGACGTCCCCAAAAACATCCTGATGCACAAGGTTTTTTTGGTTGCCGTCTTCAAAGTCTCCGGACCAACAATTGATGTTTCCCACCAAAAACATAGGGTATAAGGTGTTATAAAAACTCTTAAATCTTATCCACTATCATCACCCTTGCGAGAATCATTATTACTTATTTGTTAGTAATGATAATGATAGCCACTATAGTCTTCTAATCAATTTTCTCAATTGACTCTCTAGAAAGACTCGTCAATGATGTACAATTATTCACTTTTCTTGTAGTTTCATGATTTACTAACAACTGGTCTTTTAAAGAGATCACTAGAATGGTAATAAGATCTTTGCGTAATATCAATTCAACTGTTGGAAAAAATGGAAGCCACTGAGTATCTGCAGCCTTCTCAAATATCTTATAGGGACAAATCCATGCAAACCTTCTCCACTATCAGAAGAACAATACAAAATTTCTCATAATCACACATCTCATATCCTTTGGCATGTGTATCAACATCAAACTATCAATATTTATGAATTTCAATATGTGAGTTTTGAACTCTTTCACTCTTCAACACAATGACTTTTGAGTTTTGTGTATCTAAACTTAAAAGTTAATGTTAAAGTTTACCACTATTCTTGTTTTCAAAGTTCTATGTAATGATATTTTCTAGAAATCATTAAATTATATTAAACAAAAATTGACATCTCCGAGTACCCCAGTTTCCTATTTTTGAAAATTACCCGTACCAATACCGATACCGGTCTCCAAAGTCTCCAAGTACCCTCGTCTCTTGGTAACCATGCTTAAAACCATTTTGACACTGTCGGAATTCATATTTTGATCAATTTTAATATTTCTCATAATCTGGTTGGGCAGCTGGAAACTCCTATCCCTCCTTGGCGCGTGCATCTTGTTATCATATTTTTACTCATTCTTAGATTGGAGACCTAATTACTAGATGATGCTACAGTACCCTAGTTTGTGTTATTAGGTGATCTTATTTAAGTTTGTGTTCATTTCATTTTGGACATTGAATGGAAGAGAAAGGAAATAAACTTCTGCATCTAGAGACTACACATGCACGTATCAGTGATATGTATGCTGTACAAAAGGGAAAAGAACTGGAAAGAGAAAAGCATCTATCTGAGCTCACACAGGCCATGAGCATAGCCGTTACCAGAATTGAATAAATGAGTATAGATATACATAAAGAAAATCAATTAAATACTGAGGTACCAGACATTGCCTGGTAGTGGTGTCCAGATCCGGTCCTGTCCAAAGAGCTCCTGTGATCTAGAACCTGCAAGAAGAGAAGAGGGGATATGGTGAGATCCAATCGATCTAAGCAATGGCTGGTATCACAGTATTCACAGAATGCATACATACACTCAGCCATGCACCTCTGACAAAGGTTGTGCTCAGGGTATGTCCATAAGGCTCCAAAGAACAAAAGAGGCACCATGTTTTCACTGACGTGTTTGTTTCATGTGCAGTTACAGGAGGAGCTAACCCAACAACAAATCCAATGAATGACCTGGGCCCTTGATGCGGATCATGATAGAAAAACTTCAAGTTTTCTGTCAGTGATCCCATCAAGGGCCAAGAGCACCCACAATACAAAATAGAGGAACATCCAGATGATGCAGTATCGATGGACACTCAAATGAATCAAATAATAGAGCACGATCAATTAGGCACTGGCACATTCAACAGGGTACAATAAGGCATCATCAAAATAGAGAAATAGGATGTACTTCAAATCTGTAGTTAATTCATTAATGCCATATGAACATAATGAAAATCTGCATTGTAAACCAGATAATAAAGAGGGTACAGTTGCTACATGGTATGGCATATCTCATGTGAACAGTCAATAAATATATACATGTGGAAATACAAATGAACACCAAGCAGGGTGTCATCAAGTGAGTCAACAATGTGTCATAATAGACAGTGGCATCTCAATGAGCACCAAATAATACATCATCAAATGGTATCCCAACAATAAATACTTGACGCATAGCAGGCATCTATCAGCGAGCACAAGTATGTGAGCATCATTTAACATTGATTGCATCACATTAGACCTATAGTACAACAAAAACCACTGGCAAATGAACCAAGTAGCCACAGCAAATAAAATTGAGATGCTTCAACCCAGCAATAGTATATAATATCAAATATAGAGGACCTTTTTCATACAAAGGATACATGATCTACACAGTATCATCATCACAGTGACATGGGACATTTTCAATCTGCAATCATAATCAGAGGATAGAGCCACCATAGGTATCCATACATCGACAAATGGATAGGACTGAGTTAAAAGTTCACAGCCATGGATTAGTAACTTTCTATATGCCTCATGAGTGTTAAACAATAACATTTCATAGCATGAGGTGATCAAGCCTACGGTTTCAGGATGGAAAGCACAATATGGTACCAATGATCAGAATACATTTGCCCTCACTTGGAAGGGATGGTCACAGGGTTAGCAATGATAATACAATGAGTAACAAGAAATAGAGCACAGGCTGGCATGATAATGGCAGCAAGTAAGCATTAAATGATACCCAATCATGATGCCCGAGAATCCTCATGAGATGCTCAAACAGTGAGCTCAACACCAATTCAATAATGCCAAAAATCAAGATCACAGACTCTTAAAAGGCGACTAGCAACAAATGAATGAGTGATGATGCAATGCGTTACAACAGCAAATTAAAAGAGGTCCAATAGAGCAATATCTCGAAACAGCGATGCAACGATGAAATGTCATGGCTCACGGTTTGAATGGTAAGATTCAGCAAGCATCAAAGCAATGAACGTGTCATCACAAAGCAGCATAGGGATCTAAAGGCACAAGCCATAAATAATAATGCCAGCAGAAAAACGAATGTGCCCTATGAATAAGATAGGAACATAGACCCGCGGGTTGTGCATAAGAACCAACAATCAACAACAAAATAGAACGTGTCAGCATTCAGTTACAAACAAGTGATGCCGCGAAGTATAACAATGAATTCAAGCATGAAATGTGATGCCTAGCTCATGGGCCAATTTACAATACCATGGAGACCAATCCCTAGCTCACGGGCACCATAAACTAAACATGAGATTAATCAAATGCAGTGCCCTAGCTCACGGGACATGGATATATCGGAGCGATGAAATAGTAAAATGTGTATATATAGCAGGATGCCTACAAAATAGTCATGATAAAATATGTCAACAAAGATCAAACTGTGGTGCAATGTAAATGCAGAGAATTATATAATGTCAATACCTGGCACATTGCTCACGGGCACTATGAAATTAAAGGTTCAATATGCTAAAGAATTAATGCCAGAGAAAGAAAACCGTGCCCTAGCTCACAAGCCATAAGCATAACAAGAAATAGAAACGTCATATATGAAACCCTCAAGGAGCTGAATACAATCAAATAGAAATGATACATAACAGTGCCCTCATAGATGCAAAGAATGTAAAAATGTAATGCCAATACCCTCAAAAACGTGAACACATTTTGCAGAGTATGATGAATCAAAATAGCATAAAGATTGAACAAAATGAAGCCTACCTCGAGCCTTAATGTCGTGAAGGAAAAGACTGATGTTTCCATATCCAGCCTCAAAACATATGCAGAGGTGCCAATGAAGATAGAATCTTGCCAAATGGGAAGTTCAGATGCCAGCGCTGCCTCATCACTCGAGGGTTTTTTACATAAGTGTTGATTAATCTAGTGTCTCCCCTTTTAGGGTTGAGCATATTTTGGATGCCTTTTGTTGTGTGGGTTTTTTTTTTTTTAAAGATGTAAATGCTTCAAAGTATGTTTTCCCCCTTTTTCATATTGGGGTTGAAAATTATTTTCTTTTAATCCACATTTTTTGGGGGGGGCATGGATTTTGAAATGCAGGTATTTTAAGATATGCTTTCCCCATTATGGGTTGAGAGTTATTTTAAAATAAGTTTTAATCCATTTATTGATATAGGGGTTAGTTTTAAAATGTAACAGTCATTGCACATTCCATTGTAAATTCTTACAGGGGTGTTTTATAAACCATTGTCAGAATCTTTTGGTGCATGACTTAGTGGATAGAGTTGTCTCCTTTGACTATCTATTTTTAGGGCCCCACTTTCCTCGCCCCCCTAGAAATCCGGGAATCTAGCATTCGAATTATGATGCAGCCTCATAGGTCTTTTATTGATCTTTTTCTATTCTTAGGAGGTAGTGGAATTTGAATGCAGATTCCTAGGCCTTAGTTATATACCTCTCACTTTTGGTTATTGAGGTTAGCTCTTCATTTTTTTCTCTCTAATATGAGTGTTGTAGCTCTGAGAGACACAATTGTACTTAGTTTCTTTTCAGCAATAAAATTGATCCTTCTTGTTCTCCTACAATTCCAGATTTGCTTTTGAATCACATGCAGGACTACTGTGATGTCTTTGTGTCCTTAATCCGTATGTTGATTCAAGTTTGTTCTCAGAAATTTTAATGACCCTTACTATAAAGGCCACTAAAATCTCTAATGCTGGACTGAGTAATTTCGTCAAACACTTTCCCTGCAACTTGAGTTTGCTGATGTCTGCTTGTTTTGAGTTGATTGTATGGTACCAATGATGTTTTAATGATTGCAAATGGTTGCAAAGTAACTAATAGAAAGTCTAAATGATATGCAACTTATATTTATTCCTTTTTAAGTACAAATGCATGTAATCCTGATGTAAATCACACACCTACAGCCAAGAGGCATTTTCACAAACACTTGGCATGCAACCTATATGCTGAGTAGCACATCTACAACCATTAACATTTTGTCAAATAGTTGGCATACAACTGAATACCCAATACAAATGCTCACTAATGCAATGATGCAATAACAGTACCGAAACAATATTCAGAAATTCCAATCACTTGGCACCTTTCAATGAACTATATCAACAATGAGATACTCTCCTATTAAAGCAATGTCCAACTTCCCAAGTCTGATTACAATGTGCTATTATAACAAGGACTGATTCAAATGACTGAATTCTGAGAGTATAATGGACTGTTACAACTATGACAATTTCAGATTTCAATACAATGAACTATGGTAATGACAAGCTCATAGAATGCACTTCATTCACTAAATCAATCCAATTACCAATGAGGAATAACAGTGACTGATTTATGCCAAATACTGGACTGATATAACAGTGGTTACATATGCAACTTTCAATACAAATTTGACATCAAATAACCACATCCAAAGTATATGAAAGAACCTGGAAATGCTGCACTGTATGTTGTCAAAATGTTGATGAAGAATGCTGATGAAATGGTGATTGAACTGCACCCCAAACTGCCTCTGTTCACTGCTGTACAGTTGTTACAAATTTAGACATCAAACTATCAAACACAACCGATTAGAGAGAACTTGGAAGTGTGCTGTTGATGGCAATGCAAATGCAGCTGCTGGAGATGAAACCGAACCACAAACTACTTCCCAAAAGATGTCCGTACTATGCTGCTGTACCAGGCCGTACTGTACCAACAGGGGCGATTTTAATAGTAATTTTTATCTTCAAAAACATGAACCGAAAATGCTATGGTCTTGAACGCCTGGCCTAGGATAAGAGCCTCCCACCAAATAAAAGTTAATCTCCTAGTCAAATAGGAGTTATGAATGAAAAAGGGGGTCCAAGCTGAAAACGCTGTATACTGAAAATGCTACCAGAAAATACTGAGATAGTCTTCAATCAATGCCAAGGTAATCCTCTTGATAAATGGGTGCAAATTATTCTTTAACAACCAATTTCCAAACCCTCAATGCAAAACTCTCTCCAAATCTGAATACTCAATAAGCTCAGCATGAAATGGCTAAATACCATCTCTAATGATGCAACCCTTCAGAAGATATTTCACTTCCTCAGTTATGCTAATCCAAGGGAGTTATCGTTCCCGAAGATCAAATGATATTTGCAGACCAAAAGACTACAAATTGCTCCACAATGGAAGAAGTAGAAGAAATCCCAAAATCAGCTTGTCAAAATGAATGCCCAAGCCCTCTATTTATTTACTTTTCTAAGAAGTTACTAAGAACTTCTAGAAACATCCAATTATAATGCACTTTATAATAAAATAACATTATAATATAAAAGTGCTTTTCTCAACTCAAAATTATAACAATGTAGGCTCATAACTGAATGTAGGCCCAACTACAACCGAATGTAAGCTCGGACTGGATGTAGGCTCACACTGGATGTAGGCTCACACTGAACATAGGCTCTACTACAACTGAATGTAGGCTCGGACTGGATGTAGGCTCTACTGAACGTAGGCTCTAACAGCAATATGCAATCAACTGATCTCCAAATGATCACGAGATGACTCTCTCCTCATCGCTATCAGTCTATGAGAGCCTGTGATAGACTGATCCCATATGCCAAATGATGTCAGCCAAAATGGGGACATGACAGAAATTCGTTTTAATTCAAAAGTGTAACTTGTGTGCAATTGAGAATATCAGAGTTGTGGAGTTTTCTTCCTTTTTCTATATTTCAAGTACCTGGTTTCATTAAGATTTTAAGGAAGTGGAATCAAGTTGTGATTCAAGTTTGTTTTGTTGTTGGAGTAAACTTATTTCAGTTGTGGATCTTCTTTCAAACTCGATGGATCGCCTTTGTTTTCATTCAGTTGCAGTTGTTTATTTTTATGCACTCTCTCCCTGTCCTCCTAAAAGTTAGTAAGTTTTTTCAAGTGATCCAAAGGGAAGCCAGCCCTTAATCTGGAGGTCTATTCTCAGATAGGTTACCCACAACCTGAGAATAGTCCCATGTTTCACAGGATTGCTGGGTTCAACACTTAGCAAATTGGGTGCAATCCTTAGTGACAACAGTTTTTGGCACGCCCGGTGGGACCCAAGACTCAGTGAATCAGATTTCTAAGAAGATTTATGCAAGTTATTATGTGGTATGAGCAGTGACAGTGTTTTGGAATCATACCTAGTGACTCTAATCTTGTTTCATGCAGATCAGTACTTAAGCTTATGAGTGGGATCCCAACCAGGCAGAGTAAGAATCCTTTTGTGTATACAGAGCTGCCATCTGTCAAAAAGAGGTCTAAAGCAGCCCAAACTAGTGCATCAAAATTTGCAAATCCTACTCCTAGTTCTACTCCTAATCCTGCTCGCATTCCTACAACCACTTCCCAAATCCAGCTAGTGCAAGCAGCACCAGCAATTCAAGCTCCCCTTAATCCTCCAATGGCTAGACAACATCCTTTTGTAGCCTTTAATCAAGGCAGCCCCTTGAATTTGCAGCAACATAATGACATACCTATATCAGCTCTTAAAAGTTTGCCTATTTTTACAGGAGAGGATCAGACCTCAACTATCGAGTATATAAGAGATGTAGCATCCCTTTGTGTCCTTCATAATATAATCCAGGATAATGTGGTTGTGAGGTTATTGGCAGCCTCCCTCAAAGGCAAAGCTTTGCAATGGTTTAGAGGCTTAGCAGTTGGTTCTATAGCTGATTGGGATGGGTTGGGTCAAGCCTTGACCAATCAATTTGAAGATAAAGCAGATCACCTCTCATTAGTTGAGCATTTGACTACTATTAAAAGATCACCCCAAGAATACATGATGGATTTCAATTTCAGATTTCAAAGGACATGGAATAGAATACCAACCACAGTTAGGCTTTCAAGCCAGCATACTTTTCTTTACTATCTAAGAGCCCTTAACAGTGATATCTCTGTTATGATCCAATCCATGGGAGGAACTAATTTACCAGCAGCATATGATCTTGCCATAAGAGCTGAAAATAGCCTAATCCAAGCAGGAAAGATAGCCCCAAGGCCTCCAATGCCTATTTTTCCTGAGCTTCATCTTGTTCCTGAAGCAATTCCAGCCTTGGCATCTATTTTGCCTCTCCCAACTCCTTCTCAACAAGCTGTTAGCCCAGTTGTGAATCAATCCCAAGAGTTGAGCGAGATCAAAAAGGCCTTGCAAACTGTTACTAATGAGCTAGTTAGTCTGAAGAAACAACAATCCCAACCTTACCAACAACCCTATCAATAGCCTTATCAGCAGCCCTATCAAAATCATTACCAGCAAAATCGACCCCAATACCAACAAGGCCAGCAAGGCCAAGCAAGAAATTATAACCAAAAAGTCAGGCAGCCTTATAATCCTAACACTCCTAGCGCTTCTAGAGAGCTGGTTCCTGTAGCTCAGAATAACATGGCGCAAGAATATCAATGGGGCTGCCCATGTAATTAGCAACATATCCAAGGGATGTGTCCTAATGGCTATGCTCAGACCCTCATGATGCAGAACAATGTGATGATGCCACAGGAGATGGTTCAAGAACCAGAGATTCAACAAGGCTCAGTTGCTACCCCGAATGAGTTGCAAACACCTGAGGTGGCACTGGTTAATTTTTAGAAAGAAGATTTTTGTGGGATGAGTTTTTCCACGAATGATAATCCGAACTATGTTCCAGTTGCAGCCAACACAAGGTCTAAGAAGAAGGCTTTGGAGGTTGAACAAGTGGCCTCTACCAGTCAGCAAGCTCCTGTTGTGAATCCACAACCCAAGGCAGTTCAAGCTCCAGTCCTAAACCAGTCAAAAGAGGCTAAGGAACCAGTCAAGGCAGCTACACAGTTGGCGTCTACACAAACAAAAACTGCTGCACCAAAAGGGCAATCTAAAGTAAATTTGGCATCTTTTAATATTGTGGAGCAGATGAAGAAGACCTCTATTAATGTGTCTTTAATGGACACCCTGGCGATCCCTGGACAAAAGGAGCTAATACTTAGCGAGTTAGCTAAAATTTCATCAAATCAAGAAGCTGTTTCAGAACAACCCAGGGTCGTAGTGGCTGAAACACCTCAAAAGGAGCAGCAAACCAAAGAAGCCAGCATGCAGCCCATTGTTGCCCCACAGGTTAAACCCCCTCCTTTCTATGTAACTCTTATTGTTGGAGACTTCTTGGTCCATAATTGTATGATAGACTCAGGAGCAAGTAGTTCTGTGACTTCTAAACAGTTAGCAGACCTCCTAGGATTGTCTTATGAGCCAATAAATAGGCCTATTGTTCAGTTGGACGGGTCATCAGTTAGCACCATTGGAGTCATTAAGGACCTAAGCCTCACTCTACATGAATGTCCTAACTTCTCCATTCCCCAAGATGTCTATATCATAGATATACCCCCTTACTTTGCTATCTGTCTAAGTAGAGAATTCACTGCCAGGTTAGGGGGATATCTCTTAGCTGATTGGTCCCACCTATATTTCAGAACCAGGTACGAGACTAGGGTTAGAATCAAATCTGAAGCTTTTGCAAAAAGTCATGTTGAACCTTATACCCCAAGCCCTATAAATGCCAATTTGATGTTTCATGAACAAGATCCGAGTGATTCTGAACCTAAAACCACCGTTGAAAAGATTCCTGATATTGTCCTAGATGAGTGGGCTGAAAGAGATTTGGAGGAGGATAACCCTTTTAGAAACATGGAGATTTCTGGTATTGGAATGTATATCATTCATGAAGAAGGTGTTGTGATTCCAAATTTGATGAAGAAGGAAGATAAGCATTCTGGAGATCAGAATGGTGATTTGTGGCAGTTATTTTTTGATGGTGCCAGAAGCAAAGTTGGTTTGGGAGGAGTTGTCCTAATTTCTCTAGAAGGGCAAAGGTATTACTTTGCAGTTCATTTTTCTTTCAGCTGTACTAACAATACATCAGAGTATGAGGCTTTGATTCATGGTTTAGAATAGGCTAGACAAAGAGGGATCAAGTGCCTGAAAGTTATAGGTGATAGTGAGTTAGTGGTCAATCAAATTCGTGGCACTAATCTCACAAAGAATGATACACTTAAGATGTATAAGCACAGGGTTTGGAATTTAATGGAAGATTTTTGTGCTTTTAACCTGGTTGTTGTCCCAAGAAATTAGAACAAACAGGCAGACAAGCTAGTTGCCATGGGAGCAGAATATGATATTCCAAAAGAGATCACAAGTCCTAACTCGCAGCATGTAAAGGTCCTAGTAAGGCCATCTATACCAGACAATCAGGTGAGCTGACAAGTTTTTGAAAATGATGAGCAGATTTTTAACTTTTCGATAGAAGAAGCTGAGTTCTCTAAAGTTAACCAGAACAAGCATGCTCACCAGTATAATGACCAAATGCTACAGTTGAAAAGTAACAAGCTACCCAAGGGACTGGTCACCCTTGAGTCCATTTTTAACTCTAACGCTCAGCTCAGAGGAGACAAAGCCAGTATGATAGTCAAAGAAGAGCACTACCAGTCTGTAGAAATTCTCAAGGACAAATCCCTTAAGTTAGGAAAGGTATGCACTCAGCCAGAAAAGAAAGCCTTTGTTTCATTATGTCAAGAGTTTAGTGATGTTTTTGCATGGGAATACTATGATCTGAAAGGATTTTATCCCCACTTAGCCCAGCACACCATTGAGCTAGAACCCCATGCCAAACCAGTGAGACAAAAGCAGAGACCTATCAATCCTAAGTTAGAGGTCTTAATGAAAACAAAATTGAGGAAAATGATTGAAGCCAGTATTATTTTTCCCATTAAACACACCTCTTGGGTTTCCAATCTAGTACCAGTTAGGAAGAAGAATGGTGAAATCCAGTTATGTGTGGATTTCAGAAACCTTAACAGAGCCTCACTCAAAGATCATCACCCATTGCCCTCCATGGAATAGATTTTGCAGTATGTTTCAGGGTTTGACAGATTTTCTCTATTAGACGGCTTTTCTGGCTACAACCAGGTCCTAGATAAAGAAGAAGACCAATATAAAACAGCATTTACCACCAAATGGGGCACCATGGCATACAAGAAGATGTTGTTTGGGCTGTCTAATGCTAGTGCTACACTTCAGAAAGCCATGGAGATGGCATTTTCTAGTTTGATGAACAAGTTCGTTCTAGTTTATCTAGACGATATAACAGTCTTTTCAAAGGACACTAATGATCACCTGGCTCATCTGAGGCAGATCTTTGAGAGGTGCAAAGAGTTTGGAGTTTCATTGAATCCTAAGAAATGCATTTTTGTTGTCCATGAAGGTAGATTACTAGGGCACATTATTTCTATACAGGGGACAACAATTGATCTTGAGAGGATAAAGGCCATCATGGCACTACCCTTGCCATCTCACAAGAAGGGACTGCAGAGTCTCCTTGGAAGAATCAACTTCTTGAGAAGATTCATTCCAAATGTTGCAGCACTACTGAAACCTATGACCCAAATGCTGAAAAAGAACTCAACCTTTCATTGGACCAATGAAGCAAAAAGGTGTTTTGAAGAAGTCAAGGAAGCGATTGCCTCTGCTCCTACTCTGGTAAACCCTGACTTTTCTAAAGATTTCATCCTATATGCTTTTGGGGACACTGATAGTATCTCTGCCATGTTAGTCCAAAGAATGCTGAGAAGCAAGAACAACCAGTAGCTTTCTATAGCCAAGGTCTAGATGGTTATGAACTTAATTACACTCCTGTAGAAAAACATGTCCTAGCAATTGTGAGGAGTTTTAAAAAATTTAGACACTTGTTATCCAATAACACAGTGCACCTGATGGTTGCTCATCCTTGCATAAAAGATTTCCCGCTGAATAAAGACCCGAGCCACAAGAGGGCTGGTTAGGTCACCAAAGTCACGGAGTATGACATTCAGATTAAAGTGACCAAGCTGATTAGAGGAAAAGGGTTGTGTGAACAGCTCAATGAGGGAATAACAGACCCAAACCAACAAAAGGAGGAAGTTGTCATGATGAACCAGAATGCAGAGCAAAGTACAAGCTGGACAACAGAGATGAAACGTTATCTCTCAAATGGTCAGTGCCCTCAAGGCCTTGAAAGGAAGAAAAGAAGGTACTTTAGACTCCAAGCTATTCCATTTATCATTATTGATGATGTTCTGTATAGGAGAGATCATAGTGGTGTCTTGTTGAGATGTGTTGAAACTAGCCAAGTGGATAAAATACTGGAAGAATTTCATGATGGAGGTTCTGGAGGACACTTTGCAGCTAGAACCACTGCTCTGAAAGTGATGATAGTCGGATACTATTGGCCTATCCTGTACAAAGATGCATTTGATTGGGTAAGGAAGTGCAAGAACTGTGCTTTGTTTGCTGGAAAACAAAAGTTAGCAGCCCTCCCTCTACATCCCATCAAGGTGGAGCAGCCTTTCTCCAAATGGGGATTAGATTTCATTGGACCTATCAACCCCCCATCCAATACTAGACACAAATGGATACTTGCTACTACAGACTATTTTACCAAGTGGATAGAGGTTGTAGCACTGAAGGAAGCAAATGAGACTTCTGTCCTAAACTTCTATCAAGACATTGTGTTTAGATTTGGTACTCCAGATTCTATCATTTCAGACAATGCTATGGCATTCTTGGGAACTAGAATCTCAGAATGGGCACTCAAGCACAATATATTCCTGAGTACCTCTTCTAACTAGTACCCTCAGGGTAATGGTCAGGCATAATCAACAAACAAGAACTTGCTGAGAATCATCAAAAGGACTATAGAAGGAAACCAGAGGGATTGGCACAGCAAGCTAAAGTTGGCCTTATGGGCAGACAGAATAACACCTAAGAGGTCTACAGGTAACTCACCCTATACACTTGTTTATGGAAAAGAAGCTAGGATTCCTTTGTCTATTGAGTTGCCTACTTTGAGTTTAATCAAGAAAATTGATCTTATGGAAGAAGATGCTATGCAAGTCAGGCTTGCTGAATTAGTTGAGCTTGAAGAAACAAGAAAACTAGCGCTAGAGAACCTGGAAGCTCATCATTCTCAAATGAAGAGAAACTTTGATAAGAAAGCCACACCTAAAATTTTCAAGGGGGACCTTGTCCTCAAGTGGGATGAAGCAAAATACAAACCAGGGAGGCATACTAAATTTGATGCAATATGGAGTGGGCCTTTCATGGTGATTGGATGCAAAGCCCATAATGCTTTTCAGTTGGCTAGTATGGATGGAGAGGAGCTGGCCATTCCAGTGAATGGGATTCACCTCAAGGCTTGTTTCTGAGGTCTATTTCTACCCTTGTGCATTAGTAGGTTAGAAGTTTCAGTTTTCTATGTTCCCTAAGTGCCTGGCACAAGTTTTGTTCAGTTTGGTTTTCAGTTTGGTGTGAGTAGTAATAAGCCAGAGAGGTTATCTCTAGTAGTTAGCAGTTTTGTCAGCAAGAAGGATTGGTTGTCCAAAGGAACTAGGTTCAGTTGAAGTTTATAAGACTCTGTGCCCAATGGATCTTTAAGGCAGTTGGTCAGGGTGCTTAGAAGGCAAGCACTCCAAAGAGGTCGCCAGAATGTTATCATATTTTTACTCATTCTTAGATTGGAGACCTAATTACTAGATGATGCTACAGTACCCTAGTTTGTGTTATTAGGTGATCTTATTTAAGTTTGCGTTCATTTCATTTTGGAGGTTGCATGAAAGAGAAAGGAAATAAACTTCTGCATCTAAAGACTACGCATGCATGTATCATTGATATGAATGTTGTACAAAAGGGAAAAGAAATGGAAAGAGAAAATCATCTATCTGAGCTCACACAGGCTGTGATCATAGCCGTTACCAGAATTGAATGAGTATAGATATACATAAAGAAAATCAATTAAATACTGAGGTACCAGACATTGCTTGGTAGTGGTGTCTGGATCCGGTCCTGTCCAGAGAGCTCCTGTGATCCAGAACCTGCAAGAAGAGAAGAGGGGATATGGTTAGATCCAATGGATCTAAGCAATGGCTGGTATCATAGTATTCACAGAATGCATACATACACTCAGCCATGCACCTCTGACAAAGGTTGTGCTCAGGGCATGTGCATAAGGCTCCAAAGAACAAAAGAGGCACCATGTTTTCACTAGCGTGTTTGTTTCATGTGCAGATACAGGAGGAGCTGATCCAACAACAAATCCCATGAATGACCTGGGCCCTTGATGCAGACCATGACAAAAAACCTCCAGTTTTCTGTCAGTGATCGCATCAAGGGCCAAGAGCACCCACAATACAAAACAGAGGAACATCCAGATGATGCAGTATCGATGGACACTCAAATGAATCAAATAATAGAGCACGATCAATTAGGCACTGGCACATTCAACAGGGTACAATAAGGCATTATCAAAACAGAGAAATAGGATGTACTTCAAATCTACAGTTAATTCATTAATGCCATATGAACATAATGAAAATTTGCATTGTGAACTAGATAATAAAGAGGGTACAGTTGCTACATGGTATGGCATAACTCATGTGAACAATGAATAAATATATACATGTGGAAATACAAATGAACACCAAGCAAGGTGTCATCAAGTGAGTCAACAATGTGTCATAATAGACAGTGGCATCTTAATGAGCACCAAACAATACATCATCAAATGGTATCCCAACAATAAATACTTGATACATAGCAGACATCTATCAGCAGGCACAAGTATGTGAGCATCATTTAACATTGATTGCATCACATTAGATCTATAGTACAACAAAAAGCATTGGCAAATGAACCAAGTAGCCACAACAAATAAAATTGAGATGCTTCAACCCAACAACAGTATATAATAGCAAATACAGAGGGCCTTTTTCATACAGAGGATACATGATCTACACAGTGACATGGGACATTTTCAATCTGCAATCATAATCAGAGGATAGAGCCACCATAGGTATCCATACATCGAAAAATGGATAGGACTGAGTTAAAAGTTCACAGCCATGGATTAGTAACTTTCTATATGCCTCATGAGTGTTAAACAATAACATTTCATAGCATGAGGTGATCAAGCCTACAGTTTCAGGATGGAAAGCACAATACGATGCCAATGATCAGAATACATATGCCCTCACTTGGAAGGGATGGTCACAGGGTTAGCAATGATAATACAATGAGCAACAAGAAATAGAGCACAGGCTGGCATGATAATGGCAGCAAGTAAGCATTAAATGATACCCAATCATGATGCCCGAGAATCCTCATGAGATGCTCAAACAGTGAGCTCAACACCAATTCAATAATGCCAAAAATCAAGATCACGGACTCCCTAAAAGGCGAGCATCAGCAAACGAATGAGCGATGATGCAATGTGTTACAACAGCAAATTAAAAGGAGGTCCAATAGAGCAATATCTTGAAACAGTGATGCAACGATGAAATGTCATGGCTCACGGTTTGAATGGTAAGATTCAACAAGCATCAAAGCAATGAACGTGTCATCACAAAGCAGCATAGTGATCTAAAGGCACAAGCCATAAATAATAATGCCAGCAAAAAAATGAATGTGCCCTATGAATAAGATAGGAACATAGACCCACGGGTTGTGCATAAGAACCAACAATCAACAACAAAAAAGAACGTGCCAGCATTCAGTTACAAACAAGTGATGCCGCGAAGTATAACAATGAATTCAAGCATGAAATGTGATGCCTAGCTCATGGGCCAATTTACAATACCATGGAGACCAATCCCTAGCTCACGGGCACCATAAACTAAACATGAGATTAATCAAATGCAGTGCCCTAGCTCACGGGGCGTGGATATATTGAAGCGATGAAACACTAAAATGTGTATACATAGCAGCATGCCAACAAAACAGTCATGATAAAATATGTCAACAAAGATCAAACTGTGGTGCATTGTAAATGCAAAGAATTATACAATGTCAATACCTGGCACATTGCTCATGGGTACTATGAAATTAAAGGTTCAGTATGCTAAAGAATTAATGCCAGAGAAAGAAAACGGTGCCCTAGCTCACAAGCCATAAGCATAACAAGAAATAGAAACATCATATATGAAACCCTCAAGGAGCCGAATACAATCAAATAGAAATGATACATAACAGTGCCCTCATAGATGCAGAGAATGTAAAAATGTAATGCTAGTACCCTCAAAAACGTGAACACATTTTGCAGAGTATGATGAATCAAAATAGCGTAAAGATTGAACAAAATGAAGCCTACCTCGAGCCTTAATGTCATGAAGGAAAAGACTGATGTTTCCATATCCAACCTCAAAACATATGCAGAGGTGCCAGTGAAGATAGAATCTTGCCAAATGGGAAGTTCAGATGCCAGCGCTGCCTCATCACTCAAGGGTTTTTTTGCATAAGTGTTGATTAATCTAGTGTCTCCCCTTTTAGGGTTGAGCGTATTTTGGATGCCTTTTGTTGTGTGGGTTTTTGTTTTTTAAGATGTAAATGCTTCAAAGTTTGTTTTCCCTCTTTTTCATATTGGGGTCGAAAATTATTTTCTTTTAATCCACATTTTTTGGGGGGGGCATGGATTTTGAAATGCAGGTATTTTAAGATATGCTTTCCCCATTATGGGTTGAGAGTTATTTTAAAATAAGTTTTAATCCATTTATTGATATAGGGGGCAGTTTTAAAATGTAACAGTCATTGCACATTCTATTGTAAATTCTGACAGGGGTGTTTTATAAACCATTGTCAGAATCTTTTGGTGCATGACTTAGTGGATAGAGTTGTCTCCTTTGACTATCTATTTTTAGGGTCCCACTTTCCTCGCCCCCCTAGAAATTTGGGAATCCAGCATTCGAATTATGATGCAGCCTCATAGGTCTTTTATTGATCTTTTTCTATTCTTAGGAGGTAGTGGAATTTGAATGCAGATTCCTAGGCCTTAGTTATATACCTCACTTTTGGTGATTGAGGTTAGCTCTTCATTCTTTTCTCTCTAATATGAGTGTTGTAGCTCTGAGAGACACAATTGTACTTAGTTTCTTTTCAGTAATAAAATTGATCCTTCTTGTTCTCCTACAATTCCAGATTTGCTTTTGAATCACATGCAGGACTACTGTGATGTCTTTGTGTCCTTAATCTGTATGCTGATTCAGGTTAGTTCTCATGAATTCGTTTTAATTCAATAGTGTAACTTGTGTGCAATTGAGAATATCAGAGTTGTGGAGTTTTCTTCCTTTTTCTGTATTTCAAGTACCTGGTTTCATTAAGATTTTAAGAAAGTGGAATCAAGTTGTGATTCAAGTTTGTTTTGTTGTTGGAGTAAACTTATTTCAATTGTGGATCTTCTTTCAAATTTGGTGGATCACCTTTGTTTTCATTCAGTTGCATTTTTATGCACTCTCTCCCTTTCCTCCTAAAAGTTAGTAAGTTTTTTCAAGTGATCCAAAGGGAAGCCGACCCATAATCCGGAGGTCTATTCTCGGATAGGTTACCCACAACCTGAGAATAGTCCCATGTTTCACAGGATTGCTGGGTTCAACACTTAGCAAATTGTGCAATCCTTATTGACTTATTCATTCTATTCTCTATTACATCTCCAATGCCTTTATAGTACAAATGACTGCCTTAATCAGTAAAGTGGGGCTTAAGCAGGTCCCTCAGTCAATAAAAGAAAAAGAAAAACCAAGGCATTAGCTTGCCAAAAAAGTACCTTGTGTTGCGATTCTATGTTGTGATGTACCCATTTTGGTCCATTCCAACATCGTTGGTTGGAAAATTCCAAGATTTTTGGAGAGTGACAACTTTATTAGAAATGAATTTTGACAATGGCAGTGAGATCAGGCATTCGAGATGAGCCCAATAGTAGTTTCCTGATGAAGTTTCAACACTATGGGAGCTCTCCAAATTTCTTGGAGAAGTTTGTAATTTTTGGAAAGCACTGATTTTCATTAATTTCATCATATTGAGAGCTTAAAACCATTTTGACACCGTCGGAATTCATATTTTGATCAATTTTAATATTTCTTGTAATCTAGTTGGGCAGCTGAAAACTCCTGTCCCTCGTTGGCGCATGTATCCCTACCTCCAATACGTATCAAATACAACCTGGATACATGTCAAATACTATACCCATGTGTGCCCAAAAAACCCTTATTTTGCAACCATGCCGAATGTTATGTGATTTGATTTTTAAAAAATTGACGTAAATCTTCCCAAATTTAATTTAAAAAAACTTCAGTCATGCATTTTTAAAAAAAAAATTTGTATAAACTAAGTTGGCGGTTTGGATTCCAGTATGGATGCGGGTTCAAGATTCAGGTTTGAAATTCGTCCAATTTTTTTGGGGGGTTGGGTTCGGATTCATCCATACAAGAATATATATATATATATACATATATATATATGTATATATATATATACATATATATATATGTATATATATATACATATATATATATGTATATATATGTATACATATATATATATGTATATATATATACATATATATATATATGTATATATATGTATACATATATATATGTATATATATACATATATATGTGTACATATGTATACATATATATATGTATATATGTATACATATATATATATATATATATATATATATATATATATATATGTATATATATATATGTATATATATATATGTGTATATATATGTGTGTATATATATATATATATATATATATATATATATATATATATATATATATATATATATATAGCAGCAAATAAGCTCATACACCACTATGCTAATACTAAAGCAACATAGCAAAATACACTACCACATATCAACGTTTTAGTCTAGATGACATAACAAAATGCACAAATGACATATAAAACAACCTTTTTGGTGGTCACTTTTAGGGTTGGAGGGTCAAATAGACCTAAGTTGGCGAATAAAATTAATGAAAAAGTCAATGAAAATGACATTTTTCAGTCAAATTCTCCCCAAATTCGTTTTGGGTTCCTCCATCCAAATCAAAAGTCTTCCAAATTCATCCAAAATTCTTAACGGGTCCTTTTTAGAGAATTTGGAGCGAATTTGCTTGACTGTGGCAGAATTTTGAGCAAATTCGAACCGAACCAGAGTTTGCAGCGAACAAAATTTTGAATTCCAGCAAGGAGGAGTGAATGTGGTAACTTAGTGTATAAACAAAACTTACACCAAATGAAAAAGACAAATGAAATGTTTTTCTATTTCAGTGACCCATTTTTTGGGGTTTTTTTCCAATGCAACTCTACTAGTTTTGCATATTGTAAAGTGTTAAATTAACTTATAATTATTATGTAGCATTTGTGTCTATATTGCTTATGAAGTAGTGAAAATCTCCTCTAATAACTTGGAAAATTGTGTTAAATATGTGTATGTGTTTTTTTATTCCAGCCGTATCCATATCCGATACTGTATTTGTATCTGTGTCCATGCAACTTTGATGTTCGAAAATTCACAGAAAATATTTGGAGGACTAAATAATTAAATATTTATTATTAATGTTAAAGTAAATTAAATTTATAGCAGACTTATGCAATTCTTTCAATATGCAAATTTCAATGTACTAATTTTCTTCTTTCTTGATTGTAAGATAACTTCAGAATTAAATCTTTAACAAATATGAATATCAATAATGATATAGTATTGGTATGATGCTGAAACACTTATTTCTTTCAAGTCTGAAATTGCCGATCAAAGGGAGAGAGAGCATTTATCAATTCCGATGCTTCTCTATTTGAAATTGGCACATATATATATGTTAATGGAGGGACATGCCATGAAGGGATGTGTCTCCACAATTTGGAGCCATGTCCATTCATGGCATGGCCCTTGGCCAAACAACATAATTAATTACCAAAGGGTGCTTCCAAGAGACCCGATTCATAATCGGTTAGTTAACACATTAACCAAATCATATCATGAAAGTCGACGATCTACTACATGACATTTTAATCATTACATACTATACTGTTGTGCATAATATTGGATCATTGCTCAATCCTTAGTATACATGATATACGATCATTACTTGATCTGTTGTATGTAAAGGAATGCAGCCACCAATGTTCATTGCACGATACATGGCAAGAGAAGATGAAAGGAATCTGATTACACATATTATTATACTTGTATAGTATTTTCATCATATACAAGGATGATGGTAAAACATTTAGAATGATTATTCTTATAAGCACAAGCAATGCGTATGTGTGTATGTATGTCAATTCACATAGTGAATTGACATACATACATACATACTCATATTTAAATAATCAAAAAAATCATCCTTATATCTGACCGAAGCTACTATGCATCAACACTCCCTCTTAGTGTAAAGAGCTTGCCTGGCTCCTTGCCATAGATATTATAGAATTTTGAAATTTGCTAGCACTTCGTTTTGTATTTGGCAAATTATGATTTTTAATATAAACTTTTCCAGAATTAAATGATTTAGATAACAATAAATTTTAACTCCAATACTTCTCATGAAACATTCAAACTTATTGATTTGCTAATACATAACACTTGTCAAATAATTATACATACAAATTATGCACCTTATTTGAATTAAATGGTTGGCCAGGAGGTCATGCAGCCCCACAAGAACACAGATCCGCCAATATGGTGAAGTCGCAGCAAGGACTCCACGTAGCCCAAGTAAAGACTCACGTGGCTGAATACTGGCCACTCACAGCACCAACGAAAAACAACATGGCTTCCCAGATTAACACGCCACCTTCAGAAATAAATTTGCAAGTCTGGATAAACGTAGAGGTAGCTCAATCAGAATTAAATGCAACCTCTTTGGAGATACAACAGCCTCCCTAACCAACAATAGCCTCCAAATATAGAGAAAAATTGAACCCCAGTTGTAGAAGGAATGGATTCAATTTACATTTGAACTAAATTGATATACATCAACATCAATTCGCAACCATGAATTATCAAAATTTCTTCAGCAGAATCAAATGCACAATTCACCACCACAAGAATGATTCAAAGTGCATCAGAGAGGAATCAGTCCTCAAACCCTTGTTGAAAGCTCTCAACAAAAGACTTCATGATAATTTTTATCGAAAAAAACAATGGATGAATGAAAGTGATTTTTCGAATTGAATATATAGCTTTTTCGGAAAAAGCTTCAACTTCACTTTTTTCACTTAAAAGGGCTTTTAATCATAATTAACTTCATTTTATAACATTAAAGTTATAAAGTAATAAAGTTATTAAATTAAAATAATTTAATTTAATAACGATTACTTTAAAATTAAAAGCCACTGAACCCCACTGACTGCGCAAACTCATTTCTGACATCAATTCTCAAACTTCAACTGCCCTGCCAGAAATAACCAACTACCACAAATAGCCCACTACCAAAAATAAACTTACTATAACTAGTAAGTCTTTCAAACTGGAGATTCTCTTAAACTCGATCCTAAAACATCTGAGACCCTGTGCAGACACCCTGCTAAATATGGCCATACCATAAAATACCACTTACTAAAAATAGTAAGTTGACCAAATTGACCCAAACGAAGAGCAAACTTGGTAATCTGAACCTCCGGAATGGAATCCCAACACTGGCTCCGCCAACTGACCCCCTCTAATCACCTGATTAGCCTGTGAGGGTTGTCGAACCAAGCTAATCCCAATAGACTAAAAAACGGGGACATTACAGTCCTCGCTTCCCAAGATTGCTTACCCTCAAGCAATCAGGAAAAATAAGCAACATCACAAACCACCTAGATCCCAAGGATGGTCATAAGTAATGTCTCGATCCTCACCATACTCCTGTGAAGAAAATCCCAACAATAACAGTACAAACACCAACATCTGAGAAACTGCCCTCAACACCCAAATAACTGACATCACTGAAAATACCATATGAAGACCAACTGCAGATGCCGATGCAGAAAACAAGCCAGCGAAACTCAACCCAACTGAAACATCAATTCTACCAAAACTCAAATCCCTGTCTAACTCACACTAACACCCAACTACACTGAGAAGAAAACAATGACCAAATGTGTCGGAATCACTGTTACCAACTCTAACCTTTGATAAACGGTCCTGGGTGTGTGGATGCTGCAAATAATCTAACTTGCAACTGCCAATTCCATCCGCAAAAGATGGTGCTAATCCATCCCATAATGGATGGTAGGAAACTGAAGCCGGTCTACCCCTGCGTGAGATCAAATCTTCTACCTGTGGGTTAAAAGACAAATGATGAACATACCCTACCGTATACTGCCGGTAGGAAGCCCCAATCTCCATCAATAGCTCATCATTACCAAACTAGGAATCATGAGATGGCTCCAATCTTTGACTCCGTAAACTGCAAGCTGGGTAGGAACCTGAGCAACCCTCTCAACAAACCCAACCTCAAAATCCCTATGGGGAAGCATAGTAGATAAAGTCTCCACAACCTTCCCTACCAACCTCCGAATAGCACAAGAGCCTCGGATGAGAGTACCCTCAGACACTCTGTATGAATCCTCTCGCACATTTGTACTCTCAAGTAAATACTCCATAAATGAGTCGGTGTAGTAGAATTATACGTGGAAGCATCAACTTGCTCCCCCGCAATCCACAGCTGACCTCTCTGAAAATGTGGCACTGCCAACTGTTCCACGCTATCGACTATATGAGATGAAGGAATAGATTCACTTCTAGCAAAAGGAAGCAAATCAACATGAGAGCTTAATTCCACTAGTATTCCTACCTCATCTGTAGCTAGTGCACCCACATCTTGAACATATGTGTCTGCCACATCATAATGTCATGCATCCCCAACCATAGAAGCCAACTCACCACCAACCACCTCAATGTGCAACCGAACTGGGTCTAGGGCTGGTGTGGACCGTACATGCTCCAACTCCACGGTCACCTCCTCTAACTAGATTTGCAACTCCCGAAGAGCTCGTTGAGTGCCCTCTAAAGCCTCAGTAGTCGCTGTCAACTCCTGAGTGAGCTCACTCACCTCCTCCTCTCTATCCATCAATGCCTCATATGTTGTACTCCCCCACTCAACTAGGTGATCTCGGTCGGCTACCAACTGTAAATAGTTCTATCTCAAAATCCTGACAGCCTCCCGCAAGGAAAGAATCTCTGTCAAGGAAAGGTAACCACCACTGTGATCATCTATCATAGGAGCACCCCAACCATTAACAGCCAACAACTGACGAGTGGCATCAAAATGCTCGAGAGTAGAAGTAATATCTCTCTCATCAACTCACAACTGGCTAGTCACATGATGACTCTGCACAACAAGCCTCCTATGAACAACCTCAACTGTGATGTCCACACTATGAGAGGAAGCTGCATCCAACAAGCTTCCCTCAAGATCACTGTATCTCTGTGTACTTTCATCTGAGTACACATCTACAAACTAAGTACAGGCATCGGACTCGTCCTCACCTAACCCCGAGGAAGCTGCTGCTGAATCCAACTCAACACCATTTCCAGCTACCTCGTCTTCTGCAACTGCCTGCCAATCCAAATCTTGAGATCCATCCTCACTCACTAACAACTCAGAGTCCTCCCCCAAGGTCTGTTAAATCAAACATGTCTCGTTGCAGGAAGAATCATCCTCATGAGTCACCGAAGTAGTAACCCCCTCTCTAAAAGTGGAAGCCCTGGCTGTAACAAACTCTTGCCACTCATACGCTTCCCTATCCTCATTTGTGAGTCCTTGTAACAAAGAATCCTGGAACCCACCACCGTCATATGACAACGCTGGATCTACACCCAAAGTCAGATGTAGAAAACCAGAAACACTACAACACTCATCATCCTCGCTCTCAACAGCGGAAATGTCTATGATGCTAGTGTTCATATCATCTATCTGCGACTCCTCCACTAACTCTGGCTGCATACACGACTCAATGTTGTCATGTGAATCAACTATACTGTGGCATGAAACTACGTTGCCCAACTCAACTGCAACACTCCCATCATGAGTGTCATCACTAGATAGCTCCATGCTCACATCCTCAACATAGGAAAAAACCACTGTCTCCTATACTGATCCCACACTATGACTTCTATCATAAACTTTAGAGCTATCAAAGCTCATACGCTCCTCGCAGTTATCACCCAACATCTCATAGGGGGTGTCATCCCCAATGCAGCTCAGAACATCCTCAAAAGTGTCATCAGATGTATCTATACTATCAACTTCCACATCTCCTATTGAAATCTCAACTGTTGACACCTGACTCTGCACACATGACTCAACGTCAGGCTATGCACCAATAATGCTGGAGCACGAACTATCATCAACTGACCCCGTTGTAATGCCCAGATCACCAGCATCACCACTGGGAGACTCCATACATGCATCAGTCCCATCTAAGGAAGCAACTACCTCCTGAACTGGAGTAGCACCACTACAGCTGACATAAAAATCTCCAATAACCACTCCCTCCACGGAAGAATCTGAACACTCAGTGATAACTACAGTATCAGTTGCCTCTGTACAAACCGTAGTGACTACTCTGGGAACCTCAACCTGTTGATGCTCAGTGTTGTTGTCAACCAATGGTACTGAAACATCCACATGTCCCTGTGAAATAGATCCACCATCAGCACTGCAGATAGGACTAGCAAGTGTCGTACCAAATATTGGTACATCTGCATCATGGGCACCTATCGGGGAAAACTCAAGCCTTCTTCCCTGCAATCTTGTTGTCAGTCTTCTAAAAGTAGAGACAATATACCTTGTTGCCATGTCTACTATCATTGGATCCGACAAACTATCCGCCAATCTCTGCTGATGAAGCCTAAGTTTTTCCATACTTTCTACTAAGGCATTTAATTCCCCTCTCTTTCCCATACTGTTGCAGCGACTTCTAGAACTGGGCCTCCTGTATTTATCCATAGCTAGGGAAAGTGGAAGTGTTGATCACTTTTAAAATAACTTCAGAATATAAATGAATCCAGACCCCACAGGATGGCAGGAAAAATGCTCTGATACCACTGTAAAGAGCCTGCCTGGCTCCTTTCTATAGATATTATAGAATTCTGAAATTTGCTAGCACTTCGTTTTGTATTTGGCAAATTATGATTTTTAATATAAACTTTTCCAGAATTAAATGATTTAGATAACAATAAATTTTAACTCCAACACTTCTCATGAAACATTCAAACTTATTGATTTGCTAATACATAACACTTGTCAAATAATTATACATACAAATTATGCACCTTATTTGAATTAAATGGCTGGCCAGGAGGTCATGCAGCCACCAAAGAATGATACACAAGTCTCTAGCATTGAATGCAGCTTCCCAAAAAGTCAAATGCAGCCCCTAAATTAATTAACACAGGGCCTGAGATATCATTCGCAGCCCCACAAGAACACACAGCTGCCAATATGGTGAAGTCGCAGCAAGGACTCCAAGCAGCCCAAGGAAAGACTCACGTGGCTGAATACTAGCCACTCACAGCACCAATGAAAACAAATGTGGCTTCTCAGATTAACATGCCACCTTCAGGAATAAATTCACATGTCTGGATAAATGTGGAGGTAGCTCAATCAGAATTAAATGCAACCTCGTTGGAGATACAATAGCCGCCCTAACCAACAATAGCCTCCAAATACAGAGAAAAATTGAACCCCAGTTGTAGAAGGAATGGATTCAATTTATATTTGAACCAAATTGATATACATTAGCATCAATTCGTAGCCATGAATTATCAGGAATTTCTTCAGCAAAATCAAATGCACAATTCACGACCACAAGAATGATTCAAAGTGCAGCAGAGAGGAATCAGTCCTCATACCCTTGTTGAAAGCTCTCAACAAAAGACTAAATAATATTTTTATCAAAAAAAGCAATGGATGAATGAAAGTGTTTTTTTTTAATTGAATATATAGCTTTTTCGGAAAAGCTTCAACTTCACTTTTTTCACTTAGAAGGCTTTTTAATCATAACTTCATTTTATAACATTAAAGTTATTAAATTAAAATAATTTAATTTAATAACGATTACTTTAAAATTAAAAGCCACTGAACCCCACTGATTGCACAAACTCATTTCTGACATCAATCCTCAAACTTCAACTACCCTGCCAGAAATAATCAACTGCCACAAATAGCCAACTGCCAAAAATAGACTTACTATAAATAGTAAGTCTCTCAAACTGGAGATTCCCTGAAACTCGATCCTGAAACATCTGACACCTAGTGCAGACACCCTACTAAATCTGGCCATACCCCAAAATACCACTTACTAAAAATAGTAAGTTGACCAAATTGACCCGAACGAAGAGCAAACCTGGTAATTTGAACTTCCAGAATGGAATCCCAACACTGGCTCCGCCAACTGACCCCCTCTAATCACCTGATTAGCCTGCGAGGATCACCGAACCAAGCTAATCCCAATAGACTAAAAAATGGGGACATTACACTTAGCTAGGGAAGATAATCAAGTATATATTAGTGGAGATATCACCTAACTCATGATATCAAAGGATGCTTTAAGAACATCAAGTCACATGACATTCTTCACATATACATCCAAGTTATAGTATGTGCACTGACATCACGTCTCATGATGTCTACCATAACAAGTCATGGCATTTCCACGGATATTACGTCGCATAATATCCACCATGATTATCTCATAAGGAGCATATTGAACTTAAACGATATCAAGTCTCATGATATCTATCAATAAGCCCAAGAGATACTAACTATCATGACATGTCCATGAATATCAAGTCACATGATATTCATCATGATAGTGCACTAATCATTGTAAAGTCATCACCTTACAATGTTAGATACAAGTGTTCATTATATAAAAGATCATCACCTTTCAATAATGTACACAAGGTAGACCCATAAGTCATAGAGTCACACATATGACAAAAGAGTTTACACATTAAACATCTTTATTTATATTAATACAAATAAACAATTTTGAGACTCGGTCTCAATAACTTACATTTAAACTATACCAAGTTTCTTCCTGAAGTGTTCAACTTTCACTCTGGGGAGAGGCTTGGTGAGAATGTATGTTGTTTGATCGCTTGTATTAATATACTCTAACTAGATCACGTTCCTTTCTACCATGTCTTTCACATAGTGATAAGGAATCTATATATGTTTTGATCTATCATGGAATATTTCATTTATTAACAGTTTGATGCAGCTCTAATTGTCACAATGGATGATAGTAGGTTTTAGAGGCTCACCAAATAATCCCACAAGTAGTTTCTTGAGTCGTACTGCTTCTTTTGCTCCCAAAGATGCTGCAATATATTCGGCTTTTGTTGAGCTTTGAGCCACAAAAGATTGTTTCCTGCATATCCAAGAAATCATAGTTGATCCCAAACTAAAGCAACATCCTGATGTGCTTTTCTTAGCAGTCACACTTGTTAAGGAATATTAGATCAAAAGATTTAATATATATTACTTAGAATTTATATGATGTTGTAGAATACAATTGCCTTGGTGATTGATTGATTCCACAAATATCTTTTAGTATATATATAATACGTAAATTCATGACCATACATGGCGGTTGCCATGTAGGGTCATGACCCTACGTTAAGTAAATTATAATCAACCAACTTTAATGCGAAAGGGCATGTTTTACCTTAAACAACTTTGTGTCGTTTCTTAACCAAGGTATGCTACACGATACTGTAATGTCATTACAGATACACGATAATCATCATGGCTGTAATAACATTACAGTCCACAATGCTATCGTGTACTGTAATGTGTTTACAATGACACGATAACAATCGTGTGACTGTACTCACATTACAGTACACGATACTTATCGTGTCTACAATGTAATGTATGTCGTAACAGTATTTTGTATATGCAATAATATATTCGGTCGGTTTCTGCAGTATGTCGATTAATAATAATACTAATGTGTGTGTGTGTGTGTGTCTATATATATATATATATATATATATATATATATATATATATATATATATATATATATATATATATATATATATATATAACTATTAGGCATACTTAAACACAAACGAGACTATATTTCAACACTCCCTCTTAGTAAGAGAGGGTTTAAGATGTATTGTAGAAAGTCATAGTATGTCATGATTGCCGACACAATTCGGGACAACATAAAGAAGTCATAGTCATGATATATACGTAGACATTTCAATATCATGATATCCATCACAATCTAGGACAACCTGTTACGATGTCAATCATGATATATGAGTTATTACATCATACAGTAATAACATCCCAGCATCAAGATATCTGGCACAATCGAGGACAACCCGTTAGGGTGTCAATCTTGAAGTTTGGTTAACTATTGTCAAGATCGTCAGCTTGTAATAGTAACCCCAATTATATAGAAGATCATCATCTTCTTGAACACAAATGAAATATTTCAAAATAACTTTTTATATATTCATGACTACAAAGTACAAGAGTAGGAATTTCATCCCAACAAGTTTAAAGTCTAGTCATACCAATTTTTCTCCTAAAATAATTTATCTTCAGTTTTGCAATAGGTTTGGTAAAGATGTCAGCATTTTGTTCCTCAGTGCTGATATAAACTAGTTTAATGATGTTCTTGTCAACCATGTCTCTTATGTAATGGTAAGGAATCTCTATGTGTTTTGATCGATTGTGGAAGACTTGATTTACTGAGAGTTTGATGCAGCTTTGATTATCACAATGAATAATGGTAGGTACCAAAGATTTCCCAAAGAGATCAAACAATAGCTTCCTTAACCAGACTACTTCTCTAGCTCCCATAGAGGCAACCATGTATTCTGCTTCAGTGGAGCTCTGAGAAACAAGCGATTGTTTTATGTTGAACCAAGATATCATTATTGATCCTAAATTGAAACAAAATCATGTGGTGCTCTTGCGATCTGTGGAACTGCTTGCCCAATATGAACCAAAATAACCCTGAAGTTGGATCTCAACCTTTTCATATTTCAAACCAAGTCCAATGGTTACTTGTAAATATCTCAGAATGTGCTTAGCGGCCATCAAGTGTATTTGCTTAGGTTCACACATGAAGTGACTTAGTACATTTGTTGCATAATAGATGTCAGGACGTGTGTTTACCAAATACATGAGAGATCCAACAATTTGTCTGTATGGTGAGGGATCTGTAGGTTCAGAATCTCCGACTTCACTTTTTAGCTTGTGTAGATTTGTTTCCATTGGGGTAGCCAATGGTTTACAATCCATCATTCCAAATCTGGTTTGGATGTCAGTGGTATACTTTTCCTAATTTAAGAAAATGTGATCTTCCTTTTGCCAAATTTCTAGACCTAGAAAGTAGTGTAGTAGGCCCATATCCTTCATATCAAACTCGGCTACTAGGTCTTGTTTGCATTTTGCAATCAGGTGATCTTCTCATGTTATAAGCAAGTCATCAACATACAGAACTAGAATTATCATGTCACCATTTACTACCTTGAAGTAGATGTTAGGGTTTGCTATGTTCTTGGAGTACCCTAGTTTGGTGAGATAGTTGTATATCCTTTCATACCATGCTCTGGGGGCTTATTTAAGGCCATAAAGAGCTTTCTTTAACTTACAAACATAGTGATTTTTATCATGTGTGACAAATCCTTTTGGTTGCTCTATGTATACTTCTTCCTCAATTTTTCCATTCAAAAATGTTGTCTTGACATCCATTTGGTGTACTTTCCATCCTTTAGATGTTGCGATTGCAAGAATGGTTCTTACAGAGGTGTAACGAGCTACAAGAGCAAAGGTTTCTTCATAGTCAATCCCAGCCTTTTGTGAGAATCCTCTGGCAACAAATCAGGCTTTGTGTTTTTCAATGCTTCCATCTGGAGCATATTTGATCTTAAATAACCACTTTGAAGAGACAACTGATTTGTTTTTGTGTATGGGCACAATGTCCCAAACATTATTTTTCATAATGGACTGATACTCTTCAATCATGGCTTCTCTCCAAGCTTGTTTTGTTAATGCTTTTTCAACATTGTCAGGTTCGGATTCTGCAAGCTCAGTTAGAAGGGCAGCATAACATTTTTGTGTTCTTGTTCTCTTGTTTTCTCTGAATATTTGATCTGGCTCTACATTTTTTTCTTCAAACATCTTCCTTGCCCATAAAGGTCTCTTGGTGTTATTTGATATTTCATTATTTTCAACATTTGGACATGTAGGTTCAGTATTTGAAGATGTAGGTTCTAAATCTGTTGTTTTATTCTCCCTATCATTCTCAGTTGTAAGATCTTTATCTAGATATGTTATGGAATCATCCTCAATATTTGTGGATATGAAGTTTTCTTCAAACTTTACATCTTTGTTGATTTCAACTAATCTTTGGCTAGGGATATAGATTCTATATCCCTTAGTATCCTCAATATATCCTATGAA